>QVRM01002998.1:0-554805 GCA_003439945.1 Dermanyssus gallinae | reverse complement strand
TATTATATATATATATATATATATATCGAAGTCTTATTTAACTAAAATATAATATGATTAAACACAGGCTTACGCAGCTTTTGAATGCCTTAAATTGCGTGTCGCTACGCTGGTGGAGGTATGCTTGCGTGATTAATTCTCGGAATCTCGTTGTTGTCCTATGTTTCTTCAGGCCAGGTAGCACCGGATGTGCAAGCAACAGCAACTAGAGCCCCCGTGCCGACGGCTTTTTTGAGTCGCAGTCTCAATGCAGCATTACTATGTATTTGTCTCCACTAGCGTGTTGTAGAGGCGTTCAATATTCATACTGTAAACATCACGAAAGATATGTAATAGATATGTGCAGCGATGTATAATAGACAAGAGACTGACATACAGTACTCGCATACAAATGTAACGGACGAGTAATCCGTCTGCAACCTTTTAGCTTCGACCAGTAGCGTGGGACTTTATGAATGTGCACGTCACGGCCATTCACCCATGCACTAAGTGTAAATACGCCAGTTACTACGATACATTATACACGCATCGCGTAACCTAGACTGGGCTAAAATTGTGTAAGAATAATGAATAAAGGCAGATAGAAAAGCACATACTGAGTTTTGATATCACGGTATGATATGATCGCTTAATCCTTAGTTTCCGCCTATTCCTGGTATTTTATTATTTTTCATCTCTTTAATCTCAGCTTGCTCGGCAATGATATCTATCTCGATGTTTCAGGTCTGTTTAGCGGATGTCTGTCGCTACTGCCTGCATTGGCATTAACCGGCCATTATCTGTAGACGTAGAGCTCACAACAACAGAGGCTTTATCCTCAGAGCGGCTGCCATGTATAAGAAGGATCTCGATGTAAATCGATCAATCCATCAGCTTTTATTGACATGCTCAACAAATTGGCAATTCGTTGCCTTTCGTTCAAAATGTACACAAGTACGCGTATATGTACAAATCAACAGTGTGTAAGCAATAGACCAACATAATTGAGTATAATTACCACTATAGAACTTTACTAACCTTTACAACTAGCCCAATCCAAGTTTAAGAATTGTGTAACAGGTTTAAAACATTTCAATATGAGTCACGTGTTCTCCGTTCTTCAGCTGCAAAAGAAAGCTTGCGTAAGTGTCAATGCTAGCTCGTTCCAAATGGTGGGCAGAATTTAGGCCACGGAGTGGCCGAAGAAGGATGCGTCTCAACTTCAGCGCCCTGAGTTGGTCCCTGTAGCGCTGCGACCGTACTAGAGTTAGGGCGAAGTCGAGCGAACAATCTGAAAGAATTCCCTTGTTTTGCACCTTATAGGCTAGCACCGCTAACTTTAAACGTGTCAGCGTATCAAGCTTGAGAAGCCCGAGCCTGTTGTACCACGACGTTAAACCTGCGCGACGAGAAAGGCCAACTATGAATGTCGCTTTATTCTGAACGACCCTGCGCTTGTCTAGGTCCTTGAATTCGTGGCGCCCCACAGTAATTCCGCTGATAAAATAAATCCATTATAGAAGGTCCATCATGGTGTCAACGTGAGGAATGGGCTTCAGCCTATTTGGTCGTGAGTAAGTACTATCAGAGGTGTGCCATGTGGAGTGCGCGGATTGGTCGATCGAACGTTTTATGAACTGTTTGGATACATGTTCCTTCAGCAACGAAGCAATGGGAAGTGTTTCATTTCTGTTCCATCGTTTGCAGGTTTTAGAACAAGAACTAGCGGAGGTAAAGGAAGCACGGACGTTGGTGGCCTATGCCCGCACCGGATGCAGAACTGCCTGGCGCCGGTCAGAGCTCCACCCAAGCTCTCACTCGACGGTCGAATAAGACAGTGTTGGTAATAGGAGACCGCATAGTTGAGGCCTTTGAGACCAGCATTGAGGGATTTTTTTTTCCGAAAATACACCGGTAACGGTACGCTCAACGGCCGAGGATGGATGTGCAGTGTATTATCGAGAAGGCAGAGAAACAAATAAACCTTACTTGTGGACCAGTAGCAGTGTTCCTTCACGCTGGATACCATGAGTGTATGGAGTTTGTTTGTTTGGTGTTTGGAGTTTGAGTTTTCTGCTATTGTAGCAAGAAGAATTAAATATTTTTTAGGAGTGAAGATTTTAAAAACTTGGAACAAAGGTGAGCAGAGCGCTGGCAGAGGCAACAGTCGTGCAGCCGGCAAATCCCCATGGACCTTCGAATCAGCGTCACTTGACCAGCCAGACCTCGCATGCTCGGATAAGCTCAACGCATCCAGAGTTTGGTCTACACGACCGTGCCTACCCCCGAAGAGGACACCGCCATGCTCCAAACCCACCCAACAGGACAGCGAAACGCAAGGAGGAGAACGCGATCTACCGTGCCCCACCTCCACCCTCCCTGAAGGCGTTTCTTACACAAGCCCTCGAAGCCTTACAGGCCAAGGACCCCCGCGCCCCACAACGCTGCATTTCAGCGCAATGGCCGCGGACATGCACGAAACAGAGGTCGGCCCAAACCGAATCACTAAGAATTGCTCTATGGAACTGCGAGGGTGCTGACACTCTATCACTTCCTCTCACCGACAGCTCTTGAGGGCGTAGATATTTTAGTGCTGACGGAGACGTGGGCCACTAAAGCGTTTTCTCTGCCTCGCCTCTATCCCATCCACTCCCTGGCCCAGAAAGATGCAGGCGCCGGCCGACTCAGCGGTGGAGTGTCAATCTTCTGCAATCATCGAGTCGGGGACCTCCATGTTGCACTCGCCGAAGATAACGTCATTGCTCTATATAACCAGAGTATAAACATCGTGGCGGCATATGTTCGTTCCTCCTGAGAAGGAGTCGACTTTGACTACGGCGGAGAAGCTTCTTAGCGGCTTACGCGGAGTGCCTGCCGCAGTTTCGCTCGTAGTCTGTGGAGACCTTAACGCTCGCTTAGATCGGCCCACCTCGAGCCGCACGATAGCCCTTAGAGAAACGCTATCGGACTTCGGATGCTGGATCATCAGTCCCCCTACTGTCCCCACTTTTATCAATCACAATGGAAGCTCTGTAATTGATGTATTTGCAACAAACGTGAAGGTCAACAAGGTGAAATTCGTCGGTACTAATCACTCGCTAAAAGAGGGTGCCCATATCAGGTCGCACATTCCAGTTGCAATGGACCTTCAACTACATTCTCTGGTGTCGTTTACCAAGAGGGAAAAGCCGTTGCCACGCAGCCTAAGTAGGGATGCGCTCCACCGGCGCGTTCATGAAGTTCTACCCGTACCAGTATCTCTTGATGTTGAGACGTACGCTCAACAGCTCGTAGATATTATAAAGTCTACAGTCACCCCAGTGCATTGCCGACCGAACTCACGTCCGTGGTACGATCGACTCCGTGTCCTGGCAAAAAGAGCTCAAAATGCAGCAAGGCACCTGGCGAGTGCTTACCCCACTATGACACCGCTGGCTGCCTATCTCAAGACTAGATGTAGAAAAACTTACGCCACTCAACGATTGAAGTACCTCGAGAAATCTGAAACTTCGCTCCTCCGAGAGGCAGAGCACCTACCTCATAAGTGGCTCACTCGTAGTGGCCTCACTCCCTGCCTGCTTAACTCCTCACAATTAATCAATCACTTTGCAGGAATGTTTAGAGCCAGCGACTCTATACCCAGAAAACCCTGGTCGATCGACGCGGCCTGGGATGAAGTCACTTTCAGCGAAAGACAGCGTCTAGAGACCGCCTTCACGGTGGAAGACGTGATTCTCGCTCTCCAGGGTTTAAAGAACAACAAAGCAGCGGGCCCTGATCAAAAAAGAAACGAGCATCTAAAGAACGCATCTACTTTGGCTCCATGCTGGACGGCACTGTTCAATGAATGCCTCCGTGCTGGCATTATCCCGTGCCCAATGGCTCGATGCTACACTGCTCGTCATCCCTAAAGGTAAAGGTGACCCAACCCAGCTGACCTCCTGGCGCGGTATAGCGAAAAAGAGCACATGTCACAAGTTGCTCTCGTCGCTGCTCACCAGAAAACTAAATCGGTTTCTAGAGATGACTGATGCTATTCCTATGAACAGCACGGTTTCCGACAGAATTGTTCTACGATTACGGCATGCGCCAATTTGTTGTGGGCTATCAGGGAGACTCAAGCAAGATCCCAACCCCTGTACGCCGTATTCGTCGATTTTAAAGCCGCCTTCGACTCGGCGCCCAGAGACATTATTCTGCGAATTCTGGCCGAGGTTGGCGTCCCTCCTGCCCTTCTCAACCTGTTGATGGCCATCCTGCAAGTCAGCAAAATCAGAATAGATGACGGTGTGTCCAAATTGCCCCCTTTTCTCCAGACTACGGGCGTGGCGCAGGACGACAACTTGAGTCCGTTACTTTTCTCAGTCCTTATTAAGGACCTACCCGCGAAAATTCGGGTTCTAAAAAATCTGGTAGAGGTGATCTTGTACGCAGATAATCTCGTCATCTATGGGAGGAGTCGCTTTCAGGTTCAACAGGCCCTAGCCAGACTTCACGCGGCCACATCTGAGCTTAGACTAACTGTAAATCTGACGAAGACAGTGGCCATGAAGTTTAGAAGAGGCGTGCGAAGAGCTGCTAACGATGGACTTCGTTTGGCCGGTTTTGGCCTTCCTTACGTTAGTAAGTTTCCCTACTTGGGACTGCTTCTAACGTCGAACGGCCGATGTTTCCTGCAGCATATCAAGGAAAGATGCAGAAAGGCGCTAGTAGCAATGACTACAAAATAGAAAGCCGCAGCTGCTGTCCATCCCAACGGCACTGAGACTGTTCGATCTAAAGATTGCTCTAATGGCCGCCTACGGCATCGAAATAATATGGAACGATTTCACCCTAGCCAGCCTAAATAGTCTGAAGGCAGCTTACCTCAAGCGAGTCCTGGGCCTCCATCGTTCAGCCCGCAATCGACTTGTCTATCTCCTCACGGACACCCCCCTATTCGTCGAGGAGCTAAGACGACGTTTCGACTTGCCCTCATCTTCCAACTACGTCAACGTCCTCAAAACGGTGGAGTGCAAGTTTGCGGAAATTGATGCGGATTTCTTTAGTACAGGAGCGATGCAAAACCAGGCATGCAAAGGGCCGAGCCGATCTAACCGCCATGTGGTGACTAGGTTCGCCGTGCATGGTTTCCACCACGTGCTGTGCGCGACAGCCGGGTTCCATAATCCCTCGGACTCGTGTGTGTGTCAACGTTGTAAACTACCTTGCGGTAGATACCATGCTGCCTCCTGCACCCCAGTCCCGTCTCTAGCTAGTCTAGACGGCCAACCTCGCGTCGTAGCTTCATAGCTTTTATATACATATTATTTCATAAGTCCAAATGTGTGTATGTTTACATATGCATATATTTTAACTGTACTTTTTCTACACAACATGTGTGATAATAAATCTGACAACTATCAGAGGTATTATTAGCATATTTATTTGAGGCATCAATACATTATCGACAGGGATTACAGAGCACTACTCTACCTAAATTGACTGATCCAATGAAGTTAAATACCTTTTCGAGGGAAACCACCAATCCAGCAGTGTTACCGACCCAGCAGTGCATATTATCAGTATGAAATATTCTATTTTGACATTAAAAGCAAAACGTTTATACAATAGCGTATAAGCGAATAAGAGCCTAGATAAGGCATGCGTAAAATTTCAAAAGTTCTTGTTGGCCATTGTATGCTAAGAAGGACCACTTAAGATGTAATCTTTGAAACCCCCAACCAGCTCCTTATTATCTACACCGCAGGCATGTAAAACTGTAAGCTCTATGCAACTACGCAACTAAAAAACGTCTCTATTTATTCGAATATTAAGGCATATCTGCTCATCCCCAATATGTAAACAAAGTGCTTCTTCAGCTCGGCTAGTCTGACGCCATAATGTTGAAAAGCCTTTCAACATTATGGCGTCCCTTCGAAAGCTGCATCGTACAGATACCGGACGTTAAGCTTACGTGACAAGCACACAAATCTAAGCTAAGTAAAGCTCGCACTAGAGGGTAATTCTGCTAGTAGCACCTTTAAAACGATAGACAGCAGTTTAGTAGATGCCCTCAGATCCCACTTAAAGCAAAAGGATCTCGATGTATTTTAATTAGGCCGGTAGTAATGCTTTAAATTATTAAGGCCTCCAGAGTTCAGTGTGGACAGATAATGCTCTTCCAACAAATCAGTTTATGTCACAGAGAAGTATTTTTCGGAGCAACGCGATGACGCAAATGTGCAGACAACTGCGCGAATATTGCTCTCGGCAAGAACTTCATTTCAGCGCACGATATTTCTGTCGTCTCTTTTCAGAAATCTGTCCTCGCCAAGATGCCCTTTCAAAACCGGTGACCAAAGTGACCAGCGTCAGAACGTATATAGTACACACGATGGCGGCTGATTCGTGCAAGCTTTGTGTCCCTTCGAGTATCTTCTAGAGGAGGAGCTTGAAGATGCTGAGCGCGAAAAACAGGCCGAGCAGTCAACAACGTGTGAGTTGCGCAAAATCAGCCTCTTGACCCAGTTCGTTTAGTTGCACTAGAAGGGTGGCTCTGAAAGGTGGGCGTTCACTGCGCTGAAAAGTTGGCATATTTGCTGGTCACTAACTCTCTGTCACCTCGATAATTGATCCTCGGAAGCTTAAGACATGTCCTTCTTTCTCTTGTATTTGGACCTAAGGGTGAGCGCGTGTTTTTGAGCGTGTACAGTGCTTTCTACGTCAATCTCTTGAGCACCACGATTCGGCTACCGGCTCCCGTGGATTCGAATCGTGGATAGCATTGTGAAGAATGCGCAAGCCGAGTGGTCTATTAAGTGAACGATCATAACTCTGTCATTCTTGCACCTTGATGTCCTATATAGATGTTATCGATATTGTGAAGACACGTAACTACTCAACACACTTACTGACTTGTTTTGGCTGCATCACTTTCGTAAGCAGTTTGCCTTATGAAGTTTAGGAAACTAGTCATGGTTGTCATCTGCCGTGGTGTCGCCGGTTCGATTCCTGATGTTGATCGAATTTTCGTTGAGCGATGCTCATTGAGAATAGATGGTAAACCATGCCGCTGAGAGTCAGCGACCATACTACCACTAGGACTGTTGGGGGTGCTTTGAAGGTATACCTCACGGTGAGTTCCAAGCCCGTAGGGGACGGAGGATCTTCTAGAATTAAAAACAACCTCCTTAAAAAAATTAATTCTAGTTTGCCTTATGCAGTCGACGTATCGAGAGTACTGTCATGTTATGTTAGCACTTTAGAATTTCTTCTATTTCGTTAGTTAAACCTGCCTATCGCATACGAGATTTATATATATATATAATATATATTGTTTTTTTTTCTTTGCCTGAAAAAAGGTCAGACTTGCTTAACAGGAATACACTGTCTTACCTAAATGGATAGTATTTTTATATTTTATAAAACCAACAACTCTTCTGAGAGTTCTAGCTCTCAGATTTGCTGTATACTTACGATAATATGACATCATTGTCTCTGGTAATTGATACTCACAGCGAAAAATACTATTTGAGAATTAGCAATACAATTTTATTATGTAGAGCCTTACTAATTCCAAAACGCGACAAGACAATAATTCTCATGTGTGCTCTTAGGCCATTTGTGGTAACATCGTAGCTAGTCAAACTCTTTCTTAATAAGCATAACAAATACTGTAAGTGGCACTCCAAGATGTATTTCTTGCTGAAAAAAACAAGGGTCGCAACCCTGACACTTTTCGCTTCTAAGGGTCCCACGGGTTAACTTAGAACCACTACCACATTTGAATCAACTTACGTCATTTTGCATAAGTAAACAATAGAAACATGTCGGCGGGATACTAATGGCCGCGACGCATTAGGGCTGTGATGTACGTTGGCGGACCTGTGTCATCTACGGATCGACTGTAACGGGTGGTCAACCTCTAATACGTTCGCCGGTCCGCTTCTAGTATAGCAGAAGAGAATCGTGCGTTGTTCCCATGTTAGGTCGGCAAGGTTGCGCGGCTCCTAAAAGGTTAGCCACTATGCTCGATCTTCCTTCTGTCCCGTCGAGCTTTTGTGTGATTCGATGTTGGATCAACGTCATCTGTCTGCGTCGAGTCTTTGATAGATGTCTGCATACTTCACCAGAGTGAAACGGCCATCGCTTTCGGTAAGACAATGCGGACTGTACAGCTTAAAATAGTAGTACCTGTAATAGCAGAGATTTTAGTTATCAATTATTTGAAGGGGGACGACGCAACGCTACTCTATTAGCAAAGTTTTCCACCATCAGGAGTAACATAACACGCCAGACATTATCTTCAACATGTTTGTTTTATTCTAGTATCAACAGACAGCGACTTACTTGTACTAGTAGTAGTACAAAAATCCGCATTGATTATAATACAAAGGAATAATAGTATATATGGCAATTTATTTCGACACTGCTCCTTCGCAGCTAGCTACTCTCAAGCTAGGTCGATCGGTCATGAGTGCCTTTCAATTAACAACGTGTCAGCCTTATCCTTTAATCCAGCCCGGCCATAATACGTTTAAAATTGCCTCCAGCTTTGATGGCTACATTTTCCTATGAAAGGCTCAGGGATGCCTGTAACGTGAAGCTTTCATCAAGATCGCGTCCTCGTTACTGGACTTCTATAGGCTTTCTTACACGAAGGAATTTAGCAACATTATTCAATCTGGTCCAACAGAAGCAATTCTAGGTAGGCCAAGGCTCGGCTGGTATATATAATCAACAAAGAGTGTAAGAAGCAGGTCGTTCGGGGTTCAACAAGCGAGTTGGGGCTCACAGTAGCCTACAGAACAGTCAGCACAGCAGCTCTCAATTTCCTCCAGCCAACCTCTGGAGGACATTGACGTATGGGACACAGTCCTAATTGTTTAGAATTAGGAAAGCCACATCCCCCTCTTGACAGTACTGTCAAAGCAAAACCGAGAGTACGTCTGAACACAATTGTGTGGTGCCCGACAAGAACGACTCAACATGAGATCATCCTACGCGCCAATGAGAAGAAAACCGTTTTTACGTGACAACATCCCGGGATAGTTAGGTTCTATAACTACGGTCGTTTGAAGTTATGCAGTGTTCGTTAAACACATTACATATATATATATATTTGTTTAAAGTTGTTCCATAAGGCTAATGCCTGTGTACGGTTTATTTTTCGTGTCATGGCATGATTTTTAATCCACTCCGGCAGTAACCTTGTCGAAATCAGGCACCATGAAAACCAATTTAATAGTGGCCGGTCTGGGGCTCGAACTCAGGCCTCCGGAATGCAAGGCACAGGCTTTTCCACTAAGCCATCTTGCTCAGGTATATATATATATATATATATATATATATATATATATAAAACCATCACGTTATAAGGAAAATCATTTCTTTGGCACACGAATCTATGCAAATAGCTTCACCTTACTTTAGCTGCCTGCTCTTCGAGGTCTTCGGCACGCTTCAGGCACTGCTCGAACAGTAGATCGCACTCGCACAACATAGCCGCCTAGAGCCACAAGTAGCAAAAAGTATATACTTCCCATGTTAACGGAGTAAATACAAAGGAGCAATCTATGTTATTTAAAAAAAATAATGGCTTAGTTAGTAGTAGATGCGTTTCAAAAACCCAGATAGATACCTTCATATAGGGTGGCCGAAGGCCAAACTTCGGTTGTCCGCTGTAGATTTTGACTGGACAGAAGTCGTGGTCACGACAACAACGGTCTAGCTCTCGTGACGCACCCAGATGCGAATAGTTTAAAGCGCCGTCTCCGGGTCCACACCACAGAGTCCCTGAGGAAGTAAAAATGTACATAATACGCGCTTATAGTGTTGTCAGTATAAATAGCGTATCCATATATATATATATATATATATATATATATATTGTTTCTAGCCGTAAGCGCCGCCCACGCGGGTTCTCTGAAATCCTCTAGAGAGCCCACTGATATAAGATTTCGGCTAATTAGTTTCACAAAAATAAAAGTAATTACGAAAAAATGCTCACTGACTTTCTAGCTCAAGTCGTCAGTTTTGTGAACGCTAAGACAGCTTCCATGTGAGCGCAAGTTGTGCTGGTCTGAGAATGCTAGTTTTCATAAACGCGTTCGAACCGTTTGCATGAAAAACAGTATTAACCATCTTATTTTTTCTATAAAATCGAATTGAATAGTGCCTCCTATATCACAGCAGCAACCCAGCATAACTTAAGTTGCTTGCCTCTTGGCGTAACTGCGGTGACCTAAATACTTTAACCTGGATTTACATTTGCCTTTTTGTAGATCTGGGAGGTTTTGGGAATGCATGATGCACATGCGCCACTAGCAGCCTGCGTGACTAGTGTAGGACTCACATACCCACTAAACGCCTCAGGCTTGGTACTGCTTTGGCATTACTTGGAAGCCGTGGGAGAGGCGTACTCAGCTCTATCCCTCTCTATCATCTCGCATGTGTACCTGCGGTTGAATAGGGGGGTTACTGCTATTTTGTAACCGTCCTGTGAGGGTGCGTCGATACCGTGAGGGCCCTGCTGCTCACAGAGGTTGGTCCTGCGTCCCGCGCTTCCCTGAGTGCATCACACCGCAGAACAGTATGCTCCACGGTGTCCTCCTCTCCAGAGTTACACAATACGCAAGTATCGCTGATGGCCTTCTTAATCCCTGACATGTAACTCTGGAATTGGCCGTGTCCGGTCAGTTCCCCGTGTCGGCGGTCGTACCACACCCTGAGGTCCGGTATCAGACACTTGGTCCAGCTCCATGTGGTCACACCGGGTCTCACCTGCGCCCATTCTTCTTGACAGGCCGATAATATGGCACTCCTGGCTCTGGTGAGTCTAGATCTTCATCTAGATACATTTTACTTTATTCAGCCGCTAGGAGGTCCCAGGATTTTATTTTGCCTAGGCAATCATAGAAGAACCTTATATAATCCAACTAATAACCAGGCGATTCGGAAGCGGGATCTGACGGCGGTAAGTAAACCATTTGATGCATGCGAGCAATCCAATTTGAAGATGTCAGCCAGTATGCCAGTAACCCAGTACAAAGCTTTTGATACACCTGAAGAGGCCGAATCAGCCCCGGCAACTAAACCTGGGGCACCGCATCACCCTCTCCAGTAACGCAAAGTTTCTGGGTGTACGCCTGGACATCGGTCTAAGACCGGTCCACCAATATCCCACATTCTAAAGCAATATTCTAAGCAACCCCCTTTCTAACGGTGTCTCCCAATATCTCCCAACTGTGTCTGCGCACACACGACGCCTCGGACGGTCAAGATGCCCCCCCTGGCAACTGCAGTAGGCACTGCTATGTGTCATACGCAGCCCCGCTGTGGCAGCGTACAACTGCTAGAGTCATATGACGACGGCTCCTGAGTGAAACGCAGATGTTGCTGGCCCTCAGTAGGGCCTCACAAAAGGCAAAAACATGAAGTCTAAAAATCGACGCAATTAACTCCATACGTCTCGTGTGGCTAGAGAAGCTTTGTCGACCTTAAGCAGGCGAGTTTAGCGTGCGAGCAATGCAAACAAGTATCATATCGGATAAGGACCGACATCAAGATTTCGCTTCTTGAAAGACGCAGCTTAGTGCATTGTTCGAACAAAAACTAAGAAATTACCAACATATGCCGCCTATGCAGGGTGACTAGCACATACTGCTTACCAGGATATAAAAGAGCCTTTTCGGGGAAAAACGGGTCCAAAACGAGTCGGATCCATTGAGACCCATGTTCTCTGCGCGTCCGCATGCTTGGATCACAGACAGCATCTCCTTCCTAGAAATTTCCCTAAGTTGAGGAAAGGTGGCCCGAATCAATTCACGATCGGTCTCTCTCCTGAAAATTCAGATGACACTTGTTTATCATGTCGGTCTCCTACCGGCGTTTTTTTGCCTAACGAAAATTTGTACTACTCGATACCATGCGCTCAAAATACATGCGTGGACCACCATATCATGGTCTTACGCGGCCGTTATCACGAGCCGGCGGTAAAATACATACTGGACGTGGTTAGTGGTCTGTTTGACTAATCTTTTACTGTTTTCTTAAACCCTCAGCGTGTAGGTCTCTCGGTGTGTTTACATCCGTTTAATTTCTGACTTAAATAAAAGGCTGTTATTACTGAATCCTACTGAATTGCTGAAACGATCGACGGGCGGAGTGGAGGAGATAGCCGCCGACAGTAGAAATTGTAGGTCCGACCAACCTTTCTAGGCGATTCTTTTAAGATTTGATTAAGAAGACAAATAGGGAATCAGATGAAAACACTAAACACTTAAAATTTGCCATTACTAAAGAACTGTTTTTTACGACACCCTTGCATCTGAACGGGCAAGCCAAACAAACGTATTATTAGAAAACTCTACAGTTGATAATATAATTTGGGAATCCCATTTTAGAGTAAACTCAACAACATTAAACCTTGTGTCGTAGAAGTAGTAAAACGATACACTTTTCGGTACAGTGGCAGCTATTACTGTCATTTTCTTTAAATATATTCATAAAGTATTATATATATATATATATATATATATATATATATATATATATATATATAAATGTTCGTTGAAACACGATGTTATCTAAAACGCTTTGACATATTTCCTGAACGGCGTCTCCATCCACCCTCACGAGATGTTGCTCGTGTGAACGTTATGAACAACTAATTTGCCTGGAGGATTGCACGTCATTCCCAGATTCGAAACGACTTTGCTTCTATTGTAATACCCCTTTTTCAATAAAGGTGTTATGATATGATACTTTAGTTCAAAAAAGAGTTTGTAAATGTATGTTGCACACGAAGGACGTGTCCAAATCCGAATCGGATTATTTCTACTCTTCCGTTCACAGAGCCGCTGAAGAGCAACCGATCGGTATGATTCTCGTATATGACAACACGCACATGGATTAATATTTACGCTTAAGCAACGCCGGTACCACCTTGCTGGTAACACGGATATCCGTGCCATTCTGGTAATGCTGCTGGTTTTCGTGCGCTCTCTCCGCCACTTCCCTTTTTCTTTTTTTTGTTATAAGCTACGCATCGACGACGTCTGTAAGGGTTGCTGCAAAAATCGGTATCGCTTATTACTCACATGATAATGGTGAGCCTGCATGAAAGGATGCTGCCGTTCCGGTAGACCTCGGCAAGGGTGTCCGAACCCAGCAGAACCTCGGCATCGTATCTCCACGGCGCGGGATTGGCATAGAATGCTCTCGAGCCTCCACTGAACAGCTGCGTGAGGGCCGGAGGTCGCCGCCAAATGAGAAGAGCCACAATCGCCACGAGCAGGGCCGGAAGCCACACGGCACACCATCTAAACCTTCACACAGAATCGGCCGCCAATAAAAAATAACCGTGATGACCAGTTAAGTGGTGCAAACACACGCCACACAAGCAGAACCTATAGGTGGCGACCTTCCGACCAGCCATACGCGCATTCCACCAACACATGCTTTTTCGTGGCATTTGTTGTTCTACGGAACAATCACAAACATCAACGAAATATGCTATAGCATCGTCGCTCTTCCGTTGAGACACTTTGCCTCGATATATATATATATATATATATATATATATGTGCCCGCTATGCGACCGAAATCATGATTTTCACTTGATAAAACTTAACCTCGTGGTATGTGGTATAAGGACGAGGCCTCCGGGAGGGTAGCAGCAGTGGCGTCTTTTACATTATACTGCTAAATGACGACATACTGTGTTCTCTCAAGCACAGCATCTGGGCTTACCGAATGATGCCCGATATGAAACGGTTGCTAACAATGGCGCCCGGTGTAAACGACAACACATCACGATGTTCGTCTGCTGCTACGCACAAGAATACAAATTTGTACAATCGGTGGCGACGTTTGAGTTCCGTTCAAAGAAGAAAGCGAGGTTCGGCGATCTTTAGGGGCCGAAAATGGACAAGCAACGAATCCGCATCAAGTTCTGCCTTAGTAAGTGATAGTGATGTTACGAACTGCTTATGGCGAATAAGCAGTATCCCGAAAAATTGCTTATAAAAGGCACCACGTCAATTTCGCGATGGACGTGAAGAGATCGAAGATGCCTCCCGTTCGGGAAGACCTTCAACGCCAGTAACAGTAGAAAACGTTGAAAAATTTGTAATATCATTCTTAATAATCGCCGATTTACTATCAGGGAGTTAGCTGAGGAATTAGAGATATCTTATGGATCAGTTGTAACAGTAGTTGCTTTAAAGGCGAGTCATAGGTCATATCAAGACCAAATCCCAATCCCCCCAGTGGGGCTTCCAAAGAAAGAGCCAATTGAAAGAGATTGTCCAAGAGCATAGGACGCAAGAGACCTGATCTCTGAGCCAACAACACATAGATCCTCTGTCACGATAACGCACCGCCGTACACTTCTTTACAAATTTGCGAATTATTTGATGAACATTCTATATATGCCTAACCTCCTAATTCACCGGAACTGACTGCGTGCGTCTTTCCTGTTACCTCGGATAAAAAGTTGAACAGACAATATTTCGATATTATAGAGAGGATAAAAGTAAATTCGCAAGAGTAGCTTAACTTGATACCGAAAGAAAGTGGCACAAATGCATTCAGCAGACGGTAGTTACTTTGAAGAGAGCCATAATACTTTGGAAAATGAAATAAATAGTCCTTTTATGAGTATGTAACTTTTCGGTTCACCCTTGTATATATATATATATATATATATATATATATATATATATATATATGTTGCTTTCGTATCCAGGAATGGCGCAAATTATTATTATTATTATTATTAATACGCTATATTCAAGGAAATGTTTAGTCTGTTAACATCAAGCTTCCATGGAGTTGGCGGGTTACTCTCCATGGAAACATATGGTTCAGTGTTTGTTTTGTCGCTACAAACTTTGAAAGAATATTCTTCTCACGACGCGTCGTCGTATGGATGATATTGAACATCTTTAACATCAGATCGATATGATTTTTCTAAATATTTACGAGAGTATCACAGTCAATCTTCCGCAGCCTTTCCAATATGTTGGAAATCTGGACGTCATCACTTGGGATTCCCACACGTGTATGCAATTTTTCGTCGGTATTTGCTGCATAACTTGTCTAGGAGTCGCTGATCTTTCTTCAGACTTGGATTCCAGACTGGGGCTGCATATGTTATGATAAGCATATGCAGCCCCAGTCTATATATATATATATATAGGCATGCAAATTCCCGCTTGGCACACTGGCTTACTAATCCTTCGTGATATGTGTAACATATGCATAATGTATTATACGGAAAATAAATGTGTATAAAATATGAAAAAAAAATATATATATATATATATATATATATATATATATAATATATATATGCGCTTGTGACTATGTATATATGTGCCCGCATACGACCAGGTAAAGGGCTACGGGCTTAAGATTCGAGTAGTTTATCATGTCACGAAACAGCAAGCAGATGACAAGACACAATCAGGCAGTCAGTGTTGCTGCTAGGTGTTGTATGCTAGCATCGAGGCCGGTCACGCTCGTTTAAGCGTATCGAACGTGAGTACGTAATAGTGGCAGTGGTACACGCCAGCAGCCTAAGCGGCCGACTTATTGAGCGTGACAATGCGAAAACAAGCGGAAAGAGAGAGAAAAGGGGAGAATAGAGACAAATAGGCACCACAAGAGAACGCGAAAGCGGAAAATATTGTTGCCACGAAGACCACCCGTAATGAGTTTGCATTTCGGCCACTGCAAATTTCATAACGACAGCAGCAATGTCACCGTAGCAGAGGACACACTGGACACTTAATGGAGCTGGTGGTAGATCGACTAGATAAGAGAAACGGTGACGGCAAAGTTCGAAGTGTCAACGACCGTTGGAACGACGTTAACATCATGTACATCAGTGCAACATACATGGCCAGGCAACAATTGGTGCTAGAGTAAACGTCAAGTAGGTATCAGTTAACCAAAAAGTTCGCTGTACATCTGACAACAGATACGGAGACGTTCCGCTGTTCGGTCGTTTGAGCTATTTAAAAACGTCACGACACCCAATGAAAACACGTTTATATATATATATATATATATATATATATATATATATATATATATGATAGTCTATAGAACTGTTCTATGGAGATCTGGGCTATCAGAGAGTGAAGCTTAAGGGGGGAGGTGCGTTTAGTGGGTATCGGTCTCAACGGAGTAACATCCAACCGTTGGGGTCGAGTCCCATAATGCAAGAGATAGAGACTCGTAGCGATAGTGCGTAGCATTTAATACCTCATTCACAAAAACAAAAAAATATATATATACATACATACAAGTCACATACAGGCTAACGGAATTTGGTGAGAGGTTCCAGATCGAGTTTGGCAAGGAAAACATGAAAGGAAAAGGGGGAAAGGGGCGAAGTGAAATTGGTATACGATGGTTCAAGAGCGAGTGGGCTATTGGCAGATTCCAGACCAGGGATGTTGGATACAAGGTTTCAAAGAGCTAAATATAGAGAGGAGGAAGTACACAATGTTGAGCTTGTGGGCTACGGGATGAGTCAATTGAACATATTGTAAAATAATGTAGCCTTGGGGGGAGCGGATTGAACATATTGTAAAATAATGCAGCCTTGGGGGGGAGCGGATATAGGCCTGTCGACCGGGCAGATATAAACCTGTCGGAGGCCCTAGCTTTAGGACCAAATGTTAGAAAGGACTAGGTCGATGTTGCAAAGAAGAGGTAGTCCCAATGAAGGACAAATACTTAGTAGGTATTGAAGGATACAGTGATGATACGGATGCGTAGGTAATGCTGGTGCTCGAAGCGCCCCTGATATAAAAGGGTAACATGCCAAGCGAAGAATAAATCAATATATATATATATATATATATATATATATATATATATATATAAAGACAATTTGTCAACAAAGCATCAGAAAATGTTGTCGTTTCTGTATGATGAACGATCATCTTCTACCCGCGATCAACGCGATACGTCTACCTTGCGCGCGGACACGCGCACATAAACATGTCTGCATATGATCGTGAAAAGTTACTGTGACCCTATATCCATAACAATGATATTCTCATTATAATCATCATCATCGTCATCATCATCATTACCACCGTCATCACAAGCAGCGCGTCATAATCTATGCACGTACAAGCGTTTCGCCAGCATTTTTGCCAACGTGCGGCAGTGCCGGCGGCGAAGGCGAGACGGTCAATCGAATGGCGCCCTGTCCCGTAGTTAGAAGAGCGCTGGCTGCGCTGTGCATCTCTTTAAGCGACGACGACGACCACGACGACTATCTGGTGCAGATCTACATCTGCCACCCATGCAGTCAATGGCAGTAACAGCTGGGCCTGAAGCTGCTGCTGCTGCTGCTGCCGCCACTAATACAGAAGACTCGATTCATCGAACCCGAGTGACGACAGGACATTTGAGGCGTTGCGTCCCGATGCCAATACAGACACAACAGGATACACCACACATTACGATCACTACTGCAACAACAACTATTCGTACTGGGGCACTTCTGCTGTTGTTGCCGTTGTTGTTGTTGTTGTTGCTGTTTTTGTTGCTGTTGTTGTCATTGTTTCTGTTGTTGTTGTTGTTGTTGTTTTCTTAAAAGCACCAGTAGCATGTCGCCGCTGCCGCAGCCACCACAGCGCTATGCCGACCGAACTGAGATCCGTCGTAGCCAGAAACGACAAAGCAGTAGTACCGTTGTAATGGTAGTTGTTACAACCATCGTTGTCGTCGTCGTCGTCGCTGGTCACCCATGGCGATAGACACGACGCGATGACTTCTACAGCAACAAGGCCAACAACAAAAGCTGCAACAACAACAACAACAAGAGCTGCAACAACAACAATAACAACTATAGAAACAACCGCAACAACAGCGGCAACAACAACAAGGACAACAGTAGCAGGAACAGCAACGCCTACAGCCACAATAACGCCTACAACAACAACAGCCACAACATCAAACAGTTGTCTACAAATGTAACAACTGCTTTACTGGTGCTACAAGTGCGCTATCATTACTACAACAACAACAACAACAACAACAACGACGACGACGATTTCTACTACGTCAATTACTACGGCTCCTATGAGCAGATTGGACCCGCGCGTAACGCCTCCCTTCACCAACGGGTGGTAACTCTCCCGTTCCCTTTCCTCACAAGGCCACGAGGGACAGCTGTGTGGCAGATGCATCTAGCAAAGTAGAGCGAAAGATTCAGTTGACAGTAATCAGTCGTCGTCGTCGTCGTAGTCGTACCATTGTTAACAACCATGACAGTGACACTTATCAACGGCCTCGAGAGGTCAACATCTCAGTCCAATCTGGCCAGGCAGCAAATCCAACAAACGACATCCGAGTGTAGAGGCAAATACCGCGTCCAACCCGTAAGCAGAGAGCAACAGCCGGACTCCATGAGCAGCGGGCTGCTGCTGTTGTCAATTGGCCAATTCGGCCCATCAGTGATAAATTGAAATCGCGTTTTGCAGCTATGACAGCCTGTGACGTTACTTAGTAGTTAGTTAGTTAGTCAGTTAACTCCAATAACCACGCCAATGAACACACGGCTCGACGAGTTGGCGATTAATCTCAAAGTAACCAGTGCGTGTTAGGTGGATCGACCGGAGGATCTACCGAGCCACAACAAGACACAAGCAGTGTTCGAATTTCGAATCTCACTCTTTGTTACTCATCCGTGGTTGCCTGCATGCGCCAGTGGAATGATTTTCCCTTGTCGCTTTCTTCGCCTCTCTTTTTTCCCACTCACGAATTTCTTTCTTCACTTACAGCCTCTCCGCTCAGGGTAGCTACCCTTTCCTCGGGAGTCCTCCCCTTCCTCCGCCGTTGGCTTCTCCTTTCACTCGCGATACATACGAATGTCGCTCGTAGTCAGCGGGAGATGACTTGGCGGCAGGGCCACTGTTCGTTTTCGGTGTTCTCACGCGTATACGTTCATACATTTAAAACTGTGTATTCTTTAGCCAAGACTCAGTGCTCCTATCACGTACTAATGTAGTGTATCAGGTCTCCGTATGCTCTCCGTATATATAGATATATATGTATATATATATATATATATATATATATATACGCAAACTAGCTTGAATTTTGCAACATTAAGATCAATCCGAAAACTGAACGAGTAACACGATTTTATTAAATCAAAAAGTACTCTCCATTGCTAGCCACAGCCGTCCTCCATCTCTAAATCAGACTGCCGATTTCCATGGCAAATAATTCTGGTTTCTGCATCACGAGGATTATGTCCACGTGTGTGCTTACTGCTCCTGGTGAAGTAAATTTCCTTCTCTATAGAAGGTCTTACAGACATCTGATTAGTTCGACGGTTCGATGTCCGTTGAGTATGGAGGATGCCGCAAAATTTCCCAATCGAATCTTGTTATCTTGGAAAAACTCATATGCGGCCTCACGTTGTCTTGGTGGAAGCTAACGACTAATTCTACTCACGAGACTGTGTCTCTTCTTTTGAAAGGCAGAAAAAACTCGGTCGAGCTGGTCACAATAGAAACTCGGGTTTATTATTTGACCACTAGGAAAAACAACTCATGGTGGGCGAGGCCATTTCTATCCCACTAAAAACAGAGTAGAAAATCTTGCTCGAATGGTTTAGTCTCTCTGGTGTTATGTGGGGTCGTTGGCCTGGGGTGCATATAGGCAACGATTCGACCCAAAATCTGGCAAGCCAAGATGAGCACTTTACTAGACGCTACCAGGACGGAATTTGGCCAACAATTGTATCACGATGTTTTTGGAGTGCTGTCTTCGCCGAATACGCTCCAAGTACTTCACATAGTTTCTGCAGCAGTAAGGCCTTTTTGAACACTCACCAAATGGCCGCTCTTAAGTGGACGTGTTCGGCGTTTATTGAGACAGAATTCATATGGCAAAAGCAACAATTGAGTTCATTTTACGAAGCTCTCGAAGACTCCACAGTCGTTTACGCTCACATAAATATGTGTCCAAAAAAACATAGCAAGCTTCTCAGAGGCGTGGCGGGCATTTTAACTAACACATCTGGAAATTCTACTTACTTTCTCTCTGACCTAATATAAATGTATAAACGGTCAGTATATGCTTTGCACATGGCAGAAAACGCACATATTATGTGTATATTATTATATATAAATGTGCTTTACCCGTAAGAAGATCATTTACATTTCTTGAGGCGGCGGATTAATAACGTAGCCAGAGTTTTGGGTACGGCTATTGTGACACCGACTCTCCATTAGGCGGGAAGTTTTAAAAACTTTCCCACGTAGCACCTCGGGAGTACATGATTGCACCATCCCGTCACATTTAACTACACGCATGCATACTTCGTACTCAATAATAGTAGCGCAATAAAAACGAGTACAACAAATTAAGAGATAATTAAATTAGCTTTACAATACGGCCAGAACATTGAAACAAAACATCCTATTACCAATAACCATATAGAGCTGTAAACTGGACAAACACTCGGATATGCCACCTCGGCTTAGTGACTTCCATTAAATTAGCCGGTTTCTTATCCTTCCTCCACGGGGACGGGTTCGGGCAGGCCCTGAGCTCTACCTAAACAACACACGATCGCTTTCCTGTACTGAATGTCTTTTTAATCGCCGACTTACTGCTGTCCAGTTAAACCAATAGCTTTGTAGTGCTCTCGGTAGTGGTTAGTGAGTGTACTGGAACACGAAGACTGCAAAACAGCTGAATGTTAGGCCCTAGGGGCCCACTGTAGTCCCCAACTGATCACAGCCCATCAACATACACAATGCCGGTTTGCGGAAGATAACGAAAATCGGACCATTGTCCAACGACAGGCCGTTCTACTGTCGGTTGTGAGAGTCCAGGATGTCTCACTACGGTAACGGTATCGTAGCCGGCACTTACATGACTGGCGAGCGTGTTGCAATGTAGACGCAATTCGTTGTTTTATAATAAAAATAAAATTCACCTCTATTCGTGTTCGGTCGCAAAACGCAGATACCGTTTTTGCGATGTGCCCCGTGATTATTTTCAATGTACGGGTGGCATACCATGTGTCACTTCGCGTTTGGAGGGACGTACCCGTCTTCCGCTGCTACAAGCGACTATCACTGGCACATATTGATACTTACTGGTGGCAAAACTCGACGATCTCTTTCAAGGCAGAGCCAAACTTCGTTGCTAGGAATCGTCTATCTAGAAATAGTCTGTAGTCAAGAGCGACACGTCTATAGATGTTAATTAGGGCTTTTCTACAAAGGCTCCCTTTGTAAGTGACAACGCCAGCTGGAACATGCAAAGCTAATGTACACATATGGACAGATGTTTCAATTATTTGAATCTCGCTTCGCTTACAACGAAGCTGTGAAGCAATTTTTGGCGAAAGGACGGCCAAACTGAATTTATCCTGAATTCCGACCATTTCGCACGGTTACGGCCGAAGAAATGCACTTCAGCAAGACTGCCAAACCCTAGGGTCCATATTGATAAGTAAACCATAACACACGGGTTCAAACTGATAAGTATACAATAACATTGTCACTTCGTTTCTATAAATATTGTCATCCTGCCATTTCTGAAACCCTGTAGACGCACTATTTACAGTGTGCGTGTACAGCGGCTAAAAATACTTTGGCGTGCTGTCTGAACGTATCCAGCATGACCTAGTTCACGCGTCAGATTTGGTATCCAACGAGAGCCGTTGTAGAATGAAATTAAAGGGCATAGTAGTCCATAGTATTAAAGTTCCGATTGGGAGTTATTTATAGTACATTTATAAAAAAAAAAAGTAGAACATTTCGATTTTTATATTTCCGCAACCTCCCTATTCAACGAAACCTGACTGGGTGCAACCATTTCTTTTTCCACGGATAAAAAATAAAGAAAAAATCGCAGGAGCAACTTAACTCGATTCCGAAGGACGCGGTTAGGCAAATTATTCGAAAAGTGGAAGAAAGGTGGCACAAGTGCATTCCAGCGGGCGGGAGCTATTTTAAAAAGTGAAAAACACCTTGGAAGATTAAATCAAATTTATTTTTATACGTTTGTATCAGACATTATTATTTCCGATCCAGGGATGTAGTAATCAAACACCGTCGTTCTCGGCCGGTTTAATTGTCCTTTTAGGTCCTCGACAAAAACGCGCCAGATAGGCAAGCCGGCACTAGCTGATGCGATGTTCAGAAAACTAGCTTTAATCTGATCTACTACTTCCAGCTGCGCTTTCGCTAGAAGTGGTATTATCTACGGGAATTCCATAGGAAGCTGTTGGCGCTAGTTCAATGTCGAAGAGGTTTGTCGCAACATTTAGCTACTGCTTGTAAGGTTCCGGGACTGCAAGATACTCAGCGCAAACGAAGTAGAGCTCCTAGGGGTACCCCTACTTCGGGAAGGTGTCTCCCCCGTGTTGCAGAAGTGGTTGGATAAACTGAGTACCGGAGCGCTTTCCTCTTATAGGATACCATAGCGGGTTTTACCTGCTGAGGTGCTCTTACTGAGCCACACGCCTAACTCATATTCTGAGGGGTATCAAACTTACCGGCAAAACGGACGAGCTACGACGCTTTAATGATCTTACAGCCGATACGATAACCAATCTGCTTAACATCGAACTGGACGATACAGCCAAACGACAGATTTTTTTGCCAATAGCCAAGGGAGGACTTGGCTTACCAGACCCAACAATATTAGCGCTCCCTGCGATAGTTGCTGCCACCTAGCAGGGTTCTGGCAGGGTCTGCGAGCTTCTTGATGAAGCCGGCCAGCTCGAATTTACCATGCGGGATCAAGTCACGAGCAGTTTGGTTGAGGTTCTTGGAACTTCGCCAAAAGACGTCACATCCCAGAGTGAATGGTCGGCCACGCTAGCCGATCAACATGCTCGTTTACTTATTGATCAAGCTGACAATGACTCTACTAGGGCTCGGCTTAGGGCAACCTCCGCAAGACATGCAAGCGATTGGCTACACGCCCTACCCAGTGCATCGTTAGGAACCTTACTGGATGATGCCACTACAAGAATATGTGTTGGCCTCCGACTTGGTGCGCCGCTCATTCACCCTGACATATGCCGATGCGGGAAGCCGGTGGGCATTAGAGCTCACCACGCTTTATCCTAAGCCCTTAGTGAAGGTCGTCGACCACGTCACGCGGCTATTAATGACACAATAGCAAGAACCTTGAGGACGGCAGACTACCCAAGTACGTTGGAACTGACTGGACTAACCAGAAACGACGGCAAGCGTGCCGACGGGATGGCTCTCATCCTCTTTGAACGTGGCCGTACCCTCATATGGGACGCCACCGTAACCGACTCGCTTTCTCCCTCAATGTTCGGCTTCGGTTCACTTAGAGCTGGTCACGCCGCGACCCAAGAGCGAAAAGAACAAGATGAACAAATACGCCGAACTGACAAGAGCCTATAACTTCAGCCCAGTGGCCTTCGAGACCTTGGGACCACCGGGCCCCTTGACTGAAAAAATATTTACTAAACTGGGTGAACGATTAAAGATAACTACTGGGGACAAAAGAGCCGCACAATTTTTGCGCCAGAGACTTTCCATTGACGTCCAGCGGGGCAACGCGATCTCAATTTTGGGATCGCTTGCCGAAGGGTGCACACCAGGGCTGTTATAGGCTGAAAGTAACACGTCCACTTACACAGGGTTGTAATATAAATTGATAAATAAAAGGTTCCGGGATGTAGCGAAAGTATTCATCTATAGCCTACCGAAACCCTGCTTCTATGCGCCTACCTCTATTCGCCTGGGGACACCGGTCCCGAGTTCCTTCTGAAAGATTGCTTACCAATACAAGAAATAGCAACGATTTAAGATTGTCGTCCCATCTAGCATGGTCTGAAAATTCAAAGCATCCTCAGCAGCCCTTCTTGCAATATTTTGCACATCACGCCCAGGACGTGCTAGCATTTTGAGTTAAAACAGTTGTTAAATTGGCAGTACCACAGATTTATTTGAAGTCTACAAAGATGGCATATAGACAGAATCCTTCAGTGTGGACACCCTGCTGTACGGCTTCTATTTTGGCACGACCCTGGTGATCTGATCAGAAAGCTTTCTAGGTTACGAATGGCTATCGCCGACAAGAGCTTACATATTATGCTTTTCTTTTTAATACCGCAATGTGAAGATGGTGCTAGGAGTCTTATAAACGATTCTAAACAATGGCAGTGACGCATGCCGTTATAAGGCTTTGACGATGCTTATTGAGAACAGATGACAAACCAGACCGCTGAGGGTCAGCGACCATGCTGCCACAAGGACTGCTGGGGAAACCCTAGCTATTTTAACATGTCCGTTTAGTCTGTCGCTCTAAGATCTCCTGACATAAAAAGTTGAGATGTGTATTTAGGTGTACACGTCAAACCGTAATTAGGCATGCAAAGATGAGGCTTACGTGTGCTATACATAGTAGTAACAACACCAACCAGCGTCAATAGAGACAACTGCAACGTTGTGTTTGATTAAACTTAAAAAATAGTGTGGAACTGTTCGCGTTGTCTTGTTGACCTGCCTATCCACCAAATCGTACTCAACCGGACACGCACTCGCTCGCAAATGGGGCCGGACTTG
This sequence comes from Dermanyssus gallinae, assembly GCA_003439945.1. Taxonomy (NCBI): domain Eukaryota; kingdom Metazoa; phylum Arthropoda; class Arachnida; order Mesostigmata; family Dermanyssidae; genus Dermanyssus; species Dermanyssus gallinae. The sequence continues at coordinate 530,242 of QVRM01002998.1, read as the reverse complement.
CTCAGCTTACTGAAGCACATTACGAAGCAATTGCAGCGTAGCTACAAATACGTGTTCTCATAGAACATGACAAAATGTTACTTGTACTTTTTATTCACTGCGTCACCAACTACAATAACAGCAACGTAAAACAACGGCTGGGTCCTATGTACAGATGTACAGGTATACATAAATGCACGGCGGCACAAATGGCGCCACCGATCACGAGCTCCTCTCGAAGCAGTACACAAAGAGGTGCTCGTTTCGACAGCGCCGCTCGATGACCTTGCGGCCGGTTAGGCCCAGCTCACGAGCGTACCGGCACACCTCGTCGGGCTTGTTTTCTCGAAGCAGAAGCAGGTATAATCGGCCAGTCTTGCTAAGCAGTTTGGCCGCTCTCGGCAGTAGCCTCTGTACGAGGTTGATACCCGATGGTCCTCCAGCCCAAGCTAGCTTGGCCGGGTCTCCAGCGTCAGGCACCGCTTCCTCCTCACTTGTGAGCACATATGGTGGGTTGCAAAGCAACAGATCGAGTTTTCCCACGAGCCTGTGGGAGACCGGCGAAACGACACCATAAAATCACATGTTAGAAATATTTGTCTACAGCAAAAGAGAATGAGAGCTCTTATGCAATATGTTCACCGTCCTGAGCACGATATGAAGAGTCGAGTCATGACGCAGGGATGCCAAGGTGCGTTATGACGGTTGTGGGACAAATACAGACACAACATATATCCGCATGCGCTATTCATGACCATACAGCTCTTCTTTAATAGTTTTAGTGTCTCTAGTAGCCGCAGAAAATATCGATCTCTCACCCCACTAGGCCCCGCTATGCCACCATAAACTGTATTACATTTATCCTAATTTAAAGCACATTACCCCTGCCAGACGGTTGCCTCTTTGAAATTTCACGGCTCTTGTCTCTCCCCAACTAACCTTTAAACCCTTCTCAGCCATGAGTGCATCTAGTCGACACCGACGCCATTATCAATAAGCACCATGTTCTGTTTTAAGATGTAAATCAACCTCAGCATTTCTCTCAGTATTCTTCCGTTTTTGTCAGCTCTTAAACTATCGTATCCACTGGCGCTATGACAAACGCTTCATTAAAATCCTTAAATAAAGCATATATATATAGGCAACTCCTCGGCCTGGACAGTGTATCCCATGTTCTCAATTGCTGAGTGAGATGTTCCCCTAAACCTGTGCTGCTCTTCCGCTGTTACCCGCTCTCCTTTAAGGAAGACCCCAGCTTCCTTGCTGTTATTCCTGAAAATATCTTGTACGGGCAGTCTTTTTTGCTATTCCCCCAATTCTCTGGTTCCGTTTCTACTTTTACATTCCGTTGGCAATGACAATTGAGGTCCCTTCTCACCAGGCCCCCACTGTCTAAGCACTTATTGGAGTATTATTAACAGTATGGTGCGAAAACCAGGATATCTTTCATGTGCTCGTTTTTTTATCAAATCCTTCCCGTGCTCTTTTTCCCGTGGTGCTCTGTTGATTTCCTCCATCACCTCCCCGAGTGAAATCACCTTCATTATCCTCCGTCGTCTGATCCTAGGCGCCTTCATATTTTCTAGAAGCGCTTTCGGAGGTGTGTCTAACACGGCCAATATCCTCCCGAAATACTCAACCAGCCAAGAGATGGGCATCTCTACTGAACATTGTCTCCTCGTCTTCCGCCTTAGCCATGTATGTGGGCGTTCATCAGCCTCCCCTATTCTTTTCTCAGTTCCATTCCTTCTCTTTCCACACGAACTGTTGAACTAACACAAAATCAACTGGCTCATCACCGGAGGGGTCTTCACGTGTTGTCGCGTTAACCTACTAGCTTGCTTGGCCGCCCTACACCACTCGTTAAATTAAGGTCTTCCGCTTCTCTTCTGGGGTGGCAGCATCGCAGACCTTAATAACCCTACCAGACTGCGTTCGTAGCAATCTACCGGGGAACGTTGTCACTATGAAAGGAATAAAGAAACGTATGCTTGGTTTGGACTTTCACGCACCTCTCCTCAAAGCATGTGTCGATGTCGGCGACGACAGTCTGAAGCGTGAGGTACTTTCTTTGGGAAATGCCGAGATGTTGATGTGCAGTCTCAGTGGCCAGCTTTGTTGCGGCCGGATTGAGATCTGTGGCCAACAGGATACAATGCGGGAGGTATTTGCCCAGGGCGCAAATCACCACCCCCGAACCGCAACCCACCTGAGCACCGAAATACGAATCATAACGCAGCAACACGCAAAACAAACGGGTATCACGCCCTCTTTAGTGAGCTGCTCAAACCCTCTTACAATATTTATCGACATGCCATTCGAAAATGAATGGGTGCACGCAAGTTTTGCACTGAACCAAACTACCTTTGTGTGTTAGTCTATCGGTTGCGTACTCGTCCACCGAAACGTGGGCTACGTGCTCTAAATTCAAATTTACCAAAATTAATTTACGAGTGGTCAGTGCTTTGACATTAATCTTCCGAAACCAAGTCAATCGTTTCGTTAGTCACGTCAGGGAGTCACACTAGAGCACAGAAATTAGGATAAACACAAATCAGACCTGCGTGTTTTGCAATTTCTTTGATAAAGTACAGATGTTTTTCGTTTTTTTTCTAAAAAAATCATTTTACAATATATATATATATATATATATATATATACATATAAATGTATAGTACATTTAATATAACAAATCTTGTATTTGTCAAACCACGTGGATGATACTTGATGGTGGATGATATGTTTTACCTCGAGACAGAGGACCGGTTTCAGTCGCTGAATGTCTTCCAGCTCGCGTTCAAGCGCGTCAATTAGCAGAAACGAGTCTTCAGCCGGCTCGTAGACGCCATCCACCGGTTTCGTCAACGGCGTCTCCATAGACACCTTGTACAAGATGCGTGGTGCGCATTCACAGATTTTCGTCGTCATGCAAGGCAACACACAAAGTATCAGAACCATGCTAGAGATGAATCGAGCTGCACCAGCAAACCAGTACATTATAATTTAACTTGTGGCTTCTTTATCAAGTAGGTCCAATGTAGTCTGACCATAACGCATTTATTGCAGCGGTACATATCTGGTATGCTAAGTTAGGTATTTGTTCCCTAGGGCCTTCTCTATCCGTAGATCTGTTTTTTTTTCTTTCGTAGATAAACGATGCTTCAATAGATGCGTGCATCAGAACTGCATATGTTTGTCGGCGTATTCCAGTACATTGTAGCGCTCTACCATACATTTCGTTGTCATAATATACACATCCTTTGATTAGCTTTTTTTTGTTGAATTTGGCAATATAGGTGCCTCATAACGCGCAAAATACAAACTCTTACACAAGCACTATTAAGCCCAAAACTTGTCTGTACAGTTGTGCACCGTTTGTAGAGTTACAAGTGGCATATATAGCATAAATCGTAACTCACTGGCCGATGAAGATCAGTCGCCATATCAAAACATTGTGACAGTTCGAGCTAAGACAGGAACAGTCCCAGCTGATGCGAGCAATCGCTGAAATGCCGCTCACACACGTGGGTCCCGTCGTAGAACGGAGTGACAGAATCGGAATCGATCGGATGAAGATAAGGCGGGCAATTTGAAACCGAAGAAGATGCTCACCACCGCACATATCAACAGCCTCAGATGTTTTTTTTTTTGATGTTTTTTGAAGAGCGGAGAAATGCGTTACGCGGTTAAATATATCAAGTATGTGATACTAAAATAATTAAAACGACCTGAAATATAAAACAAGTCAAGCAAACTTCGAACAGCTGAAAGTAAAAGCGTGTCAAAGATTAAGTAGAGGTTAAGTTTCTGCCAAATAAGTTAAATGCTGCAAAATTTCAAGCAGAAAGCGAGCAATTTAAGCGTTTGCAGGTGCAGCTAAAACTACGCTGTAAGCCGTTGAATTTAAACTAGCGTTGTAATGCTGCTTAATTTTTTCGTTAAAATGGTTAATTCAATATATCGTCGGATACATACTCAGAATATATAAGCTGTGCATTTAATAGTGATTGTAATCTCATTACGCACGTCATCCGGTCAGATGCCACAGTAACTATTTTCTCAGGATTGCACTGTCAATTCTTGTATTCACATAATCGATTAGCTCGCCATATATATATATATATATATATATATATATATATATATATATTAGGTTAAGATATATACGAAAATCTTAGTCCTAACTAATTCTAGACTCCACATAAGATTTCCTATCCGTACTAACTACAACTTCGTGCGTTTGAGCTGTCTAAACATTTGTCGTTGTTTTATCAACGTAGCAAACTTTATAAATAGATGGTGCATGCAGTGTGCACTCACGCTTCTAAGCTGTCCAATTCGATGTTTGTTCTCCTCCTAGAGAATGTGAGTTTCGCTGTTTGATTCGTCGCTTCAATCGCTTGCGTTTGCAGGCTATTGCCTCTCGGGCTCCAGCCTTAGGCAGCTACTGTGGGAGAGGGCGACGCTGTCGTCTGCTTCACCGCGCGGACTCCAGCACAGTCTTGTTCTCCACCGCATTCAGAGTCGTCTGCTCGACACTAGGTCTCAGTAGCCGGCCGGCGGCTACCAAACGCCAATGGTATTAAAAAGGAATCCAACTCAAAACCGTGCTGCGGCCGACAATTGCACGCAGTGTGTTACTTTTTCGACATTCTCTGTTATACTGGGGCTTAAGTAGCTTTATGTTCGCTCTCTCTCTCTCTTTATATTTCTAATGTGTGTGTGTGTGGGAGTGGTAATGTGTGCGATACTCGATTGTTAATTATCGTTTCGCCAGTTACGTCAGGTTTCTCTTGATCTGTGACATTATCGGAGTTTTTGAACCGCTAGTGAGCGTCCCGACAAGACACCTACCCTGCCCGTAGGAATGATTTGTGTCGCGCGTACATTCAATGATGCACTGACTGAATTTAACAACTCTGACTGAGTGAGGACGGGTACTACGTGATAATCGGCTTCTATGTTTCGTATTTACGATGTGTGCGATATCTACAATCTTAAATATATATATATATATATATATATATATATATATATATATATATCGATTCTCTATATCATCGATATATATAACGATGATAGATATCCATTCATTTTTATGCTCACATGATAACTACGAGTTTACTAGATAGCGCATTTCGCCAGATTTTTCACATAAATGACATACGGATTCTTCAAGAATTGAACGGTTCAACTTTGTTCACATGACGGTATCCGTGCAAGGCCATTATTCGGCAAATAAAAACAAGTGCCTTTTTTGTAAGAGTAATTTCAATCTCTTCTAGCAAAATGCGGAGTATTCTATGTAAGATTCTATTGCATATTAAATTTCTGTCATCTAAATATTCTGTCGGTGACCAGTACCTTTGTGTTGAACAGTATTATTATACTTAATGAGCGCGAGACCTTCTTTAGCCGCGTTCTTTCCCGCATATCTTCTTGCAGCAGGTTAGGGCCCGTCTTCGGGTTAGCGTCCCGCATATTGATAAAAATAACGAGATTTACAACCCAACTTTTGCCCGAATCTTGCTGATGTATCTGTTGATGAATGAGAGTTTGCGGGGTATGACTACTAGAGATGTTCCATTTATTTTTAGGGAGAGATTCCTGGTCGCGTATGACCTTCCTCTAGTAAACCGCTAAAACCTTTGAAACAAGTGATCGATTTGTCATTAATGCATCATTAATACATAGTAACCTATTTTTCTAGGGGGTCGTGATATCTTTTGAAGTCTGGCAATTTGAGGCGGGACGTGGCGTTTAATGACGCCAAGATTTCATTCTGGTGGTTAGTAACTGCCAAGAGATGATTGGTAGTGCAGATTTGGCAAACAAGCAGTTGCTCAGTTTTTTAAGGGATCTGAAGACTGGTTTATTTGCCCAGATCTCGTGTTAGTTTTGACATTTGCCTGAAGTTTTGTGTAAACTCTTTGAAGCGCAGCTCGCTACAACAAATCTGTTTACAATGTCACTTCAACTGCCGTCGACAAAGTCGAAGCCTTAGGAAATGTGTCTAGGAGCCGTGGAATCGTTAAAGTTCTTAAGCAGAAGGGCTTCACTAAGTGCAACCACATTCACGATTAACACGAGTATCGTATTACTCTTTCTACCATTTATTACACTAAGCATGAAAAAAACACACACCTATATACTTTTTATTTTTACTCAAATTTCCTAACAAAAAGTTTACTAGATTGTTTGCTAAAGGTATACTATGTCTGAAACCATTATGTTTGCATTGTTATAGCGTGTCTTAGCCCTTGGAAGTGCTTGCGAATGCACATGATACTGCAAGTGTGTCGGAAATTCGCTGGGTCACAAGTGACTGTGTGTGAACGTGTCATGACGCACGGTGCATGATGACCTTGCAACAGGAACCCAAAGCGGGGAGTGGGCAAAAACTCACCGCGATGCTGGACGAGGCAGGCCCATGCTTGGTGCGGCCATCCGACGTCGTGGTCATCCATCCGGGTTCGCGCAACCTTCGGATCGGCTTAGCGAGCGCCACGACTCCGCGCACTTTGCCTCAATGCGTTGCGCGGAGACGGAGAACAACCTCATCAGAACCGCGGACGAATGCCCGATCGTCCTGTTATCAATATATGCCTGCGGTAAGTGTTCTTCTTTAATAAAAAAAAAAAAAAAATATATATATATATATATATATATATATATATACATGAAGCGTACTGTTCCACCTTATTTATATATGATGCTTTTAGTCAAACTGTGTTTAAATTATAAATAAATGATATAATAAAGTAGGAAATATTTCGAATTGCATTGTTCTGAGTAAAAAAGAGATAGTTGTAGCTGATAAATCAAGCATACGACTCATATGCACATATGGAGACAATTGCTCAATCCAAAGTCCGAACATAACAAAGTTATAACGGACTTAGAAATAGATCTAATATAGTACATAGCTCTAGTGGCCACTCAGGAGGTCCTCATCACTAGTCGCACTAAAGAACCAGCAGGTAACCAGCTGTCCGTACTGCTGTAAACATGAAGCCTCTGGACAAAAGCGATGCACTGTGCATACAAAGTCCACTATCTGGTAATGAAGATCGTATGGATGTGTAAAAATGTATGTACTTGTCGAACCGTGTATGCGGTCTTTTTTTTGCATGTGTCGCGCCAGGTGTTGCCGAATGCTGAAGAGGCAGTAGTAACAACGGCGACAATTGACGAGAAGGCCAGCCAACTGTCCGTACTTCTCTCGAACTGTCTCACCTCCAAAGGCGTTCAGAGGTTCGCCGTCGAACAGAGCAAACCCATTGAAGTTCAACCTATCGTCAGCATACAGGTAGCTATATACATATGTATATAGAACAACAGGTTTCTAAAGCAATGACTAGTTTACACATATACATCATGGGCATCATATTTTCAGAGTTTCAGAGAGAGACAATGGAATTGCTCTTTTGCAACGCTGAAGGTGATATATTGTAGATCGGCTACAAAGTGTGGTCTACGTATGCACTCCGGCTAGATCTCATGAAACTTCTCGCGCACACAGATTGTTAGGTGGAAGCCATAGACGGAAAATCTGGTGTCTAGATGCCGGTTCTCATAGCTGCAGCCTTTCTACTAATCCGACGTCTATATATATAGACGTCGGATTTGTATACATATATATATATATATATATATATATATATATATATATATCATTATTTTTATGAGGAGAATAACTCGTGCTATTTACACGCGTTTACTATTTGGCAATGCTGCCTTCATTTGGTACTGATTCCTTGATGAATATTTGTTTCTTTTAATGTTTTTGTTTGTGAATGACAATGAAGTCTAAGAAGGAAGGTTGGCTTATTGCTTGTTTTAACTAGTTTACTAGTATTAACAATTCTGAACATAGTCGGCACAGAGAGGTAGAGTGGTGAAAGCAATTCGTAGTAGTAGTAGTAGTAGATAAACACAAGTAAGTAAAATAAATTAAATTGTATATATACATATATACTTATTTTAATTTCTGCTTGCAATATATATATATATATATATATATATATATATACATATACTTTTTAATTTCTGCTTGCATTATATATATATATATATATATATATATATACATAACGCAAATTACATATAAAAACGTTGACCCTTGGCGCAACGGTGGCGATCAACCTTGGCTACGGCCTGCCCTTCTGATTCAGATGGGAGATGATGATAACTACGTCGATCCGGACAAGTACGTCGAGAAGGTTTTCGGCGACGACGCGTTGCGACTTCGACCTGACTCGGGCTTCGACCTCATGTGGCCGATGAGACGCGGCCGATTGAATCTTCACAAGGGCGTTGGCGGGTCGCTATCGGCGGTCCTGCACGACCTTAAGGACATCTGGGAGTGGGCGATACGAGAGCACCTTGGCAGTCGATCCGACAGGGCAAGAATGCAATATTGATTGTGAGCGACGTATACGTCGCTGAGCACGTCAAACGTATGGTGGACGTGCTCTTTGTTGAGCTGGGCTTTCAAAAGCTATTCGTGCACGTCGAGAGTGTTTGCGCAGCATTTGGCGCAGGCATGGCGTCGGCCTGCGTCGTGGATGTCGGCGACCAAAAGACGCTCGTCACATGCGTGGACGATGGCATCTCACTGAAGCAGACGAGGCTGCTTATGGAGTTTGGCGGAGCCGACATTACACAGCTGATGCACTACCTGTTTAAGGTAAGCTTCGCTAAGAAGCTCAACTCTTCTATATATATATATATATACACACGATAATAAGTCGCCCGGTGGCGTGGTGCATTCGTCTGTGCCTCGCAACCGGAGGAGACACGGGTTCGAGCCTCACCAAAAAGTTTCGTGGACGTTAAATCTTGGCTGAGGGTCAGCCCGAAAACTTTACTTTATACGATAATAAACTACGTTATCAATAAACCAGAAAAAAAAGATATATATATATATATATATATATATATATATATAAATATTTATTTTTTTCTAATTGACTGACAACGGAATTTATTATATATGTATATATTTATATATATATATATATATATATATATATATATATATATATATACGCACTTATTATGTTCAGCATCGTCGTGTACACAATTTAGCGATAACACCAACACAGATCATTAATATTTACTTACTTGTCGATATCGTATCGTTGACCAACATAGGGGTCAATTTATATGGAGACTGACCATGGGTACGATTTACTAGAGGCGTCTTACCAAACGTTGTATACGTACAACATGCCTTCCGCCGGTTACTGTCATCCCGCTACAGGAACAAGATGGGCTGGGACGACTGCCGGCCGGAGACGGTGTATGACGCGCGCCTGCTGGAGCGCATCAAAGAGAGCTTCTGCCATTTGAACTTGGATCACTGCGGCCCCGTCGAGGGCCGGTTTCGGCACTCGCCGCCGGGCGAGGCGTCGAGAGATTTTGCGCTCAGCGTGAAGGACGAGGCCATGATTGCCGTGCTCGGGGCGTTCAGCCCGGAAATGCTCGCTCTGACCGGGCCCAAACGCAGCCATCTGCACGCGCCACAGGTCTGCGACCCGCAGGATCCGCACGACGATCTGTACATCTTGCAGACTCAGCGGAAACGGGGCTGACGCGGAATTCGATGAGGGCGACGACGACGACGGATTGCCGACCGAACTCAAGGATCCTGTCCGTCTCGAAACGATTCCCATACCACAGGTACACGGAACAGCACGCGCTGAGGAAAATAATTGTAGCTTAGCCTAATTTGATGCAATTCCCATGATAGATCGCCTTTAATGGAATGTACATGTTGAGATATCTAGGGCTGCCGGACGGATTTGTGCCAGCACGACCCCGCTGACTCCGACATTTCAGTGTGTATCGTCAAAGAGCATTCGATTAACAACAGGGATTAAACCAGCGACAGCCTTATTTAAATATATATATATATATATATATATATAACATGTATTAGTAGTTATAGGTATATAAGTTGAGTCGCAGTTTGATAGACTTATATTATTCAAAAACCACAAGTTTGAAGGCGTGTTAGAAAAGCCAATGTTTGCACTTTCACCATCAAATAGAGAATAGCAAACGAAAAACTAACACTTCTGGGAGTAGCTGGCCAGAAGTGCTGTCTATTGAAGGCATTAAGATAATAAGAACAGCGGCCCCGAACTATCGTACTGTATCATCTGACGGGATCAAGCGAGTGTTAAAATTGTATCCCGGTGCTATTCAGAAAACCCCAACTACGAAGCAACGGCTTTTTTAGAGGATTAATTGGAAAATGCGGTTGCACACGCGGTCACCACGGCGGGGAAGCTCTCTGCAAGCGTGGGCCGGTAGTGTGGGGCTCCAACCCCTAACGCTAAACGCCAGCTATGTCCCCGTCCCCCGGTCTGACTGGGATCTGCTTGCGCATCTCATCATACAGTCACGAGTGGGAGTCTACTACTTCTGGCGGGTGTGTCCCCGGGAGCCACGGGGAGGGGCGTGGAACGGAGCAATTACTAACCAAATGAAATGTTTCCTCACTTACGCACCTCTCTACCTCCACACGCGCACATGACCGATCGAGCAGACGAGGATTGATTTAAGTGATTTCGGTTTCGGCGTATTCGGGATCTACACGAAACGGGGTGGTCTGGTAATGAATGACTTAACTGACGAATGAATATAAATCGATTTGATGCCCCGCTGTTTGACGCGATTATGCGGCAATGCAAATGCCACACGCTTGCAGGTGCTTGGCGTGGACGTAGCGGTTCTACAATCGGTGGACCGTTGCGAATCCGACGACGTCAAGCGCAAACTCCTCTCGCAACTGCTTCTTGTCGGAGGCGGGCTGGCGCACTTTCGTGGTGTGGCCACGTGGCTTCGCAATCGACTTGCCGTACAGATGCCTAAGGTTCTCCGCGGTGAGTGATGAGCAAATTATAAGTTTGTATTTTACTAGCAGGAAGATTAAAATCAAGGTATCGTCGTCAATCTGAATTACGTACTAGTACTGATAGTCCTGACTAGTAGAGATGACTTCATGTTCAAAGTCAATATGTTGGCTTTGAGCTAATTGTGGTCTCGAATCAATCAAAGACAATTGTGGCCTTCTTGTGGACATTGCATTTCTTCATTTGTGCCGGCAAGTCTTCTTCGTACGTTTGTCGTTTAACGATATGAAGGAACGACACTGGTACTGGTTGATGGGCGGAGTTAGTGAGCGACTATCCATCCTTGTATAGTATATATAATAGTATTTGATATACTATTTAGAGTCACGGAAGCCTTTGGCACGTACTAGAGCTGTACTGTATAAATTTCGTTTTTGAAAGTTTTATTTGCTTTTTTTGTTTGGTTACCCCTCTGAGTACCCTGCCCGAAAATTTTACTATGTTGACCGTCGATTCGGAGCAACGTTGGTACTACACGACAGGAAATAAAAGATCGGGCGAGGCTCGTAAGCAGAAGATATCAATATATCAACACAGCGGCGGTGTTATATATATATATATATATATATATATATATATATATATATATATATATAATGAGCACTATTAGGTTCCTCGCAGACATAAACATTTTGTTTTGAATCACTGTGGATCAACAGAATCAACCTGGAGTAAGAAGTATCAGTGAGCATCTGAATCGATTAATTGCAGGCGAACCTATTGACATTATTACAAGGGCTAAGGACTTTCCACCTGACTCGTGTGTTTGGCGAGGCGCTAGTCTTATGTGTCAGCTCGACACATGTCAAGAGCTGTGGATATCTGCCGCGGAATGGCGACGTAATGGGAGCAAAGTTCTTCGGGAACGCGCTGTTTTTGGTTGGTGACAATCGGCTAGTGTGTTGGCCTATATCTCGACGGCAAACCAGCTACAGATCTCCTGCCAGAACCCTCTCATATATATATATATATTACAAAGATAGTAACACAATACCCTCAGAGTATTGTGAAATTTAAACTAATGTATATTTGTATATCATTAACGCGCTAACGCCACTCAAAGTTACGTTAAGTACTCAACTAAACGTAATTTAAGTATATAGTTTGGTATGTAAAGTATGTATCTTGCCTATTAATCAGACAAGCTGTATTTAAATAAAGTATTGATAGTCTGGTAACCTTGATGTCTTCTCTCGTATCGCGTTGGCACTGAGTACTCTTGCATCACAATATGGACTTTCCCCCGAAACTACAAGCATGCTTTAGTGCAGATGCACTGTATACGTTGGGTTTGCGACGCTAAGGATTGCAAAGGGGCAATCAGTTTTATATTGTATTTTAATATCAAAGAAGGAAACCTTTAAGTTGAAAAAAGTATGTTCAACTGTTTGTGACCTTGAAATATTTATGCCGGACTTAAATACTGTAGGCGAAAACTGACATAGCGGGACAGCAAGACGGTGCCACTAAGAAGTTGTTCTATTTCAAAGATTATAGATGAGTCGGCGAAATAAATTATCGGGCAATTATTGGCTCAACGTTATGGTTCAGGGAACAATACTATTACTACTACTCTTCCTGTACACTGAAAAATCTGGTAGAGCCACGTCTCTAGCACTCTTACAAAGAGTTGACCTGTGTCAGATATCTGCAATTGATTACAGCATCAACGCTGAAATACTAGAGTACGTAACTGTGCCATATATGGTATAATACGACAACAAACACCTTTATTACGCAAACATTTTCAATATTTAATTAACAGCAACGATCGAAGTTTTAAGGTACGATGGAAAGATTTATACGATATATAACAGAAGACGTCTTGATAGCGCGGACAGTCATGTTCGTAACAAGTATAATTTTAAGTAGAAGCTAGATGTGAAAGTAACTGCCTAACGAGAACGTTTTCAGAGCTATTGTGGCATGGGCATCTTGTCCTATATATATATATATATATATGTATATATATATTTTTTGGTCTTGATTCAGAAAGCCAAATCCCGCTAACTCATTCGCCTTGGAACAACACAATACAATATATAGTTTCATTTCACATTGGGGTAAGTATAAACATTCAATACAATGTACACGTTAGCTTGGTCGTCCACTGCAAACCGTCCTCTGCTGGCGAGTCGACTGTGGATGTCGGCAGGGTCCTTGAGATCGTGTCATGTGTACTGAGGATGGTTTGGAAGTTATGCATGAAGTCGCACGCTGGCCTACTAGTGATATGCCTTAACCTGGCAGTATTCTGAGGTTTCTCATCGCCGTTCTTCCCGTCGCTCTACGTATCTTACACCGGATTTAAGTGTCCTCCCAGGCGCATGATAGATTCTTGCGGGCCATCAGCCTAGAGGGACATTAACACGGGTCTTCGCCTCTGTTGATTTTCGTAATACAGCGAGATAGAGACATCTTCATCTCTAGATGTGTGGGCTGTTGGATTAAATCTTTCCTATTTAATTAGTGACCCACTTCCGGCAAATACGGGTACACAAATCCGGCATGTTGGTTGCGAATACATCATTGGTTGATTTCTTTCATTGCATCTTTAAAAGTTTGCGAGCTCGGGTTATTGCCTGCCTAGAAACTCAGGCACGATATTCCTGCGAAGAGTAGCTCCGTTCTCCCGTCGGTGGGCAGGTCAAGTATCGCGAACATGTCTCCTGCTATAACAGTAGTGTGCTCATGACTTACTTTTTGGGTATCAGCTAAGCTCTCTCCCTCTTTAAGGTCAGGCGTATATAATATATATTTCAGACACGGCCAATATTATTTTCTGCAAAAACCCTCAATTGTTACAAATGTTGAAAACATATTAATTACATACATTTTAAACACAATGATGAATTATTGAATTTAAACGAATTTGCCGTCTGGTAAAAACAATCCCGTTAAAAAAGAATATATATATATATATATATATATATATATGGGCATCATAGAAATATATATTTATTACATAATCAGATTAACCTTGGCAAACTATTGCGTGAGGGCAACGAGCTGAACTTCAATTGATATTTTTGTAGCAAAAGTTCTCTCGCCTTCGTTTTATCATTCTCACTCGGCGCTACCTCTGTAATAGATGACCTAGGCCTAACTCTGATTGTTTTCACTGCGTGTCCGCAATCTACTAGCAGGTACACAAAGTGGCTTCTTACCGTCTGCGGCAAGCAACGAACACGCTTCAAATATGTTGTGAAGTATTTCTCTAGCTGGGCAAAATTTGCCTTAAAATATTTGCCTCGCACCTTGCCAAGGCTGTAGCTCAACATTGGTACAGCTTAAGCTTTAAAAATGCCGCATTTAGAGATAGTCTCTGAAGATATCTCACCTCTGCGTGAACAGAGCCAAAGCTGCCCGACACCTGTCGCCAATACAGAAAGGATGACTGACCACAGCAGCGTATTACGTCTGCTTCAGCTTATCGATTTCCACGGATAACTAAATGGCGTTCGTCTTCTGCGAGTTTATTTGCAGGCTCTTAATATATGGATACGTTTATAAGTCCACTACGTCCTGTGTATCTCGACCCTTCCTGAATCCGAATTGGTAGAGTTTTTTCTACAGTTGGAAATACGCTCGAGTTAGTTAACTTAGCGACGATTTTTTTGAGAGATCCGCGCACGTCTTTGTCTGCACTTCTTCTTAAGTACAGCCGTCTTGACGGTGGCCTCCAAAGCGGGATTGCTCGGTTCAACGTCTGAAGTTGACCTCAGCAGTCTTGATTCGGGCTTTAATACACGCAAATATCGTTACGACAGTTAAAGTCGCCACCGACTAGAGTGGATAGCTGCATGTTTAGCCTCGTTACTGACCGTATCGGTAACATGATTGTATTAAGGTGGCAGGTAGAACATGCCCTTGAGTAGCTGGTAAATCATGCCCTTGAGTAGCTGGTAAATCATGCCCTTGAGTAAACTCTTCACATACTCTTACAGTCTTAGCCGGTGGTGCTCCCAGCCATCGCCAAAAGCTCACGCCCTTCACTCAGAAAGCACAATTTGAAACTTTACCATAATCGTTATCACCAAAGGCCACGCAGAAGACGGAGTCCGGCAGGGAAGCTTTGAGTTCCCAAATAGCATGCGCTTCGATTCGCCTCTTAGTTGGCCAACCACGCAACTGTTTCGCCAATACTATTTGGCCGATGGCCTTCATGAGCAACTCACGGTTTTTACACAATGTTAGCTCGCCCAGGTCTACGCCTGTACTTTCTCTCCCCCAGGCGTCCTTCCTGCCTTTCTGGATCGTTGCTCCCAATGTTGCTAAGAAGTATTAATGCTGATTTGCTTATAACTCCTAATAATTCCCCCATGTTCGCAGAACTGGGCCTGGTATATTTCAGGGGCTTCTCCGAACTCACTTCCGCGTTCAAGGGGGATCGTTTTGACAAAGGAAACATCGATTCAAGCCATATTCGATGTTTTTTAAGACCTGACTAAGCAAGTATATCGATTGCGGAGGACCCATCCCTCTGCGGATTATCGCCAGGTTCACCGCCATAGGAGTAAGGCGTTGTTGGCGACGGAGTAGTACATATCCAGAACCCATACTTCTGAGACACTTGGCCAACACTAATTGTCAGGGAAGACGCAGCAATATCAAGCCTACAGTTCGAGTCTTCGGCCAGAAGAGCTTGTACGCCAGTTGGAATAATCGTATCGGCGCGACAAAAATGTTCTAAGATATTTTCAGCGGAAGTGCCGGCTGCCACTACTGTACATCCCAATAAAAGTTAATTGGGAGGTGCTGAGGACAATGATTTTGTCTTCGCCGAGTGGGATTCTTGCCTGTTTGAGGCCGACCGGCAGAGAGTCTCCTCCAACGGGCCGGCCATGCGACGGCCCTAAAGCTGGGCCGAGGTGCGAGTAGTATCCATGAACACTTTCTACTCGATTTTGTGCTGCCTTTCTTATTGAGCAAAAAAACTTCTGGCGTCTTCCCTCCCTATTAAAAAAAAAGAATTTTTTTAATGGTCATTTGTCATCATATGTTGTGGTAACCTTAATAAGCATTGGTTTCTGGGCCTTGGTAAGAGTCTGATATAGGATTGAGCCTCCATCGCAGAGCACTTTTAGAGCATCGTTGGTTGCCTCGCACGTACTCCATCGAGATTGAATAAACCGTCAACTTGGCTCCCCCGGCATATTCATCCAGCCATGAAGGGAAGTCCGCTTTCCCAGAAAGGGGTTTTTTTTTGGGAGCCTTTTCTGAAATCCAAGTAGTCATCCGGTACTGGATGGAAGAAAGCCCCAAATATAGTATCAGGAACTTCTTTAATTTTTTTCTTGGCCTCATGTATCATTTCTGATTTTGTTTTGTGATGCAGATTCATCACTGTGAGCTGTTGACTATTAAACAGCTGCGTACGCAACGAACATCGCAGCTCCTTTACTAAAGAATCGCCAAAGAGTAAAGCTCTTTTCTTTGTTCTCTGTGAAGTCTCAGCCGTGCTCACACCATTGGCGACGGGCGCTATATATATATATATAGATATATATATATATAATTCTGTGGTGGCGATGAGTCAATCCAATGAAAGGTGTGTGCAATGTACAAAGCTACGGTCTATTAATGCTATAGTTGTCATACGTACATGACATGGATTCTATGTAAATATGCAAATACTGGTGAATGTTGTTTTTACCACTGATTTGATAGCACCTTGACAGGTGAAGGTATCATTGATTATTATTGCTGTCAGTGCAACTATTTCTACTGTTTCACATCATATAGCTATAATCGTCTTTGCTATTGTGTTGCTGTTGTGTTGTTGTTTATTGTGTCGTAGATATAGAAACAACGGTATGGTTGAATTTCATCATTGTTACTATGCTATCATTGCTAATTATCTGTTGTTGTTGTAGTTGCAATTACGGTTAACTGGTTGCTACCTTTTGGCGTTATGATACCAGTTATTGTTGTTGTCTTGTCGTCGTTGTTGTCGTCCCGTTGTTGTTGTTGTTGTTGCTCCCGCAGTTATCTTCGTTATCGTTGTAGCCAGTTATCGTGACGGTTCTCGTCGTTGTCATCATCACGTCGCGTTACTACTACCAAACGAATGTTCGTTCGTTAGTTATCGCTGACAGCGGTACGATGGCACGGAAACAACGACACGGATAATTAGCTTCGCTGATATCTTGATTAATGTCTTCGTCACCTGTCATGCTTACGCTAACTAACTACGTATACGTATATACTAGCGACGTCGTGCAACATGTCTGCATACCCTACACGCGTATCATATATTTGATTGTAACTATGATTGTGATTGCTGCTGCTGCTGTCGTTGTTGTTGCCGGTATTGTTGCTATTGTTGTTGTTGTCGTTGCTGTTGCTGGTATTGTTGCAATAATTGTTGTTGTTGTTGTTGTTGTTGTTGCAAGTGTTGCAATTGTTGTTGTTGTCGTCGTCGTGCCTGTTGTCCCTGTTGTTTCTGTTGTTGTTGCTCATGCTGCTTCTTCTGTTGCGACGATCGCAGGCAGAACCAACCGTATTTTGCTGCCGTCACAATCCGATCGTCGCTGCTGGCAACTAACTCATACCGTTGTTTGGTTGTTGTGTCCGAGTGGTGGTGGTGGTGGCGGCCTCTATGTCTCCGGGTAGTCATCGTCCATAACAATTGTCAATGAACCGATGAAGGACAACAATGGCTCCGACGACGACGACAACGAGGCACCACAGGGAACGACTACATCTACTTTTACTGTAAGACGCAGTGGTCTTATTAAGACCCCGCATCCACATTTCTACCACTTCAACTACCACTGCCGCCACAACGACAACAACAACAACAACAACACGAACAGCAACAATTGGTTGGATGCCGAACAACAAAACAACAAGAACACGCAGAACGTCAAAAACAACGACACCACAACCGACGACTAAACTGGCATCAAACACTAATCCGCTCATGTTCGCTTCTGGCTCTGCTTCAATATTCTGCGTAAGTCGGCCAGGAGGCCGACAGAGGTTTCGGACGTTCTCCGATGTGTTTACGATAGTTCTTTGTATGTCTGTATACGTTTATATATATGTATGAATATATATATATATATATATATATATATATATATATATATATATATATTATATATATATATATATATATATATATATATATATATATATATATATATATATACATGCGTATATGCGCAATTTGTGTGCGCATATAGATGTGTCACTATGTTAATAGTACGTGTGGCGGTGAGCGACGACAGCACGAATAGCGCGGCAACAGTACCGGGTGGGCAACCGTTGACGCAGTGTGTCGCATTGACACATCTCGCACATTAATTTATCTACGGCTACCATCATCAAACATCAACTATCTCCATATCGTTGTCGTCGTCGTCGTCGTCGTCGATGACTGCGTGGGGCGTCTTCGTGACCTGATGATCTGGCCGCCTATAAGATATGCCGGCTTTTCAGCTCATTTGACAGAATTCTGTACGACAGCAGCGTTTGATGTGAACCTCGCCGTTGTAGTTGTTGTAGTTGTCGTTGCTGGTGTTATTGTCGCTGTTGTTGTTGCTGGTGTTATTGTTGCTGCTGTTGTTGTTGTTGCTGCTGCCGTTGTTCATGTTGTTTATGGTACAGTTAAAGTCGACGTCTTCTGGTTTCCGTACTTCTGACGCCAGCTTGGGCAGCTTGAGTTAACCGCTCTAACGCTGTGATGGTGTTTCTGCTACCGCCGTAGCGCACCAAGCCGTCTTGAAATCGCCGCCCCGGGCGCTCAACTACGTGTGACATGCAGGAGGACGTAAAGGTGGACGAAATTAGATGAATCGAATTTGCATTAGGACGTTTGCATTGAAATACGCATTATTAGACCATTACACTGATCAGTAAAATAAAATTCATGCTATTAATAACGTATCAATACCATTGTTGGTACAGTTGCTGCGATTTCTGCATGCTCATATCATCATTGTTCTTGTAACTTCAATGATGATGATAATGACGATAATAATAATTATTATTACTATTATTAATATAATTATCACTGACATTACTGCTGGATATCGTCCGTACGACCGACCTCGCCAAGTCGGCGCTATGATCGGTTAAGGTCGATGATTCGATATGCCATCTGTCAGATTGTCTCCAGCGGCGGTTGGCATAGTTGAGTCGGGTCGTACTTTTTCGTGCATTAACAAATGATACTTCAGTCAACAGATTATCGTTGTGTCAACATGTCCCCCCCCTCTCTCTCTCTCTCTCTCCCTTGCTCACATTATTATTATTATTATTATTACAATTTTAGTTCTCATTCTCATAATATTTTATTCCGTCGAGAATCAACACACATGCATGTATATTTGTGCTGCTGAAATTTAACGGTGCTTCTTTGTGCACGCTTATTGCAGGCAGCGTACAGCAGAACATGTTATGAACATCTCAATGTTATGAGGGGGTGCGGCAATGAACATGAATTGCCACACTAACTACCCACAAGACATGCATCTAGAAGCTTTTTATCGATGCGACCTTTGGGGAGTGCCTGCACCATGTGAACGCGTGTTATGATAGAGGTAGCGTGCAAAGAGTGCTCTCTAGGCATCAAACATCGTGTGTAGTCCTAAAGGTGTACTGAAAGCTGTCTCTTTTGTTAAAGTTAGATGGCAGGTAAGCGGAACAAGTTGCACACCCAATAGGGTACAGGCATGTCCTAAACGTTCCAGGCTTCATAAGGAACAGGGCCAGAGGGTAAGACGACTCACTAAAGCCGTATTCTGCCCCACACTACACGCGCAGAATGCTTTTCTGGGCTGAGTTTATTGAACGGGTCCATAGTTATGTATAAGTTGATGTGATTGCCGATCTTAGGCTGGAGCTACCACCAAGGATTGGAGGCACCGTATGTGCGGCATAGTAGCCATATAGGGCCAGGGCTTGTGCGCTAACCACTAGAGGCATTTGCTGCCGCAACGCGCCAGTAAGGGCAATGGCATGCCATACCCAGAGGTATTTCGCTTTCTTATAGAAGGGAATATGATGTGTCTGAGGCTCCAGGTCGAGCTAAGACAAAATGTTTCTGCCAATTTAGCAGGATTGCCACGATTTGTTTCGCGAGTCAATGGATCATCCTCATGATGGGAGACCCGAGAGCGCCCTAAGCTGTTCTCTTGTGTCCAACCGCGTCTATTGTTGTGACCATATTGGCTAGATTGAAATAAATATTTGTTAGCGTACAATTTACTCTTAAAAGAACCCACAAAATAGTCTTAATGGCGTTAATTGAGAAGCTCAATTGTGTCGCCGCCTATGTGGCTTGTGGCACATTCGTATTGGAACCAGATTTTGCTCGATAGCGCCGAAATTCGGCCAAGGGTAATTTAGTATCACGCTACGATAAAGTTCGCTAGTTCGCCACCCACTGTGGACAGAAAAATCTGGTCCAATTATTGCTTTGAATTAGAGGCCGCACACATATGGCATACGTAATGGCTTTTCTTCAATAGAGTGAGGGTTTTCAGATGCCCAAATGCGATAGTTTTGTTTATTCACACCTCTATTGAGGTAAAATTGTTATCATCTGTATTCGTGTTACCACTATTAATACGTACGGATATCACAATTACTAATATATTAATTATATAACATTCACACCACTCCACATCATCTTGACGTTGCCTCTCTGTAGTTCCAGCGACACCCTTTGTCGAAAGAAGGCGGTCGATCTTGGCTCCGCTGTGGCCTCAAAAGGCTTCGGAAGGCCAAGCTCTTTTGTCAGTTGGAGTGTATCCCTGCCGAAAGCCCAGAATAATGGAAACCGAATGTCATTACAACGCGGTCTTCAAGAAGATGCGCGTAATAATAATTCATAGAGATACCTCAATCTTCGCTTGGGCTACAGCCGTAACTATAAAGTCCACACCCGGTATCTAACAGGGAGATCCGTTAGGACCAGCGTGTTTTGTACCCGTATTTCTGATCCGGTGTCAAATCTACAATACCCCCTCTTTAAGTCCGGAACTGGATAGCCCCGTGGATATCGTGGCAAAGAATCTGCAAGTTTTACTACACTTCGAGGAACCCGGAGGGCTGACTTTTGAGTGTGATGGGTTAGCCATAGGAGGTAATTCACGAAAGCAAGCAAAAACCATCCAAACGATTACGCAAACGCTTTTCGGAATATTTCACGCGACGCAGGATGATCTAGATAATCTGGGTCGACCCGTCAGGTGTAAAGGAGTCCCAGGGGTTCTTCGTACGAAGCGGAAAGCTTTTGTAAGAATCCGTCCACGTTTGACAACTATGTACCCGCTGACGGCCCTCTGTCTGTACACACAGCACGCTCAGTATTTTTTCACCAAGATTTGGCCACATGTTGCAAGCATCCCGACTTTCCAATACACCGAAACCCCTACTACGGTTCTTTTAAGCGATTTGGTAAACTTTAGTTTAGAAAGAAACGTATAGAAAGAAGAAAGCCTTGTAATAATTTTGGGAACCTTGGTATTAGAAAGCCTACGGACCTTGCCGCAGCCTGCTATGCTACATTATTGAATCAATTTAGTTCTCTCGCGAGAGAGATCATATCCTCATTAACCAGCTTTAGTCAGTGAATATAATCACTGTTTTACGAATAATAATAATAATAATACTAATAATAATAATAATAATAAGATTTTTTATTTTTTTGGAAACAGGGGTATAATATTATTATCATTATGTACATGTATCACAATTACTGATATATTAATTATATAACATCATTGTTATTGCTCGAGTGTCGCTGACCACTCAACATCATCTTGGCGTTGCCTCTTTGAATCTCCAGTAACACCCTCTGTTGGAGGAACGCGGTCGATCTTGGCTTCGCTGTAGCATCAATGAGCTTCATCCAAGCTCTTTCGTCAGTTTGAGTGCATCCTTGCCCCAAACGCCAGATGACTCGAGAACAAACGCCATTACCACGTGGTCCTCAAGAAGATGCGCGTATAGGTGCCGTTTGTGCATCTTCCGATAGTGAATGATGTGGCCGACGCCCGCCCTGGCTAGTGCACGATATCAGAGGGCGTACGTGTCAGAGATAGTGACGTCCCACGCTAGCGGCCGATTACGGTTCCAATCCTGGCTGGTAAGGCCATCCGGTCGACGCATGTCGTCCCTCTGGAGTCCACCAGGCTCCAGCGTGACACAGTAGCCTGCTTGCCAATAATAATAATAATAACTGAAGAGCAAACACCCGTTACGGTATCTACAGGACATGCTCGATCAAACGATGCTCGTTTTCGAACGCCGGCTTAGCAAACTGATCTGGCTGAAGTGCTCGGCAACGCTTTACTATTGTTCTGTAGGCCACTTTTCTACAACGCGAGTCAAGGCACTCAGCGACTCGATCTTGAGTTCACCATAAGTCTAAAATTGAAGATGGCAACGATCTTATCAAGCTTCGAAAGATCTCTACTGAGGCACTCTTCAAAGTTTAAGTAGCCCACTCGGAACAGCATCGACGTGTCATCCGCAAGAGCTATATATGAACCGGCGAGATGTAGTCAAAACCACTCAACCACTCTCCCTCAAGGGCTCAAACATTCAAACATTTGAAGGAAAAGGAGTGGCTGAGACAGCTAAATGCCACAGCCACGTCCACCCAGATTTGATTATTCTCTGCCAATTCATCCACCTCATGCCATAAATGGTTTAGCGTCAACTCCGTGGCACAGCCTCTGCGAACAGAGATATCGGGCGATGTCACAAGAGTTAAATGCCCCTTATTTTTATCCATAGTGACAGTGTCCATAGTGTCCATAACTGAGATGTCCTTGCTAATCAATGCCGGGAATACACTGGAAATTATGAGTTAAGACTCTTTGTAAGTGGCCATGCCATGTAAGGGACCGTCATTAGTAATTTAGCCGGGAGCCTCATTACATTACAGGCCCAGTTGGCACTCAGGACTTAAATCACGCAAAACCATCACCTACGTTATACTCAGCAGATAAGTATCTAGGTAAAGGATCAATACCGTGTCTAAGCCCATCGCGGTGAAGTGTCGATTATGTTTTTCTGCAATCAACTGCGAGGCATCCAGTACAAAAACACTGGCCTAACAGCGGAGAACTTACAACATTTCTTACTGGAATATGATCAATACACAATTTAGAGAGAGGTGTCAAGTAGTCTTGTCTATATGACAAAAATACATCGCAGCTTTGATAGAAATGTAATCCGCTGATAGAGCTAATATTTGTATACGCTAATTTAGATTCAGGTAAGTTCAGCTTAGCGTGATTATGGTACCACTTGAAAACATTCATTTCAAAGAGTAAGTTTGTATCAGTGGCGTCGTATACCCAAGCCAAGACACTTGGGGATTATGGCTGGGGTTATACAAAAAAAAGGTCCATACTGATGCTATTATGCCTCCCGATGTAAAAAGGGGGCTTCTTCCATAATTCTTTCCTCAAAACTCGTATTTGAGAGTGATTAACGAACAAGAAGATGATAAACCGAGTAAGAACACTGGCCTAACGGCGGAGAACTTACAACATTTTTTTACTGGGATATGATCAATACACAATTTAGAGAGAGGTGTCAAGTAGTCTTGCCTATAGTATGACAAAAATACCTCGCGGCGAAGACCAAAATGTAATCCGCTGATGGAGATAATATTTGCATTGCCCAGAATCAGGATTCCCTCTGAGAGGTCGAACATCATCGAGCAAGTTCAGGACCGTGTTCCTATGTGATTAATACGATTCCCAGACTGGAGAGCAGTACAACAACTTGGAAACTACAATGAATCAGTTACATAGATTAAGTCTAAATACCTATGCTATAAAAAAGCATTTGTGCAAAGAACTTTTTCATTATTATTTTCATAAACCGCATTTCATTTTTTACGACCACTATGAGGTCCCCGAGAGTGTAGGGAGCGGGTGACTGAGATTGCGATTTACCCTCAGGCGAACAGTACGATTCGGTAGATAAAGGTGAAAGCGTGTGTGCCGACGTTCTACATTTTCCTAAGCAGCAAGTTTGATCAACACGGTCAAAAGCACTCTTCTGGCTAAAATATACGCAATGAAAAAATATTGCGTATAAACATACTCCAAGCCTTGAGTTCGCGTTGATCGATTAGCACTGAAATCGTGTCGAGCGGAATCAAGTAGTTTGTTTTGCTAACAAAACTCGACATATGCGCTACGAGTAAGTAATCTCTAAGATGCAACATACAACAGAGCACTGTCATACAGGTCTGTAATTTCCCACATATGTGATTGACTCCCTCTTGTGGATCGGGGTTACAATTATTTGCTTGAATATTCTTGAAAAGAGGCAAAACCCTTCTACCGGAGCAATTCGGCTTTCGAAGAGGTCGAGGAACGCGTGTTGCAATCCATGTGCTTCAGTCAGGGATAGAGCGAGCGGTGGCAAAGCCCGGAGGCCATATGTATGCAGTCTTTATGGACTGCGTCAAGGCTTTCGACAAAGCACCTCGAGATCTCCTGGTGAAGTCATTCCGATACGCAGGGGTTGATGGCTCTCTTCTGAGCGTAATTTCCAGCTTCTCTGATGAGGACACCTTACTGGTACAAGGTGAGCAGGAAGTGTTGCAGATAAGGCGAAATGTGGGAACCCCGCAAGGCGACCCATTGAGCTGCGTCTCCTTCACTCTTTTGCTTGCCGATTTTGTCGATTATAGTCGACAAGAGTTCCAGAAGGCCACAGTTGTGATGTACGCAGATGACATAGTGGTCGCTCATCACGACCTGGGTGCCACCAAGCGCATCACTTCTCTGGCGGAGGCGTTCCTTATCCCAAGAGGGCTGGAAATAAACGCCAAGAAGACCAAGGCTATGAAATTCAGAAGAGGAGGTCGATTGGCTGCTAAACCCGTTATACGTTGCGGCGGCCAATCCTTGGAATTTGTCAATTCTTTCCGGTATCTGGGGCTTCGGCTTCATTATACTGGGACGACCTTCACTGCTCACATCGTCGAGACAGCGCGCACAGCCCTAATTTCTCTTTATGGAGAGATAGGCGATGTCCGGCGACTGTCCGTCCCGACGGCAGTGGCGCTTTTCTATCTCAAGATTGTTCCGGCGCTGATGTATGGTCTTGACAGAGTATGGGAACACTTCACTCGGGCAAACATTGGTTTGCTTGAAAGGTGTTTCATAATGTACATGAAACGAGTACTTTGCCTGTCAATGCGGGCAAGGAGCCGCTTTGTGTACCTAATGTCAGGCTGTGCACCGGTTGTTGAGATAATTCGATTGAGGTTGAAGACGCCGCGTACAGTACCATTCGAGAGCTTTATCTCGGAATGGGAAAATAAAGTTGAACAAGTCCGACGAGAGGTTGAAGACCTGGATATTTTCAGGGCCTCTCACCTCTGGTCTGGTCTTGCACGTGTCAATCGCCACGTCTATACCAGATACATAGTTCATGGCTATCATCACCTGGTTTGTTCGAATACGAGCTTCCACGAGGAGTACACCGAGTGCGTCTGTCGACTGTGCTCTCAGGTGTGTACGAAGTTTTATGCGTCTGCCTGCCTGGCCCTTGCAAAGAGATCACTGCACTGCCTCTCTCGAATGACATGCCGACTGTATAATTGTGTAATCTGTATAAGTGTTTATGTTATATGCATACTCAATATAAGTGAAATAAATATGATGAAATAAGGCAAAAGTCGCCCAACAACTTTCGCCAATGTGTTGAGTAAAATTCAGCGGTGTTTTCTAAAGTAAAAGTTTACTAACAAAGCTAAAACTGAGTTTGCGTTTTAACCCAGAAAGTATACCGCCTGCCATCTTGTAGAAGGAAGGCGGTATGCTTGCACTTTGATGTAGATCATTACGAGGCCTTTCCTTCATTAGATTTAACAAGGCCATAAGGCATTAAGCTTAATCGTAGGGATCTCTTTTCTCTCTCTATAATATCCTTATTAGAATTGGCTTCCCGTTGACTTTTAAAGAATATCACACAACAATCACGTTTGCGTTATAAACAAGGGCTGTCTTTGCTTGTCTTGCAAAGGTGTTTTTCGACTTAAAGCCTGATGACACCGTTTGTTTAATTAAATTAATTTTATTAACCTGTATTTGGTTTATTCACAAATTGTATTACAGCTTTACTACATCACTTGCGTCAGCGGTATCGCTTTTGTACACTGTTGGAGGTGGTACATATATTAATACAGCGTGATAGGTTCTTAACTATAGCTCGCCCTCGCACTCGGTCGTTATTTCGTGAAACTCATTTAGAGTTCATAACTTCATATTAAATCCATGCTTTGCAAACCCGGTAATGAAGTACCTTTTTTTACAACATAAACCCTTTCAGTAGCTATGTGTGGTTATTGCTCTAGTCTCATAAAAAACGCAATTAACATCCACAAACGTATATTCCCATTCAGCAAGATGATTGTCGAAGGCCTCCGTTCTCGGTAAGGCTTTTCTAAGACTCTCCACAAAAAGTTGTGTCGAGGCCAACAGACAGACAAGCCGGTTTCGGCTAGTGCGGTGAACTACTAGCACTCGTTTTAGAAAACTGGCTTACATTTTGTCGAGTTTTTTTTATAGATGTTTATTGATTACATACATAATCTGGAGAGTCTCACATCAGAGACCCACTACACAGGTGTACATTTTACGCTTTAGACGTTTTTGATATCCGATGTGCTCACAACTTGTACATGTTTCGCTGATAATTACATCACTTGTCCCATGCTAACTTACATCACTAGATCACTAGAATTGACAAGATTGTCGAGTACAATCGTAGCCCGTAAGCGTTCGTGCAATCTTTAAAGTAAAAAGGCTGAGAGCGGCGTCCAGCGACAACCAATAAAGCTCTCGTATAGATGCAGATCACTTACAATAATAGAGAACAGTAGAATTGGAACACGACACAACGCTAACTTCTCGAGGTCTATTGTTCGTGACGCTGCACCACGACAGCCAACAATACAGCCTCTCTCGCTGTGTTTAAGCTCGAGCTTTGTTACAGAGTTCATTTGTTACAGGATGCCTGCCATTCACTAACCGCCGTTGTTGTCGTAATCGCTGACCCAAATTCTAGTTCTAGCACGACACCAAAATGTCACGCACCGTGTGACACCATTAATTGTCAGGATGAGGGCTACACGGTGGGACGTACTGAAGTTTCGCTCATAAAAAGAACGACGACGATAACGTTAGTTAACTTGGTAACCTCGGGAGTCTGGCGTGAGCGCGCGAAACTGCCGGTCGTTCGGATAAGCTGTCACTCGAACGTTCCAACTCTCGGGTCTTTCTCTTCGAGACTCTCCTCTCTATGTTGGCTTAAAGTCTACGAACAAATTAACGCGAAAATTTCGTTCACCTAGAAGGACCATTTGAGTACTGTTGAGAAAAGCAGCGCAAGCCGTTGTCGTCGATCTTCTTCGCCTTAAACCGTATCGCTGCTCTGACAACAACTCGGTACTTTGTAAGAAATCTTCCAGCCAACGCGCTATCAATGCAGATAGAACTTTGTAAATTACGCAGTTTTTTAGTGTACGCAGTACCTGGGCATAGCTTTTCTTTGCTATGCCCTGGTACGACGAAAGCGTCACAAAATCCCTTTTTCCCTTGGGTATCACACTTAAGAGGTTGACTTTTCATTCTTCAGGCAAGTAGGACGTCTTATAACTTCGTCGAAAAGTGCACCGAGGCAAGGAGCCAGAACAAGCGCCTGTCGCAGATGTCCGTTCCGGACGAGGCCTGGACCCAAAGCCTTTGTTGGTGGTACCTGCATTATCGCATCCATTACCTCCGGAATATCATTAGGACGAGCCAGCTCCAGGCAGGCTGGTACCTTTTACATCTACTTCAAAATGCTGAAAGTTACAATGCATGATAATGTGTCGTGATATTTAGGCAGCTAAATAGTGGCTTTTGCACAATAGGTAGTTTTGGGCCATTCAATATACACGGGACGCCGCTCTCAGATACCGCAAGAGTGTTGTTTTAAGTTCTGATTTCCTCGAAATGTTTGCGGACCTCATTAGGATGTCGTGTAAGTTTTGAAATTCTTAATATTCAAGAAGATGCGGTGACTCTCATCCCTTCCCACGAAAGGGTTGACATATGTCTTGGCTTTGAGCGCTGAATACAGAGGCTACAGAAGAAGAGGCTTCCCTCTTTTCCTGGTTCTATTTTGTTTGCAGATATAACATACAAAGTTCTTAAACGGACGCATTGCCTGGATTTCTGCCAGTTATGGCATAGCTTAAAAGAACGCATATTAGGCGTTCTTGCAGTACAAAACAATTTCGCAAACAAAATCAAGCAAAAATTCAGAGAGTAAATATTTAAAGCTAAAGAACATTTTCAGCCGATAACCGACTACAAACGCGAATGTTGTGTACGCGCAACGAATATATGAACGGTCCGAAATCGCTTCAAACGGCACATTTATTAGAATAACAATTATATTTATAACATTGTTCTCAATTCTACTTATAACAGTGCAGGGGAAAATTGCAGCGGGTGCACAGATATGACGACGCATACATATTAAACCGGCTTAGTACAACTGAATCCCTACTGAACAGCCAGCCGGGCAGGAACTGGAAAGCTGAACTTGTGTTTTGCCCAGTTCTCGTTCTCCTTTCAGCGAAGGACTGGGAAAAAAGACTGGAACAAGGGCAGATTGTTTGTTCAACTTCGAGGCAACGATGTTGTCTCTAGGGGTAGGCCTGATGTCACAACGGCGCTACACCACATCGCTCCTGACTCACTCGAGGGCGCGGGGGTCGGGACGCGGGGGGAAGGAGGGGTGACCGGATGATGATGATGATTATGACAACGTTGTCATCATTCATCGTTGTCTCATAACCATCATGAAGCAGTCGCACACAATTGTCGTTTTTCCACCTTGTCTTTAAATCCTGTCCTCCACGCCGCATCCCCCCGCGCGGACGCGCTGGTCACGCCAACTAACCCTGCACGCCGGCAAACGTGCCGAACGACGGCAGCGCCACCTGGTTGTTGACCTGGCGGAGTCGCACCTGAACGGGCGCCTGTCGCACAGCCTGGGCAATCTGCACCTGTCGCTGGGGCGCCGGCGGGCCGTACTGGATGGCGGCCTGTTCGCCGGTGGGCGCCGACGAGTTGATGATGACGTCGGCGGGGTTCTTCGACTCGGTGCCGAGCTCGTTCGTCGTCACCTCAGCGCGGTAGCCGTTCTCGTCGGCGACGTACGTCACCGTCCGGGTGCGGCCGTCGGCCAGCGACAGCGTGTACGAGCCCTGCACGCGGCCGTTGCCGTCGCCGCTCTGCTGCGCCGAGTGAGAGCCCTCGACGTCCTCCGACGAGTAGGCGTACTCGAACGGGGTGGGCGCGTATTGCAGCTGCTGCTGCTGCTGCTGCACGTAGAGACCTCGTGTATCGGCGTCAACCTGGCGCACGCGGAACTGCGGCTGCTGCTGCTGCCGCAGCTGCAGCAGCTGACCGAGAGCCGATCCGCACAGGCATGAGGCGGCCACCGCTGCGACGAACAAAAGCTGAAAAGCAACGTCCGACAAGAGTACCAGTGGTTACGGATTGATTATGGTGTTGTTAAGATTAGTTTAAGTATATTAGCAAAATAATAACAGCAGTCGTAATAAGAATCATTATCAGCAGCAACACAAACCAACGCATCAATATCATCATCGTCTATATCGTAATACTAGTGAGAGTCTAGGTTCTAGAATCTCATTTCAGCGTGCCGTAAGGGCACAGAGGACACCGGAGAACAACAACTGGACGCCCACTTAGCCCGACGTAACGTCCGAGAGAACTCTGGTGTAACTCTGGTGCTTCCTCGAGGTTGCTTCGAGATTGGAGGCAAGCGTCAAATGACTGTCGACGACTCCATGCATGTTTACCTTCATGTTTGCGCCGATCTAGCTGTGTCTACTAGATATGCTCCCGAATCAGTTTGTAAGTGTAGATGTGTGTGTCCGCTCAACATGCAGGCTATCGTTTATATATGAACGATTCGCGCGCGTCTGGCTGCAAGTCGATTTGTGCGCATGAAGTGCGCGGTAACCTGCTGCTGCTGCTAGCTGATGATCGGTTATCTTGCGGGGTGCTACAATAGTCCCATCTTGCTGCATCTGATTGTTGTTCTTGTCCTTCTTCTTGTTCGTTGTCGCTGTACCATAGTACGCGTGCATTTCTCCCCTCAATGGAGCTTCGTAGACGACGACGATGAAGATGTCGGAAAACCTCCCGCCACCAATCTCTTTCTCATTATTTCTTTCTCTTTCTGTGTCTCTCTCCCGTTTTCTCTTTGTTGGATGATACGGCCGACGTCTAGAATACCGATGAGATTAGCATACACGCATGAACATCTACAGCATGAACACTCATACCCTGAGACAGACAGCCCGCCACATGCAGCCGGCCGGCCCTACGTACGCACAGCAGGGCGGGCTTGCTTGGGGCATCGAGAAAAAGCCCCAGAAAAAATCACCGGCGGATAATACCACCGGCGAAATAAGAGCGTCGACAACGTTAATAGGCTGACTCACTTAAGGAACTGAGGCGGTCTTTGTGTGACAAAATCGACAAGTGTTCGATCTGTTGTTGTTGCCGTTGCTGTTGTTGCCGTTGTTGCTGTTGTTGTTGTTGCCGTTGTTGTTGCTGTTGTTGTTGTTGTTGTTGTTGTTGTTGCTGTTGTTGTTGCTGTTGTTGTCATTGTTGTTGTTAGTGTTGTTGTTACTGTTTTTGTTTTTGTCGTGTTGTTGTTGTTGTTGCCGCCGTTGTTGTTGTTCCTGCTGTTGTTGTTGTCGTTGTTGTTGCCGTTGTTGTCGTTGTTGTTGCCGTGGTTGTCGTTGCTGTCGCTGTTGTTGTTGCCGTTGTTTTTGTTGCCGTTGTTGTTGTCGTCGTTGCTGTTGCTGTTGTTGCTGTTGTTGTTGTCGTTGCTGTTATATATTTGTTGATAGTAATCGTGAGCTCAGCGGCGTGTGATCGAAGAAATTTCAATCGCTTTTTTTCTTCGACGGTTAGGTTATGTCGGAACAAAAACACAACACAGAACTCGCGATTGTTGATCGGTGATCTCTCGGCGAATCGGGCCTGCAAGGAAGCCTTCAATCATGCGACGCGTTTATAGCATACGCGTTTGTGCGTATGCTAATAGAGCCCCCATTCCACCGTTGTGTGCGGTGTGCAGTGGCCCGCTTTACACGCCCGCACGCAAACACACAGTCACTTGGCAACGTACCAGTTACTAGAAGAAGAAAGACGTATTCGGACTACTTGTCACCTTTTGTTGACTCTATTGGCGATCCGGTAGAAAACGCATCCGAATAGCCCATGACGAGTGTCATTTTTCCTGCTCGTGTATGTGTGATAGTCTTACAGAATTTGCATCAAGTAGAGTTACACAAAATCACAGATCATGTATCCATTCTAGACCTACTGTACCGGCTGTAGCCTGTTCATTTCAAAGGCTCTCACCTGTGCACTGCAGGTCAAGGATTGTTTTTAGAAACCCTCAGAAGTCAAAGAATTTCAGTTAAAGTTCGTGGCTCGCAAAGTATATGTTTCGGTCCCCAGCAATATCTGCTTATGGCCACAAGGATTATAAAGTGTTTTGGTCTTTTTATATGGTATTAGGAAATATGTCAAAAACAGCCTCAATTCAAGTCCGTCCCTGTGAACTCGTGACTTTAAAATTAGATATATATATATATATTTTTTTTTTTTTTAATATATATTTGCAAACACGGGAATTACTGGATTTAAATAGATTTGCTCTCTGGAAGAGACGGTTTTATAATTGAAAAAATATAGATATATGAATACATATATGTGTGTATTGACAATATTGGCAAAATACAATTCATTAAAGTTCTGCAATCCATAATTTCAAAGCAGCCACTAGGAAATCGGAAGCAACCATCTATAAAATACGAAATGCCCCGCTAAGATGTCCACCTCAAGGTCACAATGTATTCCCATCCGTGCTACCAATCGGCTCCTTTGATCTAGGGGTCTTATGAGTCACGCATACTCCATCAGACGCCGCTGTAAAATGCGAACTCGTTAGACCATGGGAGGTCCACTAAAAGGCCGTTGTTGTCAATGCCAAGTTCTTAATGCACAATGCAACACATACCTGCTTATAGAGTCGTTAAACATGATGCATCCTCGCTGTGATTAGTCAAAATCTTGTAAAATAAAAATATGTTTTGCCATAGTGTTCCATTTTAGATGCTGTGAGCGCAGAAGTAGCCGGCTGTCGAGCAAATACAAGAAAGCAAAAATACAGAGAAATCCACTAGACGTATAGGCGGAAAGCCAATGCCATTAATTTGCCTTTTGGCGAAACAATTAAACTGTAGCTCGCGCAGTCATAAAATCGTTCTGCGTATTGTGTAAGATCGCGTTTGTTTCATTAAGCCTGGCTATTATTTATGTATTGGCATCTAGAGTTATAAATGTCATAATGCTCTACTTATCCTAAGTAAACTTATGCGAGCATTACCGTTTGCATATATATATATATATATATATATATATATATATATATATATATATATATATATATATATTATATATATATATATATATATATATATTAAACATAAGCAGTGCAAAAATGTTTATCAAATATAAAAGCGACATGTTAGACACTAGACCCTAGCTAACGGTATATGTATGAATGTCGGGGTACAAAATTATTTTAGCAATACTCTACCTGTCCCGGAAAATGCCAGCAATGTCCAGCTCCTGACCTATATTACAAATACTACTAAATAAAAATACAAATTAGAACACGTTTATACTAAGGTGTTATTTGACAATGCCGCAATATAAATACAGGAACCCCTACTTTATCGTGGAGGTCTAACACTGTGTAAGACTAGGTATATTACGAAATATATGTGTATTGCCAAACTTACCTACCCATTTGTTTTCATTATTACTTATTCAAATATATAGTCGACAACTTCCTAAAGAAGAAGCTTAGCACACATGTCTCCACCACAAATGTTTGGTTCGAATTAAGCACCATGCATTGTCGTACCTACTGATCTCCTTAAATTAATTTGTAGAGAGCAACAAGAGACCGTGCAATTGGTGGTTATCGGCAAAGTGGTACTACTAACCCAACCTAACCTTGTACACATCATCATTAACAGGTAAACGACGGCCTGTTAGCGAACATCAACTAAGCTGAACGGACATTTATTCAACAACAAAACCACACTTGATATGACATCAGAAAAAAATTGCCTTTCAGGCAAGATAGCCATTAACAAAAAACAAGCAACACTCTTGATCGCAAGACAAATCGCCATGAGTCTTAGAGCAAGTGCCCTAAATGAAAGTATTTCATTAAGGCAAAAACACTGCTTTGATTAGAGCACGCGCAGCAATTTAATGCGTCGCATTTATTCTTGTTCTTTAGTTAGACGAAAGACTTTACTGGCATGTTCACAACGATGCCTACCTATTAAATAATGGGTCAGAATCATTCGGATTTCGTAGCGTCGCAGGGCTTCGAAACAAGGACGCCTGTCTTCATTAAAACTAGCGATGAAACTGTCACGCTTCGGTCGGTGACACTAAAAAGAGCAACTACGCGGGCAGAGGCGTGTAAATAGCAGCGGGTAAAAGCGAATTACCCGAGGAATCATGCCGAAGTTGTCGTCTCTCCGATTTTGTTATTAGGGAGTAAATCAGACGCTTGCGTTATTGCAAGAGACACGCTTGCACAAACCTATTGCAGTGGCATTATGAAGAGTTGTCGCTTGACACACCCTCAGGCTCTGAGGTTAGAGTCCAACCTTCCAGTCCTACCTTCCAAACTAATCCGAACGCTTGACTCAGAAACCAAACGTAAGAAGGCCGTCTGAACTTGGTCATTCTCGAATAGGAAATCCTCGGTCCAGAAACCCACCTGCAAGGAAAACACGCCATGAGTTCGAATATTTCTTCAATCAATTGTTTTCCTGTTGGGAGTGCTGCGAAATGTAGGCACTTAAAACAGTAAATTGGCCATCACGAGCACTTATATACACCGTCTCCTATAAACTGCTAACTCGTGCTGCTTTATCAAGTAAGATTATCTCGGTAGAACGTAGAACTAGTCTGACTCCCTCTCATCCCGTTGGCTGCCTTTGTACCGATCTCGAGGTCTATGCCTAACCTCGGCAGTTATAGACCACTATCAAATATAACGTTAATGGTAATTTTTTGAAAGTAGAGTAAGACAACGACTTGAAGAGACATCTTGAAAAAAAATATATACATGTATATATATATATATATATATATATATATATATATATATATATATATATATATATATATATATATATATATATATATATATATATATATCTTTTTTTATAGGCGCCAATTTGTTTGTAAGGGTCCTACTGCTGAATTTCTACTGCAATGGGATTTTGCAAAATACAATACTTTTTGCAAAGACTTGTGGCACAATGCGTTGAAGAAATAATGTTGTCAATCAGTTTAACAGGTTTAGTCTGATTATAAACTGGTTACTAAAATAACATTGGTGTTCTTCAGTACCGCGCAATGAGCCTTAGTTACAGAGAGCATGCGAAGGTTCTGAAACGCGAAGAGAGGAGCGAGATAACTGACCCGTACCGAAGTGCAAATTGACAGTCACTGACCACACTCTTCAATGCAGCTGACTTTCCATCTATGAGACGTTAACGAAGTTGCTGAAAACCGAAAGGCCCGCCACTACATTCAAAACAAAGCTTGCCGAACTCTGTCCCAAAAATAAAAACAAAGAGCAAAATGTTGCACTGTTGTTGTTGTTGTTTGCTAGATTTGTGGGAGAAATTATGTCATCGATTTACCTCGATTTAACTGACTTACTGCCAAATTACGTGCTGATGCCTTGTGCAGGTATAGTCAAATAAACCTGTTCATAAATATTTTAAAGCCTGTTAATATGGATTGAGTGGGAAACGCTACTGTGGACACCAGTTGCTCGGATATTATCCCCCCGAGCAGGAAGTTCCATTGCAGTAAATCTTGTTCTCCAAACCGTTTGCTGTTCTAGCCTGCCTTGGTTTATTTAACAGGGGTGACTATGAAAAGCCACACCGTTTCGCCGGAACAAAATAGCTAAGCTGTCGACTACCTAGAAGCTGTTTGTCTCCATACAGTTCACTGCGACTGATTCAGCTTTAACGGGTTACGTCCAAGAAGTGCCACGCAATTCCGAGCTGGGGAGTGGGTGTAGAGGAATACGGGTTTAGTGGGTTTGTGAGTTCCACACTAGTTACTGACAGCTGCCAGCGACGCATCTGCGCTTCCAAAACCTTCCTTAGAAAAAAGGTTGTATCGAGAATTCCACTTGTTGAAATTAGTTTAATAAACAAATTCGATTTCGCCAATGAATAAATATATGTACGCTCATCACCCCCCGACCAACGCGGCTACAGTTTATTATATGCGCGATTATCTAGATAATACGGACAGAATATTCAATGTTGATAGGATCGAAAGTGTTAGCTTTCATATATATGTATATATATATATATGATATATATATATATATATATATATATATATATATATATATATGTATATATATATATATATATATATATATATATATATATATATACATATATAGCGTGCTTTGTTCAGTGTGCGAATTTCGAACTTTCGCAGCACAGTGTTAACGCCAGGCACTTCTAACATAAGGCGCCAAATTCGGCCACACGCTGAAGCAGTGCTACATCGATGCACTCGCGCATCGAGAAACTATAAATTAAACACCTGGCTGTAGTAGAAAACAGCCTACCACATTTAAATTTGCGTTGATTCGTTTATTCGTAAGTAGTAGGATAATAGGACACTTGTTTCGCCGCATGTGATCAGAATGTGCACACATATATATATATATATATATATAGAGAGAGAGAGAGAGTTTACTTCGATAATTCAGATATTTATTAAGCGACAGCAAACATAAGCAGGGTCAAATCCTAAGAAATCTGGCTCAGTAATCCATATTCACAGATATGTTTAAATTAGGATGAATCCGTTTTTCTCATAAAGACTAGCCAAATTTAGCTTGCAGGCATAATACGACACAACGCTTCAATATTCAAAAGGTAATCTTCATCCATTTTGCGTTCGCCAATGCTTTGTGCTACGGTAACCGGTTCGCCCTGCACTGAACAGGAATCAACCGCACCTTAACGTGCGCATGCAGAAAATACCCAATCTGTACAGACAACAAACAGGGCCTGTTCATTCGGAATCGAAATGATAAGACAAATTAGCACTGCGCAAAGTGTGTAAACGGGACGAGCGTGCGGACAGTAATCCCATTCATTAGCAGATGCCTAGGGTTATCGATTTTTATTTGACAACATATGCAAATTTAGTTTTCAGAGTCTTTATTTTAAACAGATACTCGTGCTACTTATGGCTAATGAACGATAAACCACGAGTATCACTAACGTTTGCTTTATGTATATATATATATATATATATATATATATATATATATATATATATATATATATATATATATATATATATATATATATATATATATATATATATATATATATATATATGGTATAGCCAGCTAAGAACAATAGCAAACGTTTTAAGCTCAGCTGAAGCCTCTCCTGTGTGACTTCTCTCGACTCGACCGTCTCTTCAAAATGCGTCAGGAGGGTACGGGGTTATAAGCATAATCGAAACGGTGGGGTGCCAAGGTGGGGCTCCGTGCACCTATGTGTCTCCTCCGGTCGCAAGGCGCAGGCGAGTGCACCACGACACCGGGCTCGACATCAAACTGTACACGCATGCATGTTGTCAACTAGAGGACATGGCTAAGTTTGGCCGACAAAAAAGAACAGCTACGGTTAAGCTAATGGTCTAATACCGGTCTAGATAACATGATTACAAGACCACCAACCGGAGTTCTGCCGTCGACCTAACATAGCAACGTTCTCCATATAACAACATGGAATGGCTGGCTTATTCGCAATTATACTAGCTGCTACTGCGCCAATGTTCTGCCTAGTAATGTGGGTGTAACTCGACGGCGCCGATGATGTTGGCAGTTGGCATAGTTAACCTACTGAAAAACCTCTCACCTGCTAAAGACTTCATGACGAGGTGAGGAGCGATGTTTACATATCGCTGCTTAATATAACTTAACTAACTTAACTTTCTTATGTATCATATAAGTACAGCTTCTATATATCTAGTACAGATTCTACTACACTACTACTAAGTAAAGTTTTAAGGGCTGACCCTCAGCCAAGATTTAACGTCCACGGAACTGTTTTTCACATTGCTTCATAGACGGACCCCCATAAATACAAATGTGCAACGGTGGGGCTCGAACCCGCGCACCTATGTGTCTCCTCCGGTTGCAAGGCGCAGACTTAAGCCACCACGCCACCGGGCTCGACATTACACTACTACTACTACTACTACAACCACTGCTTCTATTACGGCTGTAACGGCTAACAACAGTGACAATGTCGTATGAGTGGCGGTAGATCTTCAATAGTCAAAACTGCGTCATACCGCCGGCGCTCGAGAAGAACATGAAGAAGACAAGAAGTCGAAGTGGTAAAGGCCGATAAAGAATATAATAACGACGACGACGACGACAGGAATTAACTAAGCGATACAACATTGCCAGGCGCAGAGAAATGTCTGCGCGCGCTAATTAGAGTCGCACCGATCGACGTGCGCTTTTATGATTACTAGTCATACCACTGTCGTAACACACAGAGCCCTCGACGATGTCGTATGCCTATCGTCGAAGAGCAAGTAGAACGGAAGCAGTATACGTCGTCCATTCAGTAGCAGCAACACAACGGCCAACGGCATCCGACGGATTCAGGCGGTGCTTGAGAGTCAGTGCGGCCGTCAGAAGATCGCAGCATTGCGAAACTTACCATTCCAATTGCCGCCGCCGTTGTTACCTCAACACCGTAACAGTGGAGATTACCGTCATTACCAACATAGCCGAGTTCCCACCAACCAACCCCCCCTCCCTGCCACCCGCTCTCAATAAGTCCTCACCAAGATAAAAGCAATCATTAAAGCCAAGATCCTTGTCGTCGGTCGTCATGATCATCTTTTTACCGCCACCGCACCGCAGCGCGATCGTGTTTAGACGGTTTTCTGGACGTTTCAGAAGTCAGTCTTCACCACCAGCACCGAACACCATTGGCTTTGATGACGGAGCCTGGCCGGGCGCCGGGCGACTCTTGCCGCAGCTCTCCGACCGACCGACCGACCACGGGCTGCCAATAGCAGCCCTCCGTTGTCGGTAGGAGATGTCGGTAGCAAATGGCCCCGACCCGCGTCGAGATCGGGTAGGACGCTGTATCGCTGTAGCATCAAGCTGGCGTCTTCAATTAGAGGTCGTCTCCTATATCGTGGTTCCGGTCGTGGACGTTGCCTCTGGATCTGGTTGTTGGCGTTAGTGTTGGCGGCGGTAACCAACATTTGCTAAACTCACTTATCGCCTTTCAAATTCAAGTTTGTCATCATCGCAGTAATGGCTCATTCACACGGTGACCGTAGCGTCGTCGTGGTGAATGCTTACGTTAACGTCTTACGACAACACTGCACGAGTTTTTACGGGACGCACGGCATCTTAGTCGTCACCGTATTAGTCCATAATAATAATAATTTAACGGGGACATCCCGCGTTATATTTGATATTGTCTAGGGGAAACAGGCTATATATATATATATATATATATATATATATATATCTACCCTACTAGAAATTCGTCTTAAGTTCTTGAACTTGATCGACCCTTATTTCTCCAATTACCTTTCAGCGTTTTGTAATGTGTTCTTATTAGACAAGCAGGGATGAGCCTGTTTCCCCTAGGCAACATCAAATATAACGCGGGATGTCCTTGTTAAGATATTATTATTATTATTATTATTATTATTATTATTATTATTATTATTATTATTATTATTATTATTATTTAAATATTACGCGATCTAAATTGGTACAACATTCAAGAACTACCAGCAGTAGCATGCGAGCAGCAGCAGCAGCGACAGCAGCAGCAATACTGTTTTATCAAAAAAAAATATTATATATATACATTTTAAATTAATCAAAAAGGCCGTACGGGGTTTCCCAGATATCTTGCCTCGATCAGTTATAGTACAAAGAAGTTTGTTAAGGTTCGAAAATTATTTCACAAGGGTGACCGGTTAAGTACGAAGTACATGCTGACGATCTGCTTTTATGCACGGAAGTCTCGAATATAAATTAATCTGACGCATAATACCCACTAAAAACCTCTCACCTAAATGGCCTCAGGAAACGGCGAGGACCTGGAACCATTCTTTAATACTACTTCAACAAGCTGGCATAGTGGCGAATAAAGATGTCGCCGACTCTGACACCCTTATTCAGGCGATCGTCATAAAAGTGACAAAGTTGCTTTAAGTTTATAGCCAGTCTTACTAGGTACACACTTGTTAGATATTGGTGTCTTTACTTATATTGCGTATTATATAGATGCATATACATAGTTGTATAGCGGAAGTAGGAATGTAGAAGGAGCAGGAGAGTCAGAGATGCCTTTTGATCACAATTTCAAACGCAAGGGAACCCGTGAAATGTCTGATACGGAGAAGTCGACCTTCTTCATCTCAGCAGTCTCACTGCTTGTTGCACAGATATTCTTCGGAAAGAGCTACGAACTATCAATTGATGAATGATGAATTGATATCCTTAAAAAACACTTACACAGTGCGCGAATGACAGTTGTCATCAGCAGCATTTGGGTATGCTAGCCTACACAGCATGCGACACATCTAGACACATCTGTACGGAGTTCAAACGCACAGCATATTTTTCATCGCGGAACAAGCATCGGCTCTATACTTAAACGGCTAGATTTAGAATGCGTTGCTATGTAAGTTTCGCAAAATGTAGCAATAATGCTGTCGCTCAGTAATGCAGTCCGAACAGTTTCCTCGGTAAACACTGGTAACAACTGCTTAAACGATAAACTAAAGTCCAGAAATCTTCGATTATAGAAGACGACGTCGTACTCCCGATTATAAAACTGAAATTGACACTTACCATCAGATTCGTGGACGAATTTGGTTGCTAGCCATACAGCAACATGTCACGGTGTTCAACAAGCTCGGAATAATTTCTAACAAATTGTAATGGATTGGTTACGCACTGCGCTGTGGACGAGACCCCAGAACGCGTCGAGGCACTGACAAGGGCATTTGCTCGCTTTAGTCGGTTCAGAAAAACTCACGCGTTTCGAAAATTTGCTGGATGTGACCGAACGCGCCAGAGGTATACCCCCCGATAACCCAGCCTGGTGTCTCTGCTTTGCCGATATGGTGCAAATCATATTGAGAGTATTCGTACGCCGGTCATGGCGCGTACGCCAGTAAAGTACGTCATCAATTTGTGGAGCAGTTTGAAGCCAAGCGGTGTTGTATATCACAATATTATATTCCGCTTGTATATTACAATACAAACTCAAATTGTTTGGATTGTAATATAAATTAGTGATATCCATGTTTAAAACTGCATCACTGCATTGACGTTTGGCTCTTGGATTTTTGACGTTGACTCTCCATTTAGCAGGACGTTTCTCACTTCTGTTTTTCCCTAATCGGTTTAAGAGGACTTCGGTCTTGGATACGAAGAATCTTTTGTGCTCCTGTAGCCGGTAACAATTCAGTGTAGGACGATCTTTGTCGAATACCTTTACGTTAGACGATACGTCCTTGAACTTTAGACACCAATTTGTGATCACTTGAAGTGTCGTAAATGCTTTAATCGAAACCTTATCTTCCATAGCCGAGCTTAAGCAATAAAACTTTCTGAGCGGCTTATTATATCTGTTTTCTTTCTTGCCTTCTCTGGACGGCAAATTTATTTAAATTTAATTATTTATTATTGAGCTTAAAGTTTCCAATATTAGCACATTTTTTACAATTGTAACATTAGAGTGTGATTGTAGAAAAGACTATATATATATATATATATATATATATATATATATATATATATATATATATATATATATATATATATACTACTGTCACTGTGGATCGTCTGCAATTATTATATCTAATATGATCT
Organism: Dermanyssus gallinae; assembly: GCA_003439945.1. Lineage (NCBI taxonomy): Eukaryota > Metazoa > Arthropoda > Arachnida > Mesostigmata > Dermanyssidae > Dermanyssus > Dermanyssus gallinae. The sequence continues at coordinate 489,233 of QVRM01002998.1, read as the reverse complement.
TGCGCGAATCAATTCCTGCTGATTCGACAGCGCTGTGTCTTTAAACAACAATTTTTTTTAAACAAAATAAAATATGACACATACAGATGTTTATTTGCGGGAAATTACACTACGAAGGACTGGACGCGACTCGCGGGCGAATGCCTGTGCCGTATACATGGTACAAGTCATGGTTCGACTGCTTTCGTAGTCGACATTTTGATATAACAGATTGACCACGGACGAGCCGGCGTTCCACGACGGGCACGGACGGGATAATTTACCTCGTGGATTGCAATATCTATTCGACAAGCGATAAAGTTGCACGCATGATGATCTATCTGAACACCTATGCTCTTTATTTTATTAATTTATTGTTAATTTTCTTAGGTTAAACTTAATTGACCTCGCCGACAATAGAGTTTTATTTTTTTCATATCTTCCTCCCCTTTTTGACCTCTTCAGGAAGAAGAGCGCAGGCGTTTAAGCAGGTTGATTGTGTAATAATGTTTTTTATGCGTCTGTGCGGGGCTTAAACCTTGCCACGTTACACGTACCTATCCACGCGATGCGTTCACCTTATCTGCGATCGTGTAAAGCGTCCTTACTAGAAAATCGATTGAAGCGATCACTGCAATTCAGAGATAGCAGACACCCTTGCCGCCAGTCGCATACAGTCCTTTGTGGAAGTACGACTCCACCAGAATCCACCGAAAAGAGTGAGATTGCTAAGCAACAGAACTTTTTGGGAATACCAAATATGTATAGATCCAAGATGCAAAAAGTAGCAGTTCTACGAAACGTCTAAGGAAACACTGCAACGCCGAGGCGTTGACGATGCCTGGGTCAAGCTGAACATGAGGCTTTCTGTCCGCATAGACTAAAACGCATAGAGTCTTCTCAAAAAACCCTCACGAAGCATTATTGAGTTCGTCTGATCGTTCTGGCAGCCCACTGTGAAGTACGGAAAATAGCAATGAGCTCACTCAATCGCTCTGCCCGACATCTGTGGTTTGAGTGCACATCCCCCGCAATGCCGACCCATTACCAATCAGCACCGTGTTTTGTTTTAAGATGTTGTTTTTTTAGATGTTTTAAGAGTTTTAAGATGATACGTTACCTTAGCATTTCTTCCGGCACTCCCGTTTTGCCACATTTCATTCAGTTTATTCACCGTATCATTGGTAGTTACAAGTAATTTGCATGTCTTATAATTCACTGTTACAACTAAGTCTATAAACTCTAAACTCTGTCTACACGTTAGGCACCGCAAGTGGATCTGGGAAGGGGGGGGGGGATAGAGGAGGAGATAAGTGCACAACCTCGTCTGTCCGCGTTACATTAACTTTGTCCGCTAGTCAGGTTTTTTGCCAGCGCGTTACTAAGTAAGTTAGTTTCCTAAAAAACGCGCGAGCGTGTTTTACAGTGTCTCAAGACAGCGGCAATATGTTCGTTATGTTCACGCTGCATTTTTCCCAGCTCATACAGAGCAGTATTAAACCGGACTAAGAACAAAAATAGGCGACTCTAGTTAGTCTAGTTGTCGAGCCCGCTGGTGGCGTGGGGGATTCGTGCATTCGCTTGCGCCTCGGGCCGGAGGAGACACATAGACATGCGTGGGTTCGAGCCCCACCGTTGCAAATTTGTATTTATGGGCGTTCCTCTATGAAGGAATGCAAAAAGCCGTTCCGTAGACGTTAAATCTTGGCTGAGGGTCAGTCCCTTTACGTCCTCGTTACGATTGAAAAACGCATATGAATGTCAAGTGTGTCAATGCATTCCAGATATGCTCGACCTCAATCAAACCGCATAAATGGGCTTCTTATCGCCCCCATGTGGAAACGCTAAGATTTATGTTTGTTGCTCAATTTCGTTTGTTTTTATCTACGACATGCATCAATTGGCCTCAAAAATAACAACAGTATATAAATTAAAACTAATCTTGCCGGCTTTCACTAAGCAGTCGAACGGTTTTGACAGCTCGTTCTAACAAGACTCATATCTGAGTTTCTTTTGAAAGCAGAACTTTAAGACCAGAAAAATACTTCACACCATTCATGAGCCTCAGTTAAGGGGGATCAATCATGATTACAGCGGCCGAATGCCTGGCCCACTCGTTAGAACAAGTGCGGCAAGGATTTTGCATCTAGTTGTGCACTATTTCTAAAAACGCCGCGTTTTAATTACACATTATGATAACATTACAATAGTGTATCATATGCGTACATTAGGTAAATGTAGGAAAACAACTGTTTCTATATATATATATATAAAGAGAAAGAGAGAGATATCGACTTTTCAGATGAGTGATGAGGCATTTTAGCCGGTCGTCGACGTTATTTGACAGCGGATGACGGATTCTAACCTAAAAGCTACGAAAAATGATCGTTTCAATATCATGCTTGAGAGTGATCAAAACCAACGGTCCATGAATTCGGCCGTAAGCCGTTCGTTAAAGCCAGAAACTCGCCGAAGTTGTCATCTAGGCTTTGGTGAAACGAAAACGTGGTGCCGTAACCTTCAATGAGTCGAAATTAGCTACCCGATTAAAAAGATTGGGATGCATAAGAACATCTTTTATATGACATAATGCCATCTGCTACGATGAGAGTCAGAAATGCCGCTTGGCTGTAGTTTTCACAGAAAATGTACTGCTAATACTTTCCGGGCCCCGATCAACGCGCTTACCTAGTTTTTGCTCTCAGGCCGCCGTCCAACTATGTCACCTGTGTGTAGATAGGAATCATCACTTCAATGATGCGAATGAGACAGACCCTTCAGCTTTAGGGAATTAATAAATTTCGACCACCAAAACGGTGCCCCCCGAGTTCTAATGGCCGTGTAGGGTGGGTAAATTGCGCGCTTTGCTCTGACGGTGATACGAAAGCGCACATCAAGTGTACAAAGCTGTCGACTGATGACGATATCGTCGATAAAACTTCAGCGCCGAACAAGTTCAATTCAATGTTGATCCTGTACGTCTGCTCTGTGCGTCTAGTAATGAGAGTGATATGGACAACGGTAACGATTCAGTCATACTGCCAGCGTCATGCTACGAGCGCAATTACCAAGATAAAGGAGATAGAACTTGCACCGCGCAAATTGAACAAACTGCCCAGAAGTTGTTAACTGTGCTTAAGCTTAGCGGACAGGCTGACGCATCACTGGCCGCATAGTAGGAACGTGCAGACAATCCTAGAGGACGTTCTACTAGACATTACGTTAGTTCGAAGCGTCGTCGCTGTCCTGCACATCGTTCGTCCTCGCAAGTTTCTCTTATGAAAGAGATCTGCAAGGGATGACACTCACACAAGTCTCTGCTAACGTCTGCCTCCTGCATAAATTCGTTCGCAACACACGTTCCGTTTTGTTATTATTAATATTATTATACTATTCAATTATTACAGTTGTTGAGGTATAGACGCTTAAGCCCGGTTCATCATGCTCTGCCCGCTTCCTGTTAATTTATGGCGCCTATGATAGAAGCCACGTCCCCCCAGACGGCCAGACACATCATCTGTCTTAAAAAGACGGCCTTGCGTTATAGCCCGTAACGTCATATACACGTTTTCCGATATCGTTCAGGATTTTCGCTCTACCTGTATTAATGGGTCCGAGTGTCTCCAATGTAATGGGTACACAGTAGTAGCTCCTTAGAAGCTCGAGATACTTCTTTCGTAGTTTAGAATCCGCGCGTTCCGCAACCCATTTAGATTCAACTGCATGAAACAGTTGCATCCCATACAATGTCCTTTACGTGATCAAAGCGGAATGATGACCCCGTCAGGTCGCAGCTCATTGCTGCCATAAAGACCTTTTGGCTTAGGTGTGTATGATATTCCTGCCCTTCTTAGGGTTCTTCTTACTATGGTGTTAAGTTCTGCGTGTTTCGTATAGTAAATCTGCTGCTAGGATTTTTGGACAGCTTAGCGGGTGTAGACCGTCAGAGTCAACAGGTTGGCCGCATGGTAAACACGAGAAAGGCTGGCAGACGGAGGCGCCTATCCGAAAGGCTGACACCATGCGGAAAGAGTTGGGGTCCAGCCTGGAGCCAACCTGGCGGGAGGGCAGCGCTTGGAGCCAGCTTCCGCTGAAGGGATGTTGTGCCGCTAGAAAGACGGCACGTTCTCTTATTGATGTAAGGTCATCCATGATATCCCTTAATGATTTTTCACTTTTACAAGCGTCAAGAAAATGTTCGTTCACGTTCTTTTTCAGGGGGCTGGTAGGGCCAAGTTGGATCCTAATCGTCGCATCTGCCGACACGGTAGTTTTCTTTAACACAATATTATTATTCGTTGTTCGGCTGCCGGTTCTGCTTGCAGAGGTGCGCCAAGTACCAAGCAGAACATCACTAGAGCAAAAATCTTGCACTATTTCTCTCGCGAGAAGCGTGAAGAAGATAAGCGGTTATAAAGGAAACCTTATAAAGTGTGTATAATACTCAATTTGAGTAAAATAAACAGAATTCGTATAAGTATTATTATGTCATAAGGCAGAGTTTTTAATCGCCTGGCTGTCGTCATGTTGGATAGATACTTTGTTGGCGGGTCAGATACCAAAGCTGAGTTCCATACCCTGTTCGGCATTCGCCTTTCTTAATATTCGGTCGGTAGTTTGTCTGTAGAGCACTTAGTCTACTTCTGTGGAGAGTATCAGGTCAACGTGCATTTACTTCACTGCTAGTTGGCATATTTTTTACAGCATCGCATACAGCGTGACCTGTCACTAATACGAGCAGACGATCCCTATGTGACAACCACGATTCATTATTATTATCAGTCTATATCAGACAGGGCATCCAAAATTATTCTTAACATTTTATGGATTGAAGTGTTGCATGCAAACACTTCTACAACATGTTTTTTTTATGAACTTATAAACCCACTAAACCCCCTGGACCTCAGGCGTTGCTACCTGCCGCCTCGAGTGGTCTTAGTTAATTAAGTACTATGTCAAACTATAATGTATTATGCTTCTATTGAAAGAAAGCTGACATATTACGCCCACGTGGAGGTTTATTTATGCGAAAAAGTTGTCTAATTACTTCAGCAAGGGCAGGATCGATTCGATTAAAAAAAAATTCTTCTGAAATCTTGTCCACGATGTGGCGCCTAGAGGATTGTCGCAGTTTCTGTGCTATTGTTGTCAGAATCACGATGAAGAACGTTGCTTTAAAGCACCGGCGATGCAAACTCTACGCATCTCAGCCCTTGTTGCTAAACTCCTTACAAGCAAGATTTCATGAAATTGTGCCACAAAACTGCAAGGTGTGAGAAATAAAATTTACGAGCTATAAAAATATCACTGAACCGTCCACGGTGGCTCAAAAACCCTATGGGAATCCATTCAATAATCACTACTGAAACGTATTTATTATTTAATTTTAGAATTACAGAGAAATGCGATTAACTAACTACACTAGGGCTTGTGAGGAGCGCTACTAGTCGAGATTATCCTCAAGGCAGCCCCTCATTATGCCCATTATTGCTGCTGCTGCAGTGCCGCGCTGAACCGCCAGAGATGGCCGCTAAAGTAGAAAATCACGAGCTCTTTTTCCCCTGTCGCCAGTTCGATTCGTTTGCCAATAGTCTGTGTGCTACAGGGCCCACGCTGGCTTAGGCAGTTCATCGTTTAGAAAAGCACTTGTCTCACAATCAGCGTCTCTAAACGCGGCTAAACTCGAGAATATACGGCATACGAATGATTTTCTTGTAACTCACTCATATGCTTACTTTGTATAGTACAACGACTATTATTGCTACTTATTGTTACTATTACTGCTATTGTTGTTGCTGTTGCTATGGTTATACTATACCACAGTCCTAGCCTTTTTCACGGGCCCAACAAGCAAGGACCGGTACTTCTTGCATTTCTCTTTACTTGTGCCTGCCCGGACAACAGCCCAAGCAGCGGCAGCAACACCCACATCGAAAACATCACCTAAACGCAGTATATAGCAACCAAACAAACATTGTTGAAAAACACGTTGCGCCCAACCTTACTTCCAGGAACTAATTTGCAGGAGCAGACAGCAAGAGCTAATATCAGCAGGCCCACTATAAAAAAGCAGGCAAGAAACGACCGCGGTTGGCGTACACAACGGAGACGAGTCCGCCAATATAAGGTAATCACTGGCCACAATTACAAGGGCACGCTATAGCATCGTGAAGGATGACAACGTGCCCACCACACCACGCGTGAGGGTACTCTTTGTGTGCAGAATTGCTATCTCGCAATCAGCCGATGATCTGTCAGATATCGACACGAGAGGTTTGGCGGGCCATTCACTATCGGCGGCATCGGAACAGATCTCAGCGCGCAAAGATTCTATGGCTGATGTGAGCGCCCTGCTGACGTCTCTCGAATCAAAGCTATCTCTTCTCACCAGCATGCCAGCTCAGATGGAGCGGTTGGAGACAAAAATTAACGAATGCTTGCTTCTCACCGGTAAAGTTGAGCGACTTGAGGCAGAAGTCCACGACCTAAAGCAAAGAATGAACACTACAGACACCTCTATGGAATATTATATGCATTCAGTGGAGGAGGCTGTAGCCGCTGTGCAAGAGGTCCATTCGACCGTTAACACAATTAAGGAGATGTCGACTGGCGCAAAGGCGCTAGCGGAGTCGGCATCGGCCGGACATGCGTTTAAGGACCAGTACGACCGCCGGTCTGATGTGGTATTTAACGGGATTCCCGCGAAAGAGAAGGAAACGGACGAGGAGGTGCGCGCGACGGTTATTGAACTTTGCCAGCAACTAAATGTGAAACTTGATGAACGCGACATCGACGTCGCCCACCGCTGCCCCAGAACTCGTACGATCAACGGGAAAAACATCACCGACCGCTCCCAGCTGCTGGTGCGGTTTGTCTGTCGGTGGAGGAAACTTGAGGTGCAACGAAGATGCCGGGAAGTGAAGCCGAAGTCGAGCATTCTAGCCGGCTGCCAGGGAAGCAACAACAACATCTACGCCAATGACCATCTGACACCCGCCAACGCGAGCCTGCATTACCGCCTCCGTCGCCTCAAGGCCAACAGGAAAATTTCTGACGTCCGAACGTCAGACTGCCGCGTACAAATCCGTCTCAACAGCAACGCTCCCTGGCGGGACGTGACAACCGACACCGATATCGATGCCCTTGTCGGTCGCAAATAGTCTTCACCATATTATTACTATATGACAGCTAGTCAAACAATTAATGTCACAGAACTTAAAATAGAACCTGACTCTTTCTACGGAATACACTGCAATATTAATGGTGCCAAGTCTCATATACACGACATTGAAACGATGTTACATTTGCTTCCTTACCCTCCGTCATTTATCGCTTTGTCGGAAACTCGTATCTCGCGACAGGAGGCAGCCGCTTTTCAGATTAATAATTATAACCAATTTGTTGATTGCCGTAATGAGCCGGGTGGAGGTGTGGCACTGTTTATTAGACATGATTATGTGGTACGCGAGCGGAACGATCTCAAACTACTCCTTCCGGCAGACGCTCGATGCGAAAGTATTTTTGTTGAGGTGTTTGCCGATGGTCAGAGTACAGTTGTGGGAGCATTTTATAGGCAACCGTCGGGGAGGCCCTTGGATTTCTTGTGTGCACTAGAAGAATTACTGCCAAAAATGAATAGCCTAAACACAATATGTCTCGGTGATGCGAATATTGACTTGTTAGATAAGGGCTCACATGCAACTGACCTGTATGAGTTACTACACTCGTATGACTTTCGAGAGATTATTGGTTTGCCGACTAGAGTGGCTTGTGTGGACACTGCTCACGGCCAACGTACCACCGAAACATGCATAGATCATATTTACTGCAATGTTTCACCCAAGACAACTATCGCCTCCGGCGTTCTTACGACCACTTTTTCTGACCACTTTACCACATTTATTTGTATAAAATCTAAGCCGTCGGCCGCCAACGAGTGCCCACAATTCAAACTCAACTATGATCAAATAGTCGCCGAACTGTCATCGTCTATGTGGGACGACCTATACGGACTACATGACGTCAACGAGGCATTTGAATTGTTTAGAGTAAGAGTTATGTCGGCGGTGAAGCGTAATAGTACTGAGATCAAGAATACTAAGTCGAGAAACGTAATTCGAAAAAATTGGGTGACACCGGAATTATATGCCCTTATTAAAGAGAAGGAACAGGCGTACGCAATACACAGAGCTGACCCCACACACAACGGCAAATGCAAAACTTATCGTATACTCAGGAACAGGGTGACAAGATTCTCACGCAAATGTAGAATGGAAGCGAACTACAACATAGTTACAGACTGAATTAATAACCGGAGGGGTCCTTGGGAGGCAATCCAACCTGTACTTGGAGGCGCTCAGGATAAAAAATGTACCAAACTTCTTGTAAACGGGGAACTCGTCACCGATGAAACTTCGCTAGCTAACATATTCAACCACTACTACGTAACATGTGTGACCCGTTACAACGAGTGCTCATCGAGCTATGCCATTCCGGATAGCTTCTCGACGCCTGCCGAACAATTCTCTCTGCAGCCAGTCAACGTTCACAGAATTCACCACCTTTTACAAAATGTTAAAATATGCTCCACCGCCCCCGAACAGATTCCATCACTGGTTCTTCGTAGGGCTGCGGACGCACTCGCATCGCCTCTTGAGTATATTATCAATCTTTCCATCAGAACAGGAGTATACCCCAATGTCCTAAAGTTATACCGTGTGGTTCCATTGTTCAAAGGCGGGGATCGCCTGTCCCGAGACAACTATAGACCTATCAGCATTCCCGCGCCAATATCGAAGGTCTTTGAAAAATGCATTTTTGAACAGTTTACAGATTTTATCGAAGGACACAACGTCCTACATTGTAGGCAGTTCGGTTTTCGACCTAAGATGTCGACGGTTGTGCCTGTCATGGATTTTGTCGAGGACATACGGAAACACTTAAAATCAGAGAAGACTGTAGCAGCGGTATTTATTGACCTTAGAAAGGCGTTTGATACAGTTGACTTAGACATTCTTTTAAAAAAACTCTCAACTTATAGGGCTAGTGAAAATTTTATAAAGTGGGTGCGCTCATTCATCTGTGAAAGACGCCAAGTTGTCCAAATTGGACAATCTTCTTCTCATATAGAAAATATATCGATTGGAGTGGCTCAAGGGAGTATCAGTGGTCCGCTATTATTTAATATTTTTGTTAACGATATTTTTAGTATTCCTAACCACGCAAAACTAACCTTGTTTGCTGACGACACAACGGCTCTATTCGTGGGCGACTCTCCCCAACAAGTTGAAACAATGATTCGTGAGGATATTGAGAGGCTATCTCTATGGTTCAAAAATAACGGCCTCTATATTAATTGGTCAAAAACAGGAATTGTTCAATTTAAAACTCCAAGAGGCCAATCGACAATCAATCCTGAAGCTTTTGTATGCGACCGCAGGCTTAATATACTAGTTGAAGCGAAGTTCCTGGGCATTGTTCTTGACGAACATCTGACGTTCCAGGCGCATGCGAAACATGTCAGAAAAAAAATTGTCAGTGGCGTAGCCGCCATATACCGCACACGCAAAATCCTTCCCCGCCAATGCCTTACGGCAATGTACCACGCGTATGTACAGAGCCACCTAACATACGGTCTGGAGGTGTACGGTCTTTCTTATGCATCTAATATAACTCCGCTTCATTTGCTTCAGAAAAGAGCACTTCGTCTTGTCTTAGGCCTCCCACATCGCGTCTCAATAACGATAGAACAATATAAGGAACTCTCGGTGCTCCCGTTACCACATCTTATTAAATTTACCATAGTTGTCGAAATAAAGCGTATTCTTCTTGCCATCATCCCAACCTGGTTGGCCTTATCGAATCTGCAAGGACCCAAAACACCCGAGGCTCGGCATCTCACTTGCTTATTGTCTCCCCGGCCACAAGTACGCAATCAAGGTTTGCACTATGTAATTCAGGTGTTACCTTGTGGAACAAGTTACCTAGTGACATTAGGACACTAATATCGCTTAGTCAATTCAAAAACACTGCTAGAACGCACTATCTTACCTTACTTGCGTCTGAATAAACCATATTTATGTAATCATGTACACAATCTATAGATAAATAATTGCAATAACACGAGATACTACGGTGATAATGTATAAAATCTTACTGTAACTTGTACATATGCTTCGCACTAGCCTGTGGCTATATGAAGTTGTAACACAAATGAGAAACTACAATTAAGAATGAATAAACGTCATATCATATCATATCATAGTTTTGGCTTGCCTCAAACCTGTCAGATCTGGTACTACTAAAGTTGACCTTTTTTTTAAGAGAATAAAGAAGGCCAAAAGCTTGGCTTCGAAATAAGACCGTTTAGGAAATCAAAGAAGACCAAGCTGTTTGCATTCAAAATAAGGCAGAGAGAATAAAAAGTAAGATACTGTGTGACGAAGTCGTGGCATGTTCATGAGGGAAAAACGACTTTGTTCGCCAAACTCTAGTATAAATGACAATAACTTGTTACGCCACTTTCCCAGCATACTGCTACAGCAGGTCACCCTGCCTGAACAAAACAACGCCACCGATCACTTAGGCTGACCAACTTAGCACAAATTTACTGAAAAAGAAGTTCAATGAGCAATCATCTGTAAAAAAAAACGAGAATATGTCTGGGCCGGATCTCACCGTTTACGAACACTTTAAGAACGCGTTGGGAAAAACGCTTTCTTCAACCAATCAACAAATCAAGGTGCTTCGATTCAGTCGAGAAGGAAGATATGCAGCCGTCAACTACAACATCACCATTGACACACAACCCCTTGATCTGATCGGCAACTTTGGTTCTATTTCGGGGTTAAGCTAACTCCCCAGTTGTCATTCACAAGACATATCAGTGAAAGAAAGAGCAAAAGCTACAGCCGGTGCGATACTCCTACGGCCTCTTACAAACTCGACATGAAGACAACTATGAATCTTTTTCTAATAGAGATTGCTCCCTTTATGATGCATTGTCTACAGACTTTTGCACAATGACTCACGTTGCAAAACTGTAAGGACTTCGACTAAATTAAATCAGACCTCATAAAGAGGAAGCTAGGCCTCCCACGTATCCCCCACCAATTTCCCGCCAATCACATTAAATTTCAAACCGTTTTGGGAGAGCAAGTTCGTAGAAGAACACAAAGGACGCAAATGCAAATTTGAACGAGAAACGGTAATCCAACATTCAAAACCAACACCTGGAAGAAACGATTGCAAAGTAACATACCATTGTTGTGTAAATTAACTTGGCGCGGGTACCATCACTATGCTTGACGCTATCGAAAGAAGTTTCCGCTGGGAGGTACGACTATCAGCCAGAGCTAAACACACATCCAAGTTCAGGACCGCACCGTAAGAGCTCAAGTCGATCATCTGTTCATACGTTCTGTTCATTCAGATGGGAACGAGTTCAAGCCTTCATAATCACTGCTCTAAAGCGCACATTTAAGAAAGTTTTTTTTTTCTGGGAGGTTTCGGCAATGCATGATGCACATGCGCCACTAGCAGCCTGCGTGACTAGTGTGAGACTCGCAAACCCACTAAACCCGGATTCCTCCCCACCCCCCCAGGCTTTAAGAAAGTTAAGAATGACCAAAAGTGCCACATTAGCCGAACCATCAAGAGCATTTATAAGCCGTGCTGTTTACGCTACAGATTAAGGTCACATCTGCTAAACCCTCTCAAAAGCGACTGAATGGTGTACCAGACGAGTGATGTATCGCACCGTAATGCTGTAATTCGATTGCTTTCGTAGTAAAGATTTTGATGTAACAGATTGACCACGGACAAGTAGGTCGGCTTTGCATGGTGGACACGGACGAAATTATTTCTCTCGTAGGTTGTAACACAAATTGGACAATCGGTGAGATCGCATGGGAAACGCATGTCATTAATTGGTTTCACACTTTCCTAGTCAGGACTACGTAAAGCAAACCGATGCATGGATGCCGCGTGGGCTCACCAAAGACGACATTATGAACTGCTTAAACACCTGTGCTCTGCTTCTCGAAAGCAATCGTTTTTTCTTCTGAAAAACTTCATTAGCGGCGAGGGAAATGATCTTTCACCACAGCGTAACCCGTTGTTGTAGACGATCAATAAAAGATTACGATCAGGAAGTGCGCCGCAAGCGTATGACAACAGCGGTTCCGTAATCTGCAGTTTAGATCGACGGTGACTAGCAGCCAAAGGACCCGGAGTGTGTAATCGTAGATGCGTCATGTTCTATTATGACAATGCCCGTCTGCATGCAGTTCAGTGGTGATCTCTCATGGGATATTTTTGGGGATATCTGCGCAGGCCTTAAAGGCCTGACCTTGTCCATTCAGATTACCATCTATGTTGCTAACTTTCGAGTTCGTTGAGAGAATAACACTTTAAAACTTACTTCGGAAAGTATCAAAAGTCAACTTATTTTTCATCGAAAAACGAGAATGTCTAAAATGCTAGTAGGCGATTATTTCCTGAAGTGACTGACGCCTTACATGTGAAACAGTAGTTTAGAATTTATCTAACTAATAAATGTGTGCATGATGTGCCGACATAACTTTCGAAGTTACTTTTCAGACTTATATAGAAAATATTGAGATGATTTATTATTCATTTACAATACGTTTGCACACTCGGCAGTGCTCGCCTTAATAAAAATAGTTGTAAAAAGGTGTCACGTGAAGTTAAGAATCAGTTGTCCGTGTCCTTGCTTGATGGTAGCCCCCGCTCTTTCTCTCAAGGTTCCTTGCAAAGTTAAAACGGTGAGATCCATAAGATTCCTCTTCGTGACGCCGAGCCCCAAGAGCGTCCTCGCGATTCGGAGTCCCATACACCACTCATAGAGATAATTATGGATCCGAACCTGCGAGGTTTTTGCGGGTCGGGAAGCGCCGCTCTTAGGAACTCGACGTCATATTTGGTAATCTTGTCTTGCCGCGCTTTTGCCAGGTCCCGGTTCGGGCCGCAAACCTCGGCATCTAAAACCCAGACCTCGGTAGGTGTTGTTATTACGAGGTCGGGCTTTAGACCCGGTGCGCCCGGTCGACGGAATACTCGCTCACGAACCATCTCATGACCCCTTTCGCGGAGAAGACGCGCCACGCGATCAGAGACCTCGTCATGTCTCTTTATGGTTTGTTTGTGTGTTGTATCGCACATCCGAGCGACATGAGCCAACGTCTCAGGCGCATGACACCCGTGCCTACAACGTTTGTTGTGCGTTGATCCTGAGCTTTAGTAGGTTTAAATACTCCTTACCAGATAGGTAGGGCATACCCTTAATCCAGTAATGTACAAAGGGCGTTTCGTGTGCTTTTTTAAAATGTGCCCCATCGAACGTGTTGTGTAGTTGTTGAGACCAGTAATCGGTCTCTTGTGTAGCGGTCTCAATGGAGGTTCCCAAGCGCTCGCAAAGAAGTCTTGTTTTCGCAAGATCTTTTTTGAAGTGCTCGGTGGTTAGCATCCATTAAACCCCAAGGTGCGTGGAGTGTTGTAGTGCTGTCAGGCGGGAGAGGCGGAGTCTGGGAATTAATGTTTGGAGGCAGGGGATGTCCAGACCGCCGTGTGCTGTGTGCGTGTACAGGTAGGCTCGACTTAACAACCTTTTTGATCTCTTTATCTAGGTCGCTAAGGAGTGCGTAAGATGGTCTGGGACCGGAGACCAGTTTAGATAGGAGACGGGGAATGAGAAAGTCTTTCAAAAATATGAGTCTTTGGTGGGGTTTAAGAGGAGAGATCGTGAGTCTGTTGAGTAAATTAAGGAGTATATCCTTGGTAGAGTTAACTCTGCCATTGCTGTCAAAGTCGACTCCAAGATATCTCCATCGATCGCTCATACCTTTAGCTAGCAATTGCCGATCTCCAACGTTAAATTCTGGTACGGTATTGATAAAACCTTTACCTTCCTTCCTATTAAATAGGTGGGAGATAGTAAAGCTTTTATTAGTATTAATTTCAAGGCCTCGGGATTTCAAAAGTGGGTCCGCAATATTAAGGAGCCGTTGGAGAGTAGATTTCGCGGAGGCTAGGAGGATGAGATCATCCGCAAAGGCTAAGCCCATAAGACGGAAGTCATCAGTAAGTTGGTACCCAATATTAGTTTTGTCTAATTTTGAAAGAATATCGTCGAGAACTAGATTAAATAAAAGGGGAGACAGAGGATCTCCCTGCGTAACACCCCTAGTCGGCCGAAATGTGCGACATTCTTGTCCAAATTCTATGAGAGTTTTAGATGAGAGGTACAAGCGTTCGATATAATTAATGAATGCCTCCGGGTATCCGCGAGTCCGGAGTGACCACAGGACGGAGTCATGACTCACCATGTCGAACGCCTTACGGAGGTCGATTGAGGCGAGTCTGAGCTCACGTCCTGCAGACTTGGCATATATATATATATATATATATATATATATATTCGTACAATTTACACACGAATAGATGGTCATTGTGAATAGTATAAGTATTTTATTTAATTGCTGAGTAGTTATCGCCCACACGTTTTGCCACTTATTCCATAGATAATTCGCAGTGTGGAATTTTATACAACCAGCTTCAAGGTACCCAGCATGAGCTGTAAAACAACTACTATACGCTAGCTATATGTGTTATCATTGTTATCATCGTCGCCATTGTTGTGTTGGTAGATGTTCGATCAGCACATAACGATAACACCTTTCGAGACTCACGACGCTATAACGGAAGACAGTCCCCGTCGCTTACTTTCAGATATCTAACAAATACCTCAGCCTCAGCATAGCCGATCTCTATATCTACACTGTGCCCTATGCTAAGGCCGGTTAGTACAAGGCCTTCTTGTCCCGGTCTCTCTAACCTCTTCCCCGCCATTCCTGCTTGTTGTCCACTTGCCTGTATAGTAAACGACCACTCCTGAGCGACAAGCGTATCTTTGTTCAACCAGAACTCCTAAAATCAGCAGCAGCAGCCGCAGGAGGTCACGTACACCTTTTTTTCCGTCGGACATAATGCCCACACATTCTCACACGCTCGCCCACACATATAATTAGATATAAAACGAATACGCGCCCGCACACGCTATCACTAATCTAAGCTAGCAAAATCGTGCCCACGTCTTTCGAGCATCGCTCCGTTTTCGTTCTTCTCAACCAACTCCAACAAACTCAGCCGAAGTACTGCAATCCACTCGAAGAGTCCGCGAACAGCCTACGCTACGTACAACTAGCAGCCTCTGCTTACGATATCTTCTCCCCCTCGCCATTAGTCACCTGCCCCGAACTGGACCCCCGGGACGGACATCTGACAAAAATTCGATTCTTTATTAGTGCCGCACGCAGCATTAACGCCTGCAAAAAACAAAAAGATAAACATTATTATTATTCATCATCAGGTTGTTTTATTGACATGCTCTTTTACAGGCAATCTGTCACAATTTATGTCAAAGTCATATTTCATTAAAAATACCTATCGTTGGATCACCTGCTGTCAAGTGTAATCACTATTATTATTATTATTATTATTATTATTATTATCAATCAATTATTATTATTATTATCAATCACATTATTATTATTATTATTATTATTATTATTATTATTATTATTATATGGTGATGATGGTGAGGCAAGCAGTTCTATGACAAGGTACCTTCGTTTTCTTTTCGAAATCGTCGCCGATTTGAAGACACTTCTCGAATGTGCTGGTCCGCTGGTCAACGTCTTTGGCGTAGACAACCTTATTATGTGAGTCAATTCTAGCCTGGATCTGATTGTCAAGCACCAACTGCATCATTTCCTCCTCGACCTGCAACAGTGCGGATATTGTTAGGTCTTTGTTATCGTTATAAAATACCGCAAACAATTATTGGTAAGAACAAGTAATAAAATAGATCTTAGTACTGCTCCTCCCAGACAAATATATGGTGTAGGAAAGAAATACCAGAGATATGTTGGTTAATGTATTATTAACAGACGTATATATGGCAACACAAACAGCGCATATCCGCGTTTGCACAATATATAATTTTAGCAATATTGAAGACACAGAGTGTTCAAGCTGAAATTATAAGGTAACACCATGGGTGAACGAACTCTTTCTGCCAACCTACAAAGTGCTCAAGGAGCGACTGATGATGGTGTGAGCAAACTGACGACCGTAACAGTATACATATATATACATGTCTGTTGATGAATATAATCGTAAAAGTTATATTCACATAAAAAAGTACACTACCTCTGCGAGGTATGCTCAAAATCTCCCCCCTTCCAAATGAAAGATCAGTCCCAGTTGCTAGTATCATTATGGTCCCTAATCTAAAATTCGACAGCCTCGTAGAAAATGCACTGCAGGTCAGACAAAGTCAATCAGCAAAACACCAACGAACCTGTTGAACCGTCGTGTTAAACGCGGATGCCATGCTGTTCATATCGGCGCTGAGATACGGTGAGAAGTACTGAATCCACGCACGATTACGAATTTGGCCGTAAAGCGCAGTGACGTGCGGAGCGAGGTAGTAGTCTAGCAGAAGGTTGTCCCGGATCTGATCGAGCAGAGCCAGACACTGGCCGTAGCGGCTCTCGTAGAAGTGCTGTATGAGTTCGCGTAACTGCGGCTCGAGCTCGAGGAACTGCTTAAAGTTTTGTTGCTGGATAATGTTCCGCGCGAGTTCGGCACGATCGAACGAAGCCAGAGCGCATAGGCCAGCGTACATGGCTACGTCTCGAGCCGACATTATCTACACGATAGCAGAAGGGGTCGACGACGAGGCAGAGAAGAGAATGCACAGGCATGTTTACTTGGTAATAATAATAATAATAATAATAATAAAAAACACGACACTTTCCCTAAAATGAAGCGTTAAACCTAGTAGCGGTAGTTTAACAAGGTCCAGCTTTATGTTTCTCTCACTCACCAAGTTTTCTCTACTGGACTTAGCAGTGCAACGGCTTTGACAATTCGTCCTTACAAGACTCGTACCTGAGTTCTTCTTATAAGTAGCAGTAATGCACAACTTATGGTCTTCAGTTAAGGGGGTTAAATGGGTTAAATTAAATGGGCCATATTAATGATTAGAGAGGCCCAAAGCCCGACCTACCCTTTAGAACAACGGTGGCAAACCATTTGCATTCAGTTGCTTACTATACCCAAAAACACTTCATTTGAATTATACATTAAGCTACAACTACAATTATGTGAACATGCTATTCCGCTGTTTCATCTTGTATATTCGTCGGTATAAATCAGTTGTGATATCTATACTTTTATACTGCTCACCCATCTGGGTCGCATACTTGTGCAAACACATAAACATCATTAAGAGTGTTTAGAGAAGATTCATAGAAAGGCTCTGTAGAATATGTGATTTCGAGCCGACTGTCGTTAACCTGCTGTCGTTATCAACTTGAGTTAAGAATACCGACAAACGAATAATATCACAACTTGTGAGCTCAAATCTTGTTTGCCGCTTCTTTAATGTACGACTGAACAATTGTAGTGGCGAAATAAAGCTTATACCTAAATGTATCGCAAAAATTGAAATAACCAAATTAAATTCGAATATCGTACACTTTCGTCCATTTTCGTATACACCAAACCTGACCTCATTTAATTGTGACAAGTCAGTTGGCCGGGATGTTTGCACAACAAACGGTCCGCAATACATACGATTAAGCACCCTATGATCGGCGGGAGCATCTGTCTACGCTTGTCTTGCATAATAAACACCAATAGAATCTTCATCAGTCGCACGTGTCGTATATATGTATACATGAGGGTAACATCGTACATCAAGAAAAGTCAGAAAATAATAAACAATGCAAATGTTCTTTTTATTTCTCGACCTAGGTTCCGTTTGGAGCTCTGCAGATTTGGTCTAGTGGCGTTCCATTTTTACACCTTCGTACACCTTCGACATGGAGAAAGTCTCAAAGCATGAGAAAAAAACATTTGTAGCATGAACCACATGTATATATATATATATATATATAAAGCGTTTTTGGGTTCGTCAGTACTTACGTCAGGGCAGTCGCAGTAGTACGCATTCGTTTGTAGGAAGATGAGCGCGGCCTTTTTGTATTTGCGTGTGGCGAGACTTGCTAGGCCATTACAGCAACGCAATTTATTGATGATGACTGGACTGACATAGGATGTCGCCGAATTTGCTAAATAGAGAGTGAGAGAAAAAGAGAGTAATCATCGCATAATCTACTATTAAAACTAGGTTAGCTAAAGAGCGTAACGTTACATAAATTCCTTATGACCACAACAGTATATATATATATATATATATATATATATATATATATATATATATATATATATATATATATATAGTTAATTTATTTACCGTCATTAGCAAACAATTATGGGGAATAAAAACTGTTTGTTTCTACGAGATCTCCGGAAGCCCTGCGGCTGACGGAAGAGCCGCAGCGTTGCCGCGCTGATCTTCGATCGATATGCGCTGCAGGTATATATACAGGGTATTACAGGAATATTTGATCAACGATACATGGAATTGTAGAGCTCGTTAAGGCAAATATTTTTTTCCAATGGAACATGGTCTCTAAGAGGCCCTGTTTCGGAATGAGAGTTAAATTTCTACAATTTGTGACATTGGTGTTTTTGCCCGACATAGGAGCATAGAATGTGCTGTTGCGAGACAACCAGGTTTCCTAGACAGAAGCTACACCGCCGTGTTCGTGAGAAAATTCTGCTTCTTTCGAAGAACTCATAAGGCCGGTCAGAAGATGCTACATGGTCCCTTAGACGAGAATTCGCCAAAATGGACATCTGGACATCCCACAAAAAAATCGTAATTACTCCGCAACCACAGCTGAATATGTTAGTTTAGAGCGCTGTAAGTGGTCGTAAGGTAATGATTTTGAGGTATTGGGCGTGAAGGTTAATAAAATTACTTCATTTTGGCGAATTCTCTTCTAAGCGACCATGTAGCATCTTCTGACCGGCCTTATGAGTTCTTCGAAAGAAGCAGAATTTTCTCACGAACACGGCGGTGCGTCTAGCTTCTGTCTAGGAAACCTGGTTGTCTCGCAACAGCACATTCTATGCTCCTATGTCGGGCAAAAACACCAATGTCACAAATTGTAGTAATTTAACTCTCATTCCGAAACAGGGCCTCTTAGAGACCATGTTCCATTGGAAAAAATATTTGCCTTAACGAGCTCTACAATTCCATATATCGTTGATCAAATATTCCTGTAATACCCTGTATATAATAAAACACAAATTTTATTTAACTCATAACGGGGTGTAAACCCATATCCCCCTATATATATATATATACTAACCTTCCATAAACTCGGGCGTCGTCTCGGCCTTGGTAACGTAGCACTCGACGTGCTGCCAATTCTGCAGATACACCGATACCCGAGTAACGTTGAGACAATAGTCGATAATGTGTTTGTCCGACGTGCAATAGTCGCGTGCCCGGGCAAAACAGCGCAACGCATTGTTCAGGTCGCCGCAGTCTAAGTAGTGCTCGCCGAGGTCATCCGTCCCTGCGGTGGTCAACCAAAAAAACGCAACGCCACAGTTATCAATCAGTCGAAATCTGGCAGCCGCCTAATCAAAAATACATGAATCTATCGGAATATAATAATTCGTTTTTAGCTAGGGGCAATTTCGGCTGCACGATGTAACAATATGAGCAATTGCATGCGCAGATCTAGACGCAGACCGCAACAATGTATGATTCTAAAGCTTTTTCTAGAGCCCCCGGGTCTATCAAGGGATGATGGAAAAATACCTGACGGCCTGACTTTGACGCCCTTTGAGCGTGGCCGCATGCTTATTTGAGACGCAACTGTAGCAGACTCATTAGCTCCTTCGATGGTCGGTGCAGGTGCGGACCGAGCAGGTTATACTTTCATGTTAGCTGAGGCTAACAAATACAGAAAATACTCCAGCGTATGACAATAAATAAAATGATAAAAATATGTATGTTGGATGTAATCGTACCAGAAGACTTTATTTGTGACGTATCAACACAAATAAGAACAGACACATAAGACTTAGTCTCGTGATAGAAATCACAATATTAATAATGAGGCACCGTACGTAGGCCAAAATGGCAACACCGGCACTACCTTTAAGCCAAAACAGATGTGCTAGATATATCAGCGCCTCACCGAAAAAGTACTATTCAAGCTTCGCAGCCTTGGGAACATTTCGAATTCAAAGCATAAGCGGTTTCAAAGAAGCCTTAACGTATATATGCTAAAATGAGCGCTGGAGCCGTTACCAGACTATCAGGAGATTAATGTATCAGAAAGGAGATTTGGCTGGATGATGCGACTATAAGCTGCAAATAAACATACATACAAGTTGGTCGCGAGTGGAGAGCTTGAGTCGATCATGTGACCCAATCAGATATAGAAACTTGCTTTTTTAGACTCCGCCGGGACAAACTTGACGATCCAACAAGCTATCGAGCAATTACTCTATGCAGGTTCTAAAGAAGCTTCTTATATTCATAATCAAAAGCGTCAACATTGTATGATCAGTTTATTCTGAATTTTTACCAAAACGCTCGATTGTAGATGCGGCCAGTGAAGTATTTAAATTTGTTTAAGAGCCCTTAGGCGATACATAAATGACCCCGCATGATTCATTGGGTTTAAAACGGCGCTTCATAGCGTTTCTAGACATTGCAATTTAAAGATGCTTCTAAGGCACTCCAGATACAAGGAAATATGTTTAACGATTTAATACATTCAAAGCACAATCATATTAGTGCAAAGACTAGACACCACTGTAATGAGAGCAAGCAAATTGTTGGAGTTTCGCACAGTGACCTTGCAAAACCATTTGTAATCTGCCTAACGAAAGCACTGGACCTTCCACACGGATATTGACTACCGCCACTGCAACGTACTAAGCACTTACAAGGAATTCCGAGACAAACGCAACGTAAGTCTTGTGGCCGATCCTATTTTTTAATCAGTTCGTTGAAAGAACGTTTTGAAGAAGAATCTACTTTTCAATTGGGTGACGTTCTAAAATGATACTCAGCGTGTATGCTTTAAAGTTTTAGACGCATATATATAAACATTTCGAAGTTAAGCTGGCCAAATATACCTTTGTGTGTTTAAATCCCATAAGAGCCTACCCAGTTGAAACAAAATGCGATATTGTGTATAGATGGATATACCAGTGACAATATTAGCCTTGCACATGTTGATGCATATTAAACGTATAAACAATCCTAACTTCACTAGGGAAAGTCAAATGAAAATAAATATATACAGTCACACAAATCAGAACATGCAAAGTTAGTTTATATCACACACCTCTCCGTATGCTCTCCTTGATCGAGTTAGCCTTGTAGTTTTTGAGATCCGTGTCGAGCTTTTCGGTTTTAAGAGCGGCTTGCTTCATACGCGTGTCGATCCATTGGTTGTCTATTTGAGGAATCTCTCCCTCATCGGCCACGTCAGGAATTCCGCCTTCGCAGGGCACGGCAGCCGGCATACCAGCTGCTTCAGCGCCTCCAGCTCCACCGGTGCTCAGGGCTTCACTCAGCTTGCGATGATTTCCTGTGCCAAATCAAAGATTATTAGTACGCGGCCATGAACTAGGAAAATTGAAGAAAGCGCGTAGCACCTATTTAAAATTTCAACCAAATAGCAGATAAAAAAAAAAAAAAAAATATAATATTATATATATATTATATATATATATATATATATATATATCAGGTAGTTCAACAAGTTCTTAAAATGAAAACAAAGAATTTTCCAAATCTCGTTTTTAATTTTTATTATCGATATACTCCCCGAGAAGCTCAATACACTTTTCCCACCGCGATTTCAGAGCATTTATACCTCTTGAGTAGAATTCTGCGTATTTAAACTAAAAATAGGCATTGGCAGCAGCCTTCAAATGTCCGAAGAGGAAATAAT
Organism: Dermanyssus gallinae; assembly: GCA_003439945.1. NCBI lineage: Eukaryota > Metazoa > Arthropoda > Arachnida > Mesostigmata > Dermanyssidae > Dermanyssus > Dermanyssus gallinae. Next base: position 467,334 of record QVRM01002998.1, on the reverse strand, counting down.
CAGAGGGGGCCAGGTCTGGAGAATAGGAAGGTTGTTCAATAAGTTCGAACCTCAGTTGGGCCAGTTTTGCCGATGCTTGCCGCGACTTGTGTGCAGGAGCATTGCCCTGGTGAAACAGGACAACCTTCTTCTGCAAAGCAGGCCGTTTCACAATGAGTTCTTGCTTCAGACAGTCCAACAGTCTTGCAAAATATTCTCCCGTGATCGTTTTACCTCTCTTAAAATATTCGACCAGAATTATTCCACGTTGGTCCCAAAAAACCGTAGCCATCATCTTTCCGGCCGATGCCGTTGTGCGCACCCTCTTCGGAGGTCCTTCACCAGGTGCACATCATTGGCGAGATGCTTTTTGGGTCTCGGGAGTGTAGTGATGAACCCAGCTTTCATCGGCGGTCACGAATCTGCGCCAAAAATCCGACGGATTTTTCGACATCTTGGCCAAATTTCGCTGTGAAGCGCAAACACGCGCGTCTTTTTGGCCTTGGTTGATTAAATGCGGCACCCATTTTGCTCTGAGCTTTTTCATCTTCAAGTTCTCGTGCAGGATAAAATGCACACTACCCAAACTGATCCCCAAGGCCTCCGCTATCTCCCTCATGTTCACTCGCTTATCTGCGGCAACGATTGTCCGCACTCTTTCCACGTTTTCCTCATCAGTTGCCGTTTTTGGGCGCCCTGAACGTAGTTCATCCTCGGTGCTCCCGCGACCTCTTTTTAACTCATTAATCCAGTTGGAAACAGTGACAAAACATGGTGCAGAGTCACCGTACACCTCATCTAACTCAGTTTTCACTTGGGCCGCATTCCAACCTTTGAAATAAAAATGCTTGATAACCACTCGAAACTCTTTTTTCTCTATTTTTCAAAATCACGCCGATACGTTGCACGGGAGAAGCGATCAAACGAAATCGCAACGGCCAATCACCATAATATTTTGACTGCTAGCAGTCGAAAAGTTGCCGTTTCCAATAGCGGTGAAAGCGCGAAAAAATTCGAATTCTAAAAAGCTAATTTTAAGGACCTGTTGAACTACCTGTATATATATATATATATATATATATATATACAGGTAGTTCAATAAGTTCTTAGAATGAGCTTTTTAGAATTCGAATTTTGGCACGCTTTCACCGCTAATAGGAACTGCAACTTTTCGACTGCTAGCACTCAATATATTATGGTGATTGGCCGTTGCGATTTCGTTTGATAGCTTTTCCCGTGCAACGTATCGGCGTGATTTTTAAAAATGGAGAAAAGAGTTTCGAGTGGTTATCAAGCATTTCTATTTCAAAGGTTGGAATGCGACCCAAGTAAAAATTGAGTTAGACGAGACGTACAGTGACTCTGCGCCATGTTTTGCCACTGTTTTCAACTGGATTAATGTGTTAAAAAGAGGTCGCATTTTTGGTCTAACGACGCGGAATTCTACTCAAGAGGTATGAAAGCTCTGAAATCTCGGTGGGAAAAGTGTATTGAGCTTCTCGGGGAGTATATCGAATAAGAAAAATTTTAAAACATGATTTGGAAAATGCTCGGTTTTCATTCTAAGAACTTATTGAACTACCTATACATATCTGTATATACGTGCGCGTACACTCGCACAAGTTAGCACAACATACCATGTATTTGGTCACGTTCAGCGTGCCCATGACGTGGTCGAGCGCCATCCGGAGCGCCTCGACCCGGAGCGTTGGGCAACGGTCGGCGATGAAAAGCAGCCGGTTAAGTTTCGTCAGGCCGCGGTAGTTGGCCGCATACGTCTCGAGCTCGAGCGTGGGCCGGTGCACGAGAACGACGGGCTCTTCAGCGGCCTGCTCTCCGCCAGCAGCCACCACTCCGGCGGCGGCAGCACCAACAACAGCGCCCGCATGGTGCACGTAATCGTCAACACCCACCTGCACGCCATCTACCTGCATCGGCTCCACATTCTGTTGCGGCTGCTGCTATGTGCATCGTTGTACAAGTCACGCAAAAAAACAACAATAACAACAACGTTTCGAAATGAGAAACATATATATATATATATATATATACATCCCGTTTTTCCGCAGATGGAAGTTCACACTTAACCGCTCCGCGTAAGTGCTAACAGCCTATATATATAATTAATATCAATATATTGTTACCTAATATCACACATTAAAACGATATGCCAAAAGCAACCACTCGTGTCGCGAGCTTGAGTTTAGGATCTTTTCCCTCTCTCTGTTTATTTTTTTTTAAATTCTTATTTTATTCCCTTCTTATATATATATATATATATATATATATATATATATATATATATAAATGTAATGCCGTGCCGCCATTAATCTTGCCTGCAACCCCGATAAACCAAAATCGTATTTTAAATGAATCCTTTAGTTTCCTTCTACCTATTAGTTTAGTTTATTTCCCCCAACATTCTCGTCTTATGGGATCTACATAAATATGAACTAGTGTTTCTGCCACAATCGACCTGAGGATCTGCTGAAGGAGCAAAGGAACTCCTGAAGAAAGTAGATATGCACATGTATATTTGTATGTAAGAGAGTTCTGATATACGGGTCTTCTGTTACAAACAGAAGAACTGTCAACTGTTTCGACAGAAAGGTATTTGGCGCCTTGTAGTGCTGGAGGGATGACCATAATAATGTTAAGTACGCATCGACATTGTATATATATATATACTTTGAATTTTGCCAAGGTCTACCGGATTGTACATTCCAAACTTGCGCGAATAGTAGATGATGTTTATTGTTTGAGTTTGGTTCAAAGAAGTGAAGAAAACGAGGCTCGGCAATTTTTAAGAAGCCGAAAATGTAGGAGCAACGAATTTGCACCAAGCTCTATCTTAGATACCATATTATATGTTCTAAGGTGGCGGAAATGTAACAAATTGCTTATGGTGATCAAGCAGTGTGCCGGAACACAGTAGTCACGAAGATGAACCCCTTCCGGAAAGGGCTCCGACGCCAGAAAAGAAGAAAACGTCCAAAGTGTTCGTAATATCGTACTCCAAAATCGCCGAGTTACTATCAGGTGAAGTTCGATTCAGAAATAATACAATTCCAGCAAATTAATGCCCGTCAGGAAATTACCAAATTTCAAATATCTTTAGGCGGTATCAGAAGACCCTGGATTGCTTTAGAGAGTGATTTCAGAAGAGTGATAGAGGATTCGTGGTTATATGGTTAAGACATCGAACCCAAAGCGCAATCCTTCCAGTGGTGCTTCCAAAGAGAAAGTCTATCGAATAAATTCGGACAGAGCAGATCCACCACAAAGGTTCTTTTGACTGTTCTTTCGACGGCAAGCGAATCATCTTCCACGATTTTTTGCCACCTGGTTCTATTGTCAATAAGAATACTACCGAAAATTTTGCGCGGAGCATTGCAAAAGCACGTCCGACACGAGAGGCAAGCAACTCTTGGATCCTCCATCACGACAACGTATTGACGTGACACACGTCGTTAGCGATTTCGGATTATTACATGAACAATTTGATTTCTATACTTCCGCAACCTCCCTATTCACCGGACCTGGCTCCGTGTGACCTCTTCCTGTTCCCACAAATTAAAAAAATCTTGATGGAACAAATGATTTTTATTTATCTACTGCAAAGGAAATAAGTAAAAATTCTCAGCAGTAACTCAACTCGTCTCCGAAAGACGCGCATAAAAATGATTCTCGAAGAGTCGGAAAGAAGGTGACGCAAGTGCACTGTAACGGGCGGGAGCTATTTTGAAGGACAAAAGCCCTTTGGAAGCCAAAATAAATATGATGATTTTTTCTTATAAATATGTGTCATGTTTTCGATCCACCGTCGTATAGAGTTTTGCGTGTATTCCTATATTACACTAGCGCCAATACAAACAGATGTCACTTCTGTGCATTCAATGTGCATTGGTATGTAGGCGGCCACATACAAGATAAACATACATAGAATGGTCAGTAGAGTGTGCACAAAACATGACAACCATGAACATGCCAACGTTTCTCTGCGAATACACAAGAAAAATCGTCGGCCTGAAGTTTGCCAAGGTGTTTGTTGTCCGTTCGTTCATTCTTCGGAGTGTGACACTTCTTAGCACAACACTTCTTTTTTTTTGTTATCGCCAACAACAATAACCACAGCAACACCTATGGCGTGAGTAGAGGAGCGATTTCGGGACGATCATACAGACGCTATCGATCATACAGAGCTACTGCAGACGGATTCGAATCGACTTTTGTTCGATTTATGTCGAATCGAACACAAGTGTGGAATGAATGACAGCTAACTACAACTAGAACAACTTCGGCTTCTGAAGCTGATCCCGTTACAGGAATTGTTATCATTAAAATCGTCATCGCTAACATCGTTACTTGCTAGCTACTGCAACGATGACGTGCTTACTTCAGGTACAAATCAACCGAATTCTCTGCGGCCATGCCACTACCAGACATAAACGAGGAAAGCCAAGCGCGGTCAGTCAGCAGGGTAACGCGTGTTTCCATTTTTTTGATATTCCAATATGGCCTTATTCTCGAGAGTACAAATTATATCTTAAATCAGCTGAATCGTTGAACGATGCAATTGTTCTGTCTCGAGGTATATATATATATATATTCGGCCTCTGCGGTGCGTGTTTAACCATTCGTGATTTGTCGCAGTAACTCTAGGATTAAAACATTTTTTTAAGGAGGTTGTTTTGTCGCAGTAACTCTGGACCTCTGAACAACAACTACTTGTTGTTGCAGTTGTAGTTCAAGAATTACTAGTAAGAAACCTACTATGCTTTCAGAAAAAACCTGCGCTGGCTGGCTAGCGAACGAATCCTCTCACCTGTGGCATCAGCTGAAGCGGTAGATCTGCCGAACGCCACATATTATTAACGAGATCGACACACAATCGACAACAACAAGGTGGGGCAGCAGAGAATAATGATGGCTTTTTGCCGTTCGCGAGTTACTACTACTACTACTACTACAACAACGACGACGACGAAGAAGACGACGTCTCTAGCGCAGGGCACACGCTGGACACAGCAATGAGGAGAACTGAACTCCACCGCCGACTGCCTTCTTGCTTCAGCACGAACCACTGTCACGATGGTGGATGCGATGACACCACACGGTCTTCTTCTAGGCGAACAACACAAAGGAGACCCGGCACAACAACGCTCTCGTCGTCCTCATGCTTCGTCTGTCTACCTGTGTGTTGTTTGTCAATGCTGCGGTGTTCTTTGTTCTTGCATTATTAGCTTCGACAACACCGAACGAGACGAAGACGACGACTAGCAGACGACGACTAGCAGACGACGATGACTAGCAGACGCTGTCGTCTTTGTTTATGCCGCACTGCTTACAAACAAAGTACTACTACACAACAGACAGACGACGCTAGCAGACGACCATGGACGACCCGTTAAATACCCTTTCCATTTTCTGGCAGGCCGCCCGCTCGCACTGCAGACTCGGCCGGTCTGCTCGCTTGCATGTTGGCCAGTGTGAACGCTGTATAGCTTGGCTAGAGAAGCACTAGAAACTAGTATTTTTGCTAACCATAGAGAGAGTACTTATATTATAATTATCTACCAGCCACAGTGCCAGCGCTATGCCTTTCAACTGACACAAGTCAAAGACGTCACTACGACGGAAGCGAGTGCAGCCTTAAACGTTTTAGATGGCAGTGAAACACTTAGATACAAACTCGTCTCATAGTGCAGAAAAATACCTTTGGAAAATACCGAGCGCTCCGTTTGCTGTGATTATGGACAGTTTGCAAAGGCGGAGGCAACCTTCATACTTCTGCATTGTTGCTGATGCTTCTGAAACCAATCTAACCAGTAAATCGGGCCGACCCATATGCGAGATCCATGCAGTCTAAACAGTAAGCACTCATTGCCCATATCGATGGCTCTCCCATATATAACAATGTGTAGAGTTAAACGAGTGAAACGTAGAGAAAGAGTTGGCTGGTCGTATGGACTTTTGTTTGTATAGACAACCTTAAGTTTGCGTATAACTAAATAGATTTGGCGGGTACCAGCCTAACACACAATTTGTAGTCACTCCTCACCTACCCGTTTCATTCTGTATGGGAACATATTGTGATGCACATGGATCGCTGGCACTTGACAGCGACCATGTGCATCTGTGTAAGACTTCTCTCCGCTCCCTCAAGCTCAAAATGTTGCGGTATTTCCCTTGACACGTTACAATTGCAACTCCATCTTATTGCCATATTCGGCATACCCACTCGAACTGTTGTAGTGAGTATTTTTGTTTAGAATTATTATTATTGATAATGCGTAGGACGCCTACGCTTTTTTTGCAACTGATTTTGTAACAAGCACTGTAGTTTTTACTGCTGTTGTTGTTGTTGTTATTGTTTGTGTTGTCCAACCGCCCGCCCGCCCGCCACCACTGCCTTTCCACTGCTACCGCTGCCAGCATAAATCACAATAGCCATCACACTCATCATCATCATCATCACCACATAACCATCATAACCAGCATTATCAACATCATCATCATCATCATCATCATAATCATAACAGCCACCAACCAACAACACTCTTCTACTTTTCGCATGAGCGACAGCTTCTGCTGTTGTTGTTAATGTGATGTTGTTGTTGATCAAACAAACAACACGGGGGTGAAGAGCAGACGAATTCGGTCGGTCCATGGAGACGATCATTGACCGACGGACGGCTATGACGAACGGACAGCTTGTTCACCGCGCCTCTTCTCTCACTCGACGATGAGGGTATTTACTACTAGTACAACTAGCTAGCTGCGCCGTCTAGACAGGCGAGGCGGATGAGGAGAAGGAGAAGCAGAAGAAGGAGTCGACGACGACGACAACAACAACAACAACAACAACAACAGCAGGGCAGCGGTTGTACAGGGAGCTCCTAGCTGGTTGTCGTCCGCTCGCCCGCCCGCCCACCGGAGGAGCAATAGTAGTGGTGGTGTCACCAAGTGGCACTGCGAAAGCACGGCGGGACGTTCCCACGAGCGCCTGGCCTCCCCCTGTTGTTGTTGCTGCTGCGTTGCATCGACAGACTTTCCCCTCCGCCCGCCCGAGCACCACACGATTGGCCGCCTCCCCCCCCCCCCCCCCGTACGCTCGACCGCCTGCCGTGGCCCTCCGTGCTCACTGTGTGCGGTGGACGCAATTGAGATGAGGTCGAGCTGAGTGACGACAACAACACTACACCTCACTACGCTGAGCACGTAGCTTCGTTGGGACTGACTAGACCGACCAGCTCCCGCTGGCTCCGACAGGCAATGGTTAAGGGACTCCAACAGGCACTGGTCAAGGAACTCTGACTCTGGACTGATTAACCCTCAATGACTGGCTGAAGAATCGACCAGTCGTCTGACGATCATTGAGTGTCTGAGCAATCGACCAGTCGTCTGAGGATCATTGAGTGCCTGAGGGAGGGATCGACCAGTCGTCTGAGGATCATTGAGTGCCTGAGGGATCGACCAGTCGTCTGAGGATCAGTGAGTGCCTGAGGAATCGACCACCAGTCAGAGAGGATTATTGACCAGCGAAGTCAAACGAAAGTAGTTCCAATGAAAATTGTTGTAGAGGATCATTGACTGCGTGAGGTATCGACCAGTCAGAGGGCCATTGACTGTCTGATTGATTGAGAAAAATCGTATCGACCAACGGACGACTGCCTGCGTGAGGCATTGAGAGATTGACCGAGCGATCAATCTATTTATTGTTGTCCAACCATACCAACCAGTGAGTGAAAGTCAGTCGGAAAAGCTGTGTTGTTGTCGTCATGGCAATCGACGATGGTCGTAGAAGAAGTTGGTGGTGATTGATACCCAGTCCGTCGTCGCCACCGCCGGTCGTCGTCGTCGTATTGTGAATCTGTCTCTCTTTGACGGCGGAGACGTTAGGTCTATATATAATCTATAGATACAGATTGATAGAAAGAATAGAAACATCCCTTCTGTACTGTACCTCCAGAAGGAGGAGGAGGAGAGAGAACCACGACCAGTAGCAGAAAAACAGGCTGAAGAAAAAGAAACAGAAGATCAGAACGACGAACTCGAAGAAGAAGAAGAAGAAAATTAAGAAGAAATGCGACCTGCTGCTGATGGTGTCATCGTTGTGGAAGTGAAGGAGTTGGTCAGCCTTCATATTCCTGGTCTTCATATTCCTCTACCTTCTGTTTCTGCTGCTGCTGGAGCTGCAGTTGCTCTGTCTGCCGAGTGTGGTGAAGTGTTGAGGTAGTGGCGAGAAGCGTGCATGCGTGTCACTTTGTTACGTATTCGATTCGATTGTTGCGTTGTGTTGTTGCTGTTGTTGTTGTGTTGGTTCGTTCGTTCATTCGTTGGTGGCCGTATTGTTGCTGAAGTTGAAATTCCCTGAAAATGTCTATTGTGTTGTTGTTGCTGCTGCTGTAGTCGTTATCGTCGTCGTTGTAATATTAGTCGTTGTCAGTATTTTATTCAGTATTTTGAGCCGTTTCACTATATTACTAGTCGTGTTTACACACTGCAACAACAATACTACGATTGCTGCTTCTGAGGGGTATTGATGTCGTTGTTGCTGTTGCTGTTGTTGTTGTCGTCGTCGTCGTTATTTGCTTGTTAATAGCTGTAGTTGTTGTTGTTGTTGTTATTGCTATTGCTGTAGTTGCTGTTGTTGTTATTTGCTGGCGTAGCATCTGCTGCAATTCGGAGCGCTGACAGCGGCATTGCCGTGTCGGAGCCACACACTAGAGAAGGGCGCACAGGCTCACACAGGTCAACACGTAGACACATAGACGCTGCTTGTTTTAGAGATCTGCATCATCGACATCTGTGTATGTAGAAGACATCGTTGGCTGACTGATCATTGTCGTCCTGGTCGAATTCAGGACACGGCGGCTGAGGACGTCGCGTTGTGTTCGTTGGATTGTGTGTGGATTGGTGGTTCGTGGTGATTGTGATGATGATCGTCATAATGACAATGCTGCTACTCCTGGCGCCCCTGGCCTGGAATTGGCCTTAAAGTGTACCGCCGCGCCTCCCTTCCTCTTGTGTTTAGGTGTCTCTGTTTCTCACCACCATCATAATCGTCGTTATCATCAGGACAGAACGACGGTCGATGATTGACGTGTAATGAGCTCATCCGATCATCCATTGATTGCCATCATCATCATCATCGCCGTCGTCATCACCACCACGATCACCACCGTTACCATCATAGATCGCCACGTTCATCCGCCCCATGCTTGTTTTGTGGATTGTTCGCTTTATGGCAGACACCATTAAGGATTAAGGCGTTGTTGCTCGATTGCATGTCGTTGTTGTTCTTGTTGTTGCTTGTTGTCGTGAGAGAGTGAAATATAGCGGCCTCAACAACGAATTTCCCGTCGTTGTCTATGTCATCGTTGGGCTGCTGAGTTAAAACATGTGCGATCTCCGTGACGAACTTTGTTGTTGTCGTTGTTGCTGTTGTTGTTGTCTCCAGCTCCACTTCAGTCATTCTGTACCACCTTTCGTCTGATCGCTGGTGCTGGAACGCTGCTAGGGCGGTTAGGGTAATGTGGTGACAACTTCACGGTGAAGGAAATGAAGTCGGCGAAACTCCAACGACGAAAGTGCCATCCGTAGTGCGGCGGCTACCACTAATGTGAAGGCTGCGTTTGCGACCGCTATCAAGAAGAGACCGAAGTCAAACTAAAGCTTCTTTGGTTAGACAAGAGCAGCAACAACATCAACAACAACAATAATAACAACTACAGCAACCACAAGTACTTATTAGAAGAATAACAACAAGATATACGTTGATCTAATCGACATCGTCATCAGCATCATTTTACCAGTAGTACCATCACCTTCAGCTGCATCTTCATAATCATCATCGAAGTCGACGACGACGACAGCGACAACAACGTGGTAAATTGGGGTAAGTGACAAAAATAAGTGTTTTTCGTTCGCCATCCGACGTCTCAATTTATTGTTTCGTTGGTTGGCTGGCTGGCTGGTGATTGTCTTTAAATTTTCATCGTCACCTTGTTGTGCGGAGCCTTCGTTTTCTTCTCGTTTTTCTTCTGTTGGTTCTAACTCTTTTCTTCGTCATTATTTTTGTTGTTGTTGTTGTTGTTATTTCTCGTATATTGCTTCGGCCTCATCATCGGACCGTTTTCTTGGTATTGGTAGTAACAGTAGTAGTAGTAGTAGTAATAGTAAGTGGTCTATTCTCGTGCAGTGCTCGCCGTATGTCTAAATCAGCACCGTGACCCGATATTATCGAGGCGAGTCTGGATGCGTACGTTTGTGCCTCCTTGCGGTGTCTGTTCTGTTCTGTGTGTATGTGTCTCTGTCTCTGATTGTGACTATATCTATCTATCTATCTATCTGTTGATTTGAGTCTACCACTGCCGCGACCACGGCTGGCGACAAGTTGGAGTTTAAGAACTCGGCGGAACTGAAGTAGGATTCGCAGCAGCAGCAGCACCCGTTGTTGTTGCTGCTGCTGCTGATGCTGAGATGCAACAACACCTGCTGAGGTGGTGAGGTTGTGTAGTTTGAGTCGCTCGAGTAGCCCGTAGGTTTCATCGTCACCACCACCACCATCATCATCATCGTACGTCTGGAGGCAGGTCTTCACGTGGCGACATCATCATCACCACAAACAACAACAACAACAACAGACAACAACAACAACAGATAAACAAAAACAACAACAATAAGACCCGGGATAAGAACAACCACAACAAAAACACCAACGAGATCAGCTGGAACTACAACAGCGCCAACGAGATCAGCAGCAGGAAGCCGAACAACAACAAAAACAATAGAAGTAGCAACAACAACAACAACAACAATAGATGAACAACGGTCAATCACAGACGGTCAAGTATATATATATATCTTGACCACCACCGGCATCACAGCAGCAGCAGCAGAAAGCAACGATGCCTGCGACCGGCTAGCCAGAGTTCCAGGAGAAATCTCGAGTAGAGACAGATTCGCCGCGATTCAACCGGTGAAGCTGCGGCCGCAGAGGCGACCGCGGAGAAGGCGACTATTGTACTCGTGCTGGTTGGCGGCTGATTGGTGGCGCGTTCTGCGTTCGACGCCAGGATCTGTTGCTGACCAAGCGCAGCAGGCAGCTTTAGCATTGGGTGCCGGTGTACTTTTCGGTTTTCTGTGTGTCTGGCTGTCTGTCTGAGTGAGTAACTAACTGACTGACTGACTAACAATCTATCTGTCTATATATCTACAGTATCTATCTGTTCATCTGTCCGGGCTCATTGGGCGGCTTTTGGGGCGGAGGTACAATACCGATGCTGTCGCGGCACGACGCGTTAATACTTCGTTGGTACTTCGTTCGTCCGATTGTCGTCGTCGTCGTCATCGTCGGCCGGACGGACGGACAGACGGATGGTACAACTTGGTCGCTCATCATTTTCGTCAGCAGCAGCATCATTGTTATTGTTGTTGTTGTGGCGGTTTTCGTCGTCGTCGTCGTTATTGTAGTTGTCATTGTTGTTGCTGCTGTTGTTGTTGTTGTTGTTGTCACCGTGGTGTTTGGTCATAGAGGTCGTCGCTCCCGCGCAGCCCGAATAGATCACGATGAAAGACCAACCACGGTGCAACGAGCTCTTCAAACTTCGTCAAACTTTTAGACTCAGTCGACGATTGCACGCTGACTGACTGACTGGGTGACTGGCTTGCTGAAGATTTGCAGTGAGGATTGGTGGCAGACAGCAGTCGATGTCGATGATGAATTTGTTGTTGTTGTTGTTGTTGTTGTTGTTGTTGCTGCTGCTGCTGCTGCTCCTCCTGCCGCTTCTGACACACGGCTGTGCTGCTGAGCATTGTGGCACTATGGTACATTAATAACTGAGGAGGTAATGCTGGTCAGGTCATTGAGATGTCCTTCTGAATCCGTCCTTCTGAATCCCAGTCAGTCCATCATCCAGGGCATCATACTCTTGGTTAAACGACAACTGCGATTGAACGCAGGACAGAAGCATCACTTCCTCGTCGTCGAACTTGGCGGCGCCAGTGAGAACGAACGAGCGAGCAAAGACGTGTTCTTCATCTTCCCATGATTGCGAAAGGTCCCATTGTTGTCGTCATTTAGACAAAAGTCTCGAGTGGAGATGAGCTTCATTTAGCGTACGTTCATTTTACATGTCGTCTACAAGAACAACATAATTGTGTTTGGAGATATGAGCAAGAAGAGGAACAACAAGGTCAGAAGCGAGTCAGAAAAAACATAGACACCCAAACGGGAAAAGAGCGAGAGAGATGGAAAGAGATAAGGAGTTGGCAGGTATCTGACTGAGGACGTCGCTTGAAGACGGACACACAGTGTGTTCGATAAAGTGTCTCGTTCACCGCCTAGCGTCGAGTTCCATCATTTGCAGAGCGAATCAGCAGCGATATGGTGATGGTTGTGGTGGTGGTGGTGGTGGTGGTGATGATGGTGGTGAAGGTGAGGATGAGCCCATAAAGAAGTGTCACCAGTGCAATTTAAAAAACATGCTTGTGGTTGTCTAGTAGTATTGTACATTTGTGCTTGTGGTTGTTTTTTGGCATTTATGCTTGTAGTATTGTGCTGCTTGTCGTACTAGCCTGAAATAGGCACTCGAGTACAACGAGACGAAGGTCAGTTTGTACAGGCAAAAGTGCGAGAGAAAGAAAGAAGTCGACGGCTGAGGAGAAAGGACGAGCTCTCCCTGCCGCGCGAAGCCCCCAAAGAGCAAAACGCGCCTCTCTGTACGAAGAATGTACCGAGGATTAAAATAGACGAAAGACGAAAGTGCCCAGTAACCGCGGACGCATTCGACACTAAGCTACGCGAAGTGACAGTTGCGAAGTAGGTTGCCTGGTCAGCGGGCAACTGAAATCTCTCCCTTCGGACAGAACATCAACTACAGCAACAGCCACTGGAGGGCTACATATCTCTTGGTAGGCATCACGCCCATAGGTAGATGGTTAAATATATATTATATATATATATATTAAGCGCCCCACTAGCACCCTTTGGACGACGAAACTACCGAATGGAGTCAGGACTCGTCTCGGCTGTGATCTTGTAACTTGCCTCACCAATGCAGTTGGTCAACCTGTTGACAAGTAAGCCCATCAGGTTGTCGTGCGTCATGAGTGCAGACGCGTGACCGACATGCCAGTATTAACGACACTTTTAGCCGAGCTCTCCGATCTAGCGGATTTCCCTGTATTCTAGAGCCCCAGGGTCTTTCCGCCGACGACGGCAAACGCCCGGACGGGATGACTCTAACCCCCTTCAGCCGGGGCAGGATGCTTGTCTGGGACGCCACAGTTACCGACTCATTAGCACCTTCAATGGTCGGTGGCGGGGCGGCCTCGGCAGGTTACGCTGGTGATCTAGCCGAGACAAGGAAGCTCGCAAAATACGCTTCAATAGAGTACCCACATGAATTTCAACCGCTAGCGTTTGAGACCTTGGGCGGCCCAGGCAACCTAACCCGCAAACTCCTCCACAGAGTCGGCGAGCAGCTAAACCTCGCAGCTGGAGACAAGAGATCTGCGGCTTTCTTGAGACAGCGCCTTGACCTCGACGTCCAACGAGGGAACGCGGCGTCCGTCCGCGGCACGCTGCTGAAGTGGTGCCAACCCACTCTATACGAGATAGAGTAATATTCCCAGTGCACACGTTCTCAGGAGACAATTGTCGCTCCATCGGTATTCTTAATAAATAGAGTAACATATATATATATATATATATATATATATATATGTGTGTGTGTGTGTACGTATGACAAGCTTCGAAGTAGGCCCATTTATGTAGTTATATATAAATATATATATATATATATATATATATATACATCTACCACGTTGACTTCACTGTCGTCGAGATGAACTTCAAAGGGGTTTTATGGTCCTATTTGCCCTATATACACGGTGATAGATGAGCACACCAATAAGCAGTGAACAATAGGCTTTAGAGGACAATGATAAATGACCCATGGAGATCACATCTGACGCTCCACAGATAGAATGTTCTGCCGAAATCTAATATATATATATATATATATATATATATATATATGTATATTACGGAGGAATTGTTCAACGATTAGTTTGTACGTTTACAATCATTGCATTAGCCACGTTACTATCGAACCTTAAAATTTAATCCTTTTTAGCAGTCGGTACAAGTACAAAGCAATTTTTGTGCAAAAATGAACAACAGTTACTCATAGAAGCAACACTGATCACAAAGTATTTACTAATACGAGTGTAGTCGAACGGCAGTAGTGATCACTGTGGTAGGTCATAGCGATAGGCGCAATCGACAACCTGTCGTGAATCACTGATTCCATCTGTGTAAGCATTAATACCACCGTATCAGTGATATTGTCTCTCATTTACTGAGTGGTAGCCAGTGCTATTCTTGAGTGATAGGTGAGGCTTGTAATATACGATGGCCGACACTCGAGGAAATGATCGATGATCGAGTTTTCTTTGAGCGATGCTCATTGAGAATAGATGATAAACCACACACCGCTGAGAGTCACCGGCCATGCTGCCATAATGCCTGTTGGGGGGGGGGGGAAACCCTAGATATCTCAACATGTTCGGCCCTCGGTGCATTGAAGATATACCTCCACCGGTGAGTTCCAAGCGCGTAGGGGACGGAGGATGATCTAGAATACTCGAGGGGAACTTGCTTTGTTCTATATACTTATTATTATTAGATCAGCTGAACGTCGTCCTCTTAACGTTGTATCATCGAAGTACTACATGTTAGATGGAATTTTTACTTGGGATACTAAATCGGATATCCCTAAGCTAAATAAGGTCGGATCTCCTATCGAAATCACCCTGCTGGAAATGAGTGCTGATTTTGGACCCCACGTCAGAAGTGAGGCATTTCTAGAACTTTGCTCACCAGATCGTGGGGCCGGGTTTTTTATTGCCTTACGATGCCAGGTTTTTCCATTGCCATTAGTGTTATGTCTCTCCGTATGGCATTAAGGGCGTTACGGAAGTCTAATTTGACTAGTAGTCTGACTGAAGAACTTACTAACATTCTGCTAAAGCACCTCAGAGCAACCCCTGCAAGCGCTTTCATCGTGATTAAGCTCAAAGGATTTTATGGTCCTATACATGGTGATAGGACCTACATACATGGTGATAAATGAGCAGACCAATAAGCAGTGAACAATGGACTTTTGAAAACAATGATTAATGACCCATGAAGATCCCCTCTGACGTTCCATCGGGAAATTGCCTGCTAAATTATATATATATATATATATATATATATATAATGGCACCATTTGACTAAGCACTTCCTCGATTATACTACTGTTTTAGAGCAAGCATACACACTTTATTTTAATTTGTGTTATCTCCGTGGCGACGTATAATATATATATATATATATATATATATATTGTTGTGCGATATTTGTTGTTGTTGTTGTTGTCTTCAAGCAGGTAACAGTCTTACGGGGCAAGATCTGGAGAATACGGGGGATGTTTGATAATTTTGAACCTTGGTTTTCGTAATTTGGCCATGGCTACAGGAGAAGCGGCGTGGGCGAGAGCATTATTGTGATGAAATAGTACAGTCTTCTTCTTCTGCACTTCGGCCCGTATGGCTACTATAAGCTTCTTCAGCTGGCCCAATAATGTTGCGTAGCACTCTCCAGTTTTTGTTCACGCTGTAGAAATTCTGTCGACTAACAGAATACCTCTGGCATTCTAGAAAGCATTCCCAGAACCCTTCCAGTCGAGATGTGCTTCTTTATTCTCGTGGGAGACTTTCACAGCGCGCGGTTTTGGTTCAGGCGGCATCTTTTCGTTCGAGAGTGAAGTGGTTGACCCCGGGTTTCGTCAACAGTTAAAACAATCTGTCCTAATTTCTCTGCGGATTTCGTCTAAAACGTTTAAAATTGCTTTTTGAAACTAACACACGTGGCAGTGTTTGCTCTATTATTAACTGATTCGATGGCCTTTTTGCCTTTATTTTTCATATATAAATGTCGATGAAAGATTTTATGTACTGCACTAAGGTTATTGTCCACGGTCTCCACTAGTTTCGCGCTGCTTTAGTCGGCGGTGTTCAGTGCTCGTATTTCCTCTTTTAATTGAGGCAATACACTTGGTGATGGTACTGTACGGCGGTGCATTGGCTTCATAAACGGCATCTTATTTGGTCTTCATTTCCGTTGCCGTTAAGCCTTCGAAGAAAAAATGTTTAATCGCACCGTTGTGATCATTGTTTTGCTTCATTGTCAGTTGGGGGTGTATGTCAGACCTGTTACACTTATGCGGCCTGCACCGCAATTCAAAGCCAATCGACATGATATTTGTTTTTGCTACTTCCGAAGAACGGCCCTCCTGCGGCGTTGTGGACGTGAGCTTTTTGAAATTGTAGACAGGCGTTCTATAAAGTTTGTTGATCCGCCTATATATATATATATATATATATATATATATATGCTACAAGTGATTAGAGAAGTATTTTCAACGTTGTGCTTTTTGTATTTTTATGATTATAATCATTCCCCAAAAATATAATTCCCCAATAGTGGTTGCCACATTGGGGAATCACAAAATCCCTTTTATAGTAATACTTACAAGTAAACATGTGTGAGTGCAATGTTTAAAAGGTGCAAAAACGCCTGTTAAAACGCAAAAAATACAGTTACAAGTTAAACGTTTAGAAGTGCAGTGTTTAAAATGTGCAAACAAGAATGACAACATTTTTTTTGTATCGAAGCAACATTAGTCATAAAGCATTTGCTACAATGTAGTTGAACGGTAGCATTTTGATGAGTGTAGTGGCAGCAGTGACGCAATGAACAGCCGGCTTTGTATGTGTTGGAATGAACGTGATATTTGCCTACTGCAGTTTAGGCACCCGGGCTATCAGTGCCCCACTGAGCGACCCCACGAAGCGAATGAATAGCACTCATTGTGTAAGTATCAATACCATCGACTGTGCGATGATGCCATGAGTGTTACTATGTTTCTTATTTACTCACTGTCACTTAGTGCTACTGAACATGAGTACTTGACATGACGCTTAACATGCTTGGCATTACTCGAGGGAAACTCGCTTTCTTAAATATTGTACGCATCGTTTGTTGTTTACGCGAATAGTAGTTACTCGACGTCGTAGAACCACGCTTGACGACGTATTCATAATGTTGTTGTTGCTGCAATTATTATTATTATTATTATGTATACTAGTATTTATTTATTCTAAATATTTCACAGTTAAGACAATTGCGGGTTGTGAAGTCATCATCTGGAAGTGTATTCCCTCTGCAGCCAAGACAGCCAAAGAAAGCAGCCTGTCTTAGAAACGTCGGCTACCCGTGATTCCTTCATGCGTCTTGCGACATAATTGCGGAACTTGTTAGTTCTTACGCTGATGGGGCGACCTGCCTTCCGGAGGTCAACAAGAGAATAAAAGAGTAACGTCTTGACAGCTCAGCAGAGATTTTCTTCGCCACTCCGAATCTCTCTTCTGCGACACGTTTAGACTCGTGGCGCAGGTAAGACGACGGTGCGCGGTACATGAGACCGTTATGTGGCAAATGTCTTTCAGAAGCTCTACTGTTGACCACAAGCTAATGGTGACCCCAGTTGAGGTCGCAGCTCGGCCCTACCAGCAGGACGTTCTGGTTTAGGCGTGGACGGTATTCCTACTCTGCGTATGGCTCCTCTATTGAGATGCTATTGAGTTCTGCGTGGTTTGTGGCTCGGTCTGGACTGCTGAGACAACTCAATGGGTTTAGCCCATTAGGGCGATCCCATAGCGGGGGCCGGGGGGGGCGACGACGACGACGACAACAACTACTACAACAACCATAACAACGGCAGCCAATGCAAATGCACGTTTGTTGATCCGTCCGCTGGCATTGTGTGCATTCGTGCGAGGAACTAATAACGACTTAGGGTCATTAGCTCGGCAAAGGTCATTTAGAAGCGTTTAGAGGCATACTATCTACCGCTCGGGGTAGGGTGGATTTGATTGGGCTCGTTGAATGGACAAAGCGGTTAGTCTTCGATATGAATATTCATCGTGTTGGCCGCAAAAACGGTAGCAGAAGTAGTAATTGTAGCAATAGTTGTTGTTGTTGCTGTTGTTGTTGTAAATGTTGCTGTTTTACTGCTGCTCTTTATGTTGGTGTTGTTGTTGTTGTTGTTGTAGCTACTGGCGCTGCGGTTGTGCCAGGTTAATGACAACAACGTGGTGAAGCTAATGGCGTTCGTGTCGTGTAGTAACGGCAACAATCAGCTATAGTGGATCCTTTCTGGAGATGACCAAGCTCGTTGTAATCAGTAACAATAGCAAATGCTGGTAGCATCCATGAATGGGAAGTCGGCGGTATCAGGCGGCAGCGTACTGCGTGATGCAATGCGATGTTCGTCGTTGTGTGTGTCCGCGCGTCTTAGAACAGAGGTGATGGCGGAATGATGGAGGGACATGATGATAATGATGATGATGATCCAAATGGCTCCCGCTGCTACCGCCACTGCTGAACGTCCATCATGCCCATGGTGGCAATGGCGATCGTGATGATGGGGTAACTACGGCAACGACTCAGATCAATTGCTCTGTTTCTCGCCCCCCCCCCCCCCAGTCTATTTCGCTCACTGTCTTTTGATCTCGATTTTCACGGTTTGGCGGTTGTTTTTGATGCCCTCTATAGCTACCATTTGTCACCCAAGGAAGCCGAGTCATATAGCATCATCATTCGGGTCATATTCTCTCGCTTTTCTCTCTTTCTCTTTTTCACTGTCTCTACATGTTTCAGGACAAAGCTAGCTTTTGCTGGAGGTGAGGCAACGACAGATCGTGCATCATCTTTGTGGCTGTTATCGTTGTTGGTCTGGGTATCGTTGGTATTGTTGTTGTTGGTCTGGGTATCGTTGGTATTATTGTTGTTGTTGTTGTGTATGATGATGTTGTTGGTGTATTGTTGTGTATGATGTTGTTGTTGCTGTTGTCGTTGTCGCCGTCGTCGCCTCTGTCTGCGACTTCGTAACACTGCCACGAAGACGAATACAATGCCAACAACAGTAACAACAATAATAGCAGCAACAACAACGGCAATAAGGCCAAGAAGATCGCGCTGCACAACTAGTCTTAGCGACGCCTGCGACACGTACTCCCCCCCCCCCCCCCCTACCATGTTGTCGCTCTATTGTGACCCGCCTAAGTCCTGTCTGTACTCTCGCGCTCGCCAGTCAGTCCACATCGCTTGCCCCAAATAGGCTGTCTTCGGTCGGTAAAGTGGTCGTGCCTGTCTGGTTAGCTTACAGATAGCTAGCTGTGCGTTCATGCATGCACACCTCGTTCGTCAGATGTCTCCGTCTCTGTATGTATAGGAGTGGGCATGTACAGGAGTGGTGTATGGAAGCGGGCCTTATGCCTGCCTGCGTATGTGCACCTAGAAGCGGGCAGCGCCAGCAGCAGCAGCTGTTGTGTCCATTACGGTAACAATTTCGGCAGGCCGTAGACAGACGCTAGGTAGGTAGGTGAGTGGGTTTGCCGCCACATCTCGTTCAAGGTCATCCAAGGTCACAACCGCATCGATGTCGGTCCTGGGGCAAGGGACAATGGGCGTGTGTGAGTGAACCCCCTGCGCGGCGGCCGACCACCTCACAAGAACAAGAGCAGCAACACCTCGCACGTGATGATCATAATAGTAGTCGTAATACAGAGTAGTAGTTGTGGTAGTAGTAGAGGTAGTAATAGTAGTAGTAGTAGTTGTAACCACAGTAGTTGTACGAGAGGCGGCCATCCGCGTTGCCGCAACGGAAGGGGCACATACATCGTAAGCGGTACAAGCGGCCATAAATCTCTCTCTCTCTCCGATCTACTTCTCTTTCTGACAGACTCACTATAAGTACGCATAATGTCCGCAAACAAGATTAGCGGCTCATGCACTTACCAAGCAAGGTGCGCTTTAGTAAGTAACAAAGGCAAGGTTGTTACTGTCTCCCTGAGTCGTCCAGTGCGGAAGCGAAAAATAGTACGAAGAGAAGCAGTACAAGAAGAGAATCCGAAGACGAAGAAGAATAAGACGGGAGAATGATAACAAAGGGAAGAGGAAAACGCAAAACAACAGCAAGAATAATAATAATAATAATAATAATAATAATAATAATAATTATTATTATTATTATTATTATTATTATAGCATTACATACGGAGGATTAGTCATATGTGATTGCGTATGTATTGATGCATTGATAGGTATAGTTATATGCCGATGTGCTTTACAATTCAGTGTACCCTATCGAACGTGATAGGTTCTGCTGCTGTGCTTGCTCATCACGATCATACCCGTCAAAGCCGGGTGTTGTTGACGACCACCTGTGTAAAGTGTGGCCGAAACCGAACGGCGGAAGCGTCTGCGTTGTTCTTCGATTCGACAGGCAGACAGACAGACAGACAGACAAAGGGACAAATAGACGATGCTGTGTTGATGCTGCCATAGCGCTGGCATAGAGTGTCCACGTTCTTTTACAAGCAGTGGCAATGGTAAATTGAATTTTTGGGCACTTTCTGCTACACAGGTCAACAACCACCGTCTGTCTATCGCGCCTTTGGATGTGCGGAGACTGCAAACCCGTCGTCATCCCGACGTGATACTGCAGCAGGAGTGAGAGGCGGGTTGGATGAAGCTGGCGTTGACATGCGTATCCCAAATACCCAAATTGAGAGTCGAAGCAACTGTCTGTAATTGACGATGTTGTTTTTGTGCGAGTAAATACAGCTGTTGTGGGGCGGTAGTACAGCTATTGAGAGTACTAGCATTAACGGTAACTTGTTGTTTAGCCTGCCTGATACTTGTTTGATTCTGTGTTCACATAGCTGACGCGTGGACGGACATTCACGTTAGTGCAGAATAACCTGCCTGTGAGGGCTCTATGTTGGTTTGGGTTTCTTACGTATTACTTATTATTAGTCCCCGCACTGCCATGTATTTGTCTGTTGCATCAAACCAAACCAAGATTTCGATTGCTACATCGCGCAACGTCTAATGATGTTGTCGTAGTGAGGTCATATTCTATATATATGTAGTTCTCTCTGGAATGGGTGACAGACACGTCCCACACAGCGCGACTGGATGTGCGAATGATCGATACGAGAGGGCGGTTTGTCCACGAAAAAAGATACGGGCAAGCTCCTACACAAAGCACTTTAAGAGTAATTTAATGAGCATGACCGATGAACTTATAATCGAATTGTCATCGATCGCTGCTCACTCCTGTATATGAACGTGCGTGAATGAATGCCTTTATTTTAACGCACTTGTGTAAGCTTCGTAAGTAGGACGGGTCAATCGTATATAACATTAAGGGATAACTTAAATGTCATTTTAATAAATATAAACATTAAGGAATGTAGTATGGCTATATACTACTCCTTTATTGGAACCTTTATTTTCCCGTTTTTTTGGGGGCCGGGGACGATTGTGGCGCATCTTGATCGTATCGAAATTGACAACTACGAAAACCAATTTAAGAACGCCTGGTGGTAGATTCGAAGCCACGACACGAACGCCGAGGTCCAAGACCAATTATAATCCTCCTTTTAAAATATACTCCCCTTTTTAGAGTATAGTGTTTGTAGAATTATTTGCCTTACTCGTAATTGAGTATTCAGTATTCATTTGACGCGAAAGTTGTGCACTGATAAATATGATGATGGCAGGAAATGCGATTTATTTATAGAAGATTTGATATATATATATACATATTACGATAGACCCTGCATATATATGTATATATGCAGGGTCTATCGTAACCGATTACTTAGTTCAAGGTTGAGTAGAACTCGGCAAGAAATATTTTTCTCGTAGTGGAAAGAAAAAACGTCTTGCTTAGGAGTAAGGATGAAATTTATAAAATAAGCTATTCAGTTTTTTCTCTTACATAGTTGTGCAAAATCTACGTTTGGAGAACCAGTCAACTTATGAACGAACCGATCATATGGATGTGTTCGGCGGAAAACGGTTCTGCATAATCTGACACCCGGCGCAGCCGGCGAAAGGGGATAGCCGGATTAAGGAAAGTCATAAAAAGTCTATATGCTGTTATGTCTTACGTTGAAGCTTTCACGTGTCAGAACCGTAAAATGCTTGCCATTACCACCAAAAATGTAGACTCAAAGGACTATTCTCAGGCAATAGCAAATTGAACTATGCTCGTACCAAAGTGATGGTGCTACGTTACGTAGTTGCCGAATAACTAAGTTTTTTCGAGAGTCATATTGAACGTGAATACATGCATACGTGCTAGTATTTTGGCCTGCCTTAGCAAGGGTGTATCAAAACGTTGGGTACATAGTGTGAGGTTCGGTAGAACTCGGCAAGAAAATATTTTTTCACAATGGAAGAAGGGGTAGAAACGTCTTGGCAAAATTTTACGGTTGTGAACGTGAAACTTTCAGAACCGTAAACGCTTGCTTCGGGATGTCATTCGGGTTATGCAGAATTTTCCACCAAACACGCCGGTATGATTGGTTTCTTCATGCATTGATTGATTCCTTCATTCGCAAACGTAAATTTTGCACAACTATGTGTGAGAAAAAGACAGAATAACTACTTTTAGAAATTTCACTCCTAAACAAGACGTTTTCTCCCCCTGCTTTCATTGACAAACACTAATTTTCTTTCCGAGTTCTAGCAAACCTTAAAATAAGTACATACGGTTACGATAGACCGTATATATATATATATATATATATATTTGTATATATATATATATATATCTAACACAGAAGCGCACTTTGCCCCGCCTTTCCGTGGTGTACACGTGTATAGCGGCACGATCGAACCTACGCCGTCATGAGAAAACCGCCAGCAGTCTACTATGATATATATACATATATATATCATAGTAGACTGCTATATATATATATATATATATATATATGTATACGATGTATGATGACGTTTTCTCATTCCGCAGCGTTTGTCTTATTATCGGGGTGTTTTCGATGATTGGATTCGTAATTCGAAGGTATGTCGACTCCTGTGTTTGTGTGTGAGAGAATGTTCTATGGACCCTATTGGCCTGCCGTTCGGGTACAGATGAGCAAGGCAGCAGTGCTAAACAAACCAACTCGATATTGTTTCTAGTTCTTGTTTTGCCTCCTCACCAGATGTTGTCATATATATATATATATATATATATATATATATATATATATAACAGTAGTTTGACATTGATTTAGATAATATTAATATTGTGAGTGTTCCAAGTTTAGAGTCGTGAGGCTCGAACGCATTTGATTGGCTTTAGTAAGTACTAGCTTAGATTCTCATCTCATGGTGCCAATTATAGAAGCGGCATTGTTTCGACACACTGCGAGAGAGACAAACATTGTCTTAGATAGTTTTTTTTGCGCTGTCAGGTTCCCTGTCATTGCTTCCAATCAGCTTGCCAGGCCTCTAATAAACCTTGTTGTTCCACGACTGATAGGTTTCAGTGGTTTTTTTTGTGGCTATCCACACGAAATAGTTGTCCTCGAAGTCCTCGGTGTATTTACGTTACGCTTATTTCTTTCAGCATGATCCGCTACCCACGCTGTGTTTACAGATCTGTGGCCTAGATAGGAGATGAGCCACAGTGCAGGACACTGTAGCATTCTATGCCAAGCACGTTCCACCACTGCGACCACAGGAGAATGATCACGCTATCAGGGCCCTTCTCGGTATTCAGCCAAACCCCTCGGGGGTCCAGTGTTTCCTGGTAGTCTTGCGTTCGTGCTCGGTTTCCTCATGTTATTTATGCTAAGCCTTCGTTCAGTTTTGTTTGCTTTGAAAATCTATCAGAACTTTTCGCGTAGCTAAGTGTATGTCATCCGTTGATGTTCACCTTACATCCGCATGTCTCATTATTCTGATGCACTCAAGCGGTATCACTACCGTGAAAGAGGTCACTACTTCTTGAAAGCGTTAGCGATAATATCCCATCTGCAACAACAACAACTACTACTACTACTACTACTACTACTAAAACTACGATATGATTGATTGTAGTACTACTAACACCTTTGATTTGGATGTCCGTCTTCATAGCTGTGGTTGTGGTGAGGACGCAAATGGCGACGTGCAATTTGTATTTGCTTACCTTCTATAGGTATATTGAGAGCCTATCTAGACATCCCATGTGATGCTGCTGCTGCTACGGCAGTACCTTTTCGCTGCATTTGGCCTCTGTTGATTTGAGCAGTGGCTAAAAATAGCTGGGAGTGGTGCGATGACAGTCAAATGCCCGGGCTGTGCAATATGCACGACGGAAGTGCGAAGAGGTCAATATTGGCGATATGTTCTATGTCCAATGTCCGCCTCGTTTCCCCGCTTCCCTCTTACGTACAGCTTTTATCAGGCTCCTTTTTTCTTGTCCTACTATTCATTATTACCACTACTATTTATTACATTACTCGGGCTGCTGGCCTTCTCTTTTCCGGTTCTCTCTTCTCGGCATTGCTTCTGTGTGCATGTCTGTGACATTATTGAGGCTGAAAGATTGTCGGCAGACCGATGGCTCGGGGGGTTTGGGGGGGATCGAGAACTCCTAAGGTGCAGGCCGAGGGGTTTAGGCATGTGAAGGAAATACATAGACCCCGTTAGGCCGGTATTTGTCTGCCCTGCGACAGCAACCATGATGCTGATACGTTCGATTGGCATACGCGGGCGATGAGAAGCGGTCGTTCATGGCGATCTCCCATCTACACGACACGTCCGTGACAGCAAACCCGTTGGCTCTGGCGTTTGGCGCGGGTTTTATATATATATATATATATATATATATATATAGTGCATGTTCATATAAGAATACGTCAGCCGGACGGCTATAGGGCAGGAGGATGAGCGTAGCGAGACAAAATCGTATTGGCACTGGAGAATAGCTCTCGCCGACCGATACGTCGCCACTACTGCATTGAGCAAATGCCAAATGCCAACTCGAGAGCGAAGTCGAATGGAATATGGCTTTAATGTGTCATCGTTGTACCTAGTGATCGTTGTAGTCGTAGTCTGCGGTTGCAGTCAACGACGACAGCGATGAAGACCAATGAAGCAACCACATAAGCGACGGAGACGCCCGACTCATCGTCACGGTGATGCATGGATGGCAGTTCGTTGCGTCATTATTATTATTATTATTATTATTATTTTTCCAGATTTATTTGTATTGATCTAGTTATATAACTTTTTTTTATGTTAAATTAATAATTTTTATTATTTTTATCATTTGAATTTTCATTGTAATTATGATTGGTGGTCACGTCTGTCGTCTTCGACGACGTCGACGATGATAAAGACGTTAAAAATGATTGTAATTGTGCTATTGATGGTGATGCTGGTGGTGGGGGATGATCATGGTAATTGATAACTATAGTGATGATAAATGGAATTGAGTGGTTATCCCAGCAGTTCGATGACGGCGAGGCCGATGACGCAGACGGGTTTCTTCGACGCGAAAGAACAAGGAAGACGAACGGAGGACGAGAAGATTGGGTGAAAAGGACGTGCGTTTTGTGTGTGTTGTTCGACGTCTGGCGTGATTTCATTGTTTCGTCGATTGCGTCACCATGTGGAGCTGCTGTGTCTGCTGGCAGCATGTCGAAGTGTTGAACAGGCGGGGAGTTTTCTTTTTCTCGCCTGCCTGCCCGCCCGTAAGCTGTGAAAACTGTCTGTCTGAGCGGGTGGGTGGTTCGGTCATTGTGGCGGTGGTGATGGTGGTTTGCCAGGTTGCGACAACTGCCCGCTGCTGCCTGCTGCTGCTGCGTCAGCAGAAGCCTCTATGTAGAAGTAGGCGGCAGAATTAGTCAGCAGACGGACGGGCCGCCGCAAACAGACGAAAGCCAGGTGCTGCTGTTGGTGCTGCTTCGCAGGATGGATTTTCCCTCGCCACGCGCACTCGTCTTGTCCCGTTTTCCGATCGATTTTCTGTGCCGAGGTGTGACACGTCATTGTGCCACCAGCCGTGTCGTCTCCACCGCCGGTCACATGATGGGGGCGAGGCGGGGAGGTGGATGGATGAATGGATGGATGATGCATATCAAGTCATCGAGTCGAATCGCAGAACTTGCAGAACAGAACCGAACAGAACAACAACAAGGCAGCCGAAACTATGGCCAGCCAGTTGTTTGGACGAGAAGTTTGACAAGTTGGAACGGGGCTTTTGGCTCGCACACTTTGGGGGAGAGGTCACTTGCGGTGCGTGAACAGCTCTCTGTAGCCTTTGGTGGTCGAACAAGTCGATGTAGTACTACGATATTAGCTAAACTATCACGCCGTGTCGAATACTTAGACAGTCTAATTGTCTGTCTAGCAATGATTGTTTAATTACTCAATCCACTTATCACCCAAGGAATGTTGAGTAGAAGCGAAACTACTCCAGTAGTTTGTGCATTGCTTACGGCAGGTGTGCTTTGCTTACGGTAGATGCCAGTGAAAGGACTTGAGCTCCCAGTTTTTCCCACGAGGCAGGAAGCGGCTTCATTGATTGGCAGGGCTTTGCTAACTCGACATTTACTAGCGAGCTACCTACAGTGTGTAGCGCTGCTGATTTCATTGGTTTATGCATCTATGCGGGTCGGTTGATCCGCATATGCGTCGATGCATCCGTGCAAAAGACTTGATGTCTCTAAAGAACGCTATGCCGACTGGCCAATGACCTACGCCTTCATCCAACTGTAGCCGATTGCAGAGCGATACAATTTTGATGCTTGTCGTGTATACATATATATATATATATATATTCGTTGCTGACTAAAGCGAACCGAACCGGTTTGCCCTTGTGCATGTTCGTGTAGGTGACAGCCGGCGGCACGCAAACAATATGACGGCACTTTGTTATAAAGTGAGGATGTGGATATATATATACATATATATAAGAGAAAATGATAGAAGAGGTGACAGTCGTAGAAGAGCTCGAGGATGTTAGTAATTTTTCATATACTGTCCGACTATTGTGACCTCTTCGTTACAACTGACAGCACCGATAAATCGTTAAAAAATAAAACATATCGAGCGTGGAGGAGACGTGTATCCTTAATACAACTAGTTATACTAGTACGATTCTTCTAATATGCTATCGAGAAGCAAAGCAAGACAGTATATATATATATATGGAAAGAGAACTCTAAGAAAGGCGATAATAGGTGCTTAGTATGTGCGTGCATGATTTTGCGTTATTACGTTGCCGAGGCACATGTGGGCTAGTTTCAGGCAAACCTGATGAATTTACAGTTCTGTCGTCTTCATCGTGGCGTCTTTTGTATAATTTGCTCTCGTCGCTTTTTCTGTTCGGAAAATGACATAGATTGGCTTGATGCTATCTATGAGATCATCGCGAGGATACAGGAAGGCCAACGACGTTTATACGAGATTTAGCGAAGCCACGGAACCCGAGAGAGCGAAGGAGTGACACATATATATATATATATATATATATATATATATATATATATGCGGTGGGTTCAAATGAAAAGGTACAAAACGTCCTAACAACCACCCCGGTTGAAATTTTAATATGTCGCCTTAGGCTGACATAGTGAAACATCTGGGGACGCTAATTGAGTGTCTGGCGTGGCTGCATATAACCTACACAGCCTCTACTATCTACAGCCTCCTATACAGCCTCTAATCTAGGTGTTGCATCACGCCAGGTAAGCGGTTATAATTTCGCCATCTGCACATTGTGACCGTTCAGCTATATTCGCCAGCAGTTGCACTACTGAGAGCTGTGGTAGCAGCAGTAGAACTGTGAAAAGAGGGGGAAGGAAAACTACGTGACATTTACGAACTATGGATGCTCGCGGGGTCGGTATTGCATCGACGCGAGCGAAAACTACGCGCCGAAGGGCTGAATATGCCTTGTCGTTTTCGAGCGGCTCTGGCTTCTACTTACTCTTCGTAAGGGTGCGGCCACTCGAAGTAGATGATAGCTTGACCATCAGAGCGACCATGCTGCTGCTGCTGCTGCTATAAGGACTGTTGTGGAAACCCTAGATGTTACAACATGGCCGCTTAGTAGAAAGGCTGTCACCGCGGCCTCTCTAAGCGCCCCTGATATAAAAGGGTGGCATTTGGATTTTGGGTACACATGCCAAGCGAATCACAAATCCATCCATGCGCAGATAGACCGGAACGGGTAAGACAGGCAAAACACACGGCACATCTGCCGAAGGTGCGCCGAGTCACACCCAAACGTGACAACTACAACATCAAGATTCCGCCGCCATGCAGATATTATCGTTCTTGTCTTCGTCAACAAAAAACGACGACAACGATCATTTCGAATATGTGAAGACGACGGCCATTTTTTCCGCAAGCAAAAGCTAACACTGGGCTGATCTTCTTCTTCTTATAGCATGGGTGAATGATTGAATGGAGCAGCACACGATACAGGAAACGCATAGCGTTGCTCTGTTATGAGCTTATTGGTTAGATCATTGACTTCGGCAGTAAAGTTACCCTGCTTCTTAGTGCATAGCCTGGAATGACAATATCGGCACCGTATCTGGTTGCATGTCTGATATATATATATATATATATATATATATATTAATCAGACAGACTAGCCAAGATACGACAACGTTGGCTTTCATCGCAGTACAGAGGCATTCCTGACTCGAGTTGATATGGAGGAGAGCTTTATGGCACTATCGCCTTTGCGACACAGTTGCTCAGATCTGGCATGGCGGTATCGGTGCCGTATATTAATAGGTCTATCTAATATATATATATAAACTAGGGCGGATCGAAAATATCTGATACATATTTACATTTTTTTTTAAATTTAGTCTTCCAAAGTCTTTTTGGTCCTTTCAAAATAGCTCCCGCCCGCTCCAATGCAATTGTGTCCTCTTCTTTCCCACTTTTTGGGACAAAATATTTTAACGCGTAGTTCGGAATCGGACCTTCTGTGAATTTTTCTTTTTCTTCTTTATAGGCTCGAAACAGTGTCATTTTATTTTTTGGTCTGGTTGAATAGTCCGGCGAATAGGAGGGTTGTGGAAATTAAAATTTTTTTTATTATAAAATAATCCGAAACCAGTGACAACGTGTGCGCCGGTCCGTTGTTGTTATGGAGGATCTATAAGTTGTTTGTCCGGAGCCTAGGCTTCTTGCGTGGTACGTTCTCGAGAAATCGTCTCAAGGCTCAATTCGAACATTTCCCCAACGGGGCTCGTTATTGGTCTCTTCATGTCCGTCGCAAAATCGACGGTGCGACGCATACACAGTGCTTCGGGACACTGTTTGATTACCGTAAGCATATTATAATATTTCCACCACTTTAGTGCATATATGATTTGAAAATTAACACAGAACTTAATGCCGATGCGTTGCTTCTCTTTTTTCGGCCCCCTACAAAACGACGAGCTGCGTTCTTTTGATTTCTCTAAACCAAACTCCTTCCGCCACTGCGTAGCGCGAAATTTGACATGTGTGGCTGATGAATGGCGATTCTAATCAGAATAAACCTGGTGGCGTTTTCAGTTGAATATTTAAAATTCAAAGTACCAGAACTTCCGTCCTCATATATATATATATATATATATATATATACATGCATGTAGCGGCGATGGCTAGGACGATAATGCACTGTACGAAACGGTGCGCTGCCATGGCAACTATGGTCAACAGACCAACCACCGCAAGTTCGAGTCCTGGTCGTTAAAAAACTTGCTGGTTATTTTTGCTGGAAGTAATTGTCATTGTCCTTGTTGCGACATTGCTTTGCCATTGGAGAAAGTAACGAGAACGCGATGGTGATGGCTGAATTTAAAGAGTGTCTAAAATGTTGTTGTCAAAAATTAAAATATATATATACGTATATACATGGAACGATATGAAAATGACACACCCAGGCGCATGCAACAAGTACGTGACGCAACAAGTACTCGTAAACAAATACAATAATGCGTTTTGGTCGATCAACAAAGAAAATTGTTGATCTGTTGGCATGGGGAAGAGGAGAAAGAAGAAGGACACCTATCGCGTCGATGGTGAGGGTGTGAACAGTGTGTACCAATAGTAGTCGTATATACATTGTGAGTCGAGTATGAGAATGAGCATTCGGTGTTTAAATGGTCAAGGAGTTTTGCTCTCCTCGAGCGTCATTTTGCTATTGTTGTTGTTGGAATTAGTGTCGTTGCCGTCATGACAGTGGTTGTCGTTGAACTTTTCCTTATCATGACGAGGTTTAGCTGACTTTTTGCTGTCCCATTTACTGGAAGAACAGTAACAACAACAGCAATAACCACAACAACAGCAGCAACAACAACAACAGCAACAATAACAACAGCAGCAGCTGCCGCAGCAACAGGCTTTCTAACAGGCGGACTTAGACGTTGTCTCCCTGTTGAAGATTTACGACCCGGCTGCAACGGAGGCGAGACAACAACAACACCAACAACATCAACAGCAGTATCTATGACGCCCTCTATACGGGACCAAAACAACAACGACAATGACAACAACAGCAGCAGCACCAACAAAAAGTCGCGTCAACAGGGGAGACACACGACAACAAATTACGGTAGCTGGCCGTATGGAAGGAGGGGGAGACGTTGAACCATCTTTCGCCCAGGATGGCTGAAAGATGTGAACCATGGTGTCGTTGCGAGCACAGGCACGCTGCGGCATACAGGCAAGGTTTCGCTTGTGTTGTCGCCAGCGACGTAAACGCTGAAGACTACGTAGGCATGCGTGTGACGTTCAGTATGTTCAGGATGGTGACGCTTGTCGGCGTGCGATTCAAGCGTATGCAATGTTGCTGCTGCTATCGTTACCGCTACCACATTAGCTGCCCATATGGTATGCAATGAATGGATGAATGAATGAGTGGATGAATTGATAAATGAATGAATGGATGAATTGATAAATGAGTGAGTGGATGAATTGATAAATGAATGAATGGATGAATTGATAAATTAATGAGTGGGTGAATTGATAAATGAATGAATGGAAGAATTCGTAAATGAATGAATTGATAAATTGATGGATAAATGAATGAATGAATTAATGATGGAAGAAAAGCAGACGAATGGCTGAGTGAGCGTCGTGAGGAGACACGACGGTCGGTTGATCGACCAAGGCGAATGCTTGGGGCGGATTGCGGTCGATTGCGATTGGCGATCGTCGCCGTCTCGTGCGGCATCGTCGCCGGCCGTCTGGCCTTGGTGTGCCCCGTGACGTGACGCGTTCAGCGTCGACATGACGGCCAACTCCTGTGGGCGTGTAAATCCATCTATCTATCTATTTATCTAGTAGTTTTTTTCTTCTCTATTGCTCTGTCTAGTGATTGCTTTATATACTTATCATATATATATATATATATATATATATCTATATATATATATATATATATATATAATATATATATATATATATTTATTTGTTTTTTGTCTGCCTGCATTCGTATATTGATGTTTCATCTGTCTATTTATCTATCTATCTATATCGCATTGCCGGTTTGGCCGGATCGCCGAGAAGTATCGACAACTGGACAGACAGACAGCCTAGCTGCTGCTGCTGCTGCTGCGGATGATCTTGATGCTGATGATTGATGGTGGTGGATGCTATTGGAACGAGTGGGTGGCTGTGTAATGGTCGTAGTAGTAGTAGTCGTAGTAGTAGATGGACGACGTTTCAAATCACTCGCTGTCAAGCGATTTCATTTTCATAACATCTGCAATAGCAGTAGCAGCTAGCCGCAATTGTTTCTGTCTTAGCTGCGACTATTACGAGCCCCACTGTTACGTTACAGCTGTTGCTGTTGCTGCCGCCGCCGCTGTTGCCGTTGTAATTAATTGTTACAACTGTGGCTATTGCTGTTGTCGCTCTTGTTGTTGTCGTCTCTGTTGTTATTGTCGTTGTTGTTGTTGTTGTTGTCGTCGTCTTTGTTGTTGTTGCTGTCGTTGTTGTTGTTGTCGCTGTCGTTGTTGTGATCGTTGTCGACGTCGTCATCTGCATTGTGGTCGTTGCTGTTGTCGTCGTCGTCGTTGTCTGCATTGTAGTCGCCGCTGTTGCTTTTGCTGCTGCGGCTATTGTTGTTGTTGTTGTTGTTGTTGTTGTTGTTGTTGCTATCGTCGTCGTCATCGTTGTTGACGTCGCTGTTGTTGTTTTTTGTTGTCGTTCTCGTCGTTATTGTTGTTTTTCGCTGTCGCTGTCAGCATTGCCACTAACTATGGCATCACTATATGATGGTGGCGTTCCGTCGCCGCGCCGTCAGTGGTCGTCTACGTCAATGTCCGCCGTGGTCGCAGCCCTCCACGTTCTCCGCTTCTGTAGTCCGTAGATTGGTCTGTTAGCCAGCCGACGGACCAAACTGGCCACTGGCGCTGAACTGGTGCTGCTGCTGCTGCTGCCGTTGGTGTCGCTGTCTGTTTGGTTCGCTATCCGTCGATGTCGTTGGTGTATCGCTGTTTAGCTGTTGTTTTTAACCAAGGTGAATGGAGAAGAACGTCAAACCCACTTTTGACGGCTGATCTAACAACCGCTGATTCGCCGAAGCTGAACCGACAACGATGATGATTATGACTATGATGATGATGATGATCATGATTATAATGATGAAAGCGATGATTGGTGATAATGGCGGCGATAATGATTATGATGATAATGACGGTGGGTGAGCATGATTCTACCCGCGGTGACGACAGTTAGCCACACCAGGATAGCAAGGACCGAACGCCTCTCCCCACCTCACACCCCCGCATCCTCCTCCTCCTCCTCCCCTGGCAGATATCTAGAGAAAGCCGCCAAATAGCAGATAGATTCTACGATGATACGACAGTTGTAGCCTGTCGGTAACCCGCAAAAACGACGATCATCCGACGACGACGGAAGACATAATACTTTTTGGGCTGAACCTCATGCTAAGACTTAACGTCCACGGGGCTGCTTTTCGCATTGCTTCATAGACGGACCCCCATAAATACAAATGTGCAACGGTGGGGCTCGAACCCGCACACCTACTATGTGTCCTCTCCGGTTGCGAGGCGCAGGTGGAATGCACCACGCCACCACCGAGCTCGACGACGAAAGACATAGGAACGAAGAAGGACGCTGGGTGGGTGGCCGTGAAGAGAGAGAGAGAGAGGAATAGCACGTTGATTTAGAGAACCTTTGCCCAGATGCTCTATCAGATCGGCGCTTTTGAGCAGTTTCCAGAGGACATCAATAGGTAAAGGCGGATTCTTCTAGTGTTTAAAGAAGCATAAGAAGCGATGCCTAGCAGTTACCGTTCCCTAGGGGTGGGGGGGAGGCGGGTGTTAGTGGGTTTGTGAGTCCCAAACTTGTCACTGGCTGTGGTGACGCATGTTCATCACGATTCCCGTAATCCCCTATATTAATGCTGAGAGGTTTCAGCATTAAAAAAAAGCGCTTAAAGAAGAAAAATGTATTGTGTCTGGGGTATGATGACTTTGTGTACACTTTGGGGATCTCAGTGGGATACAATGACTTCGTCTACACTTCATGGATCTCAGTGGGGTACAATGACTTTGTTTACACTTTACTTTTTACTTACACCATGAAAAGCAGGCTGTGCCGCAAACATAGCTGACTCCACTCGGAGATGATACTTCGTTTTCGAGCAAGTGGCAGTGCCACTAACTTACTTTCCTGAACCCCAGGATCGCGTGGGTAAAATGACGGACATTTTTCTAACGGAATGATGACAGCGTGTATCGAGCGCGCGGAAAGCGGATACCTTTGTAGCGGTACTTTGCGGTTTTTGCAACACATTTCTGTTGACCGTAAAACGTGGCAGCCCTACCTTAGTTGTCCTGGTCTCTATGAACAGACCTTTTGAATAGGTTTCTCCACACGCTACCTGTGTGGATAATGTGTGGAAAGGATGTTCTAGTGGTAGTAGCAGATGTAGACGAAGTCGGAAGGCAATAAATAAGATCAATAGCAGGATTAAGCTAATACTATATATATATATATATACCGCTTGCGGTCGGCTGTTGGGTAGTATTGGATTGCCGTATGATTGTTACGCTCTTCCTATATGTAACACTTGATCGGCAATGAGTCCGCCAGGGTGTTATAGATATATATATATATATGCGTGTGTGTATGC
Organism: Dermanyssus gallinae; assembly: GCA_003439945.1. Lineage (NCBI taxonomy): Eukaryota > Metazoa > Arthropoda > Arachnida > Mesostigmata > Dermanyssidae > Dermanyssus > Dermanyssus gallinae. Next base: position 433,273 of record QVRM01002998.1, on the reverse strand, counting down.
ATTGGCTCAGAGCTAGACTTCTTATAAGGATTAGATATTTTATGGATTTATTGCCCCTCAAAAAATGTACTTTAGACGGTGGGGCTTTGCCGAGTGTTCGGCCATAATGATAACACGTTATCGAGGGTCTAGTTTATGTCCGTGAGTAGTCAATTATACGTCTGCTGGCCACTTTGCGCATATAATTATAGCTGGACGGCGCATTGATTCGGCAGTGCACGACACACACTACTACTAGTAAGATCTTACAAGACAATAGTGCTATTCAAGCACCCGTACTTGTATAAGGGGTAATTTTCGTATCACGCTCTAGGTTAAGGCGTCGAAATTAACCCCCCAAACTTAAAATTGAATTGTTCTAATCTCGTCTGCCGATAGCGAATCACGTAAATTAGCTTTCTTGAATTATTGGTTCTTTACTCAACTGCCTGCAATTCACAACGCGGCCCGTTGCGTACAGAGAGCTGCATACACAGTTTTGGGATAATATGATTTGTACATTGTTCGCGGGCATGGTATTTTTACAAGTAAGATGTGTAAACCATAACAGGCTCGGCCGTAACAAAATAGGGCTTTATCTTGTTGATAAATATATACGAGTATATTGATCGAAGCACACACTTATATATATATTACGATTTTGTCTACGTCAACGTTCGCTTGGACAAATTTGATATATATATATATATATATATATATGTATGCAAATCGTTACATATATGTGAATGCCAGGAGCGTATCTCAAGCATTCTATGCTGCTGTTGTTTATGATGATTAGTCTTTCGTTTTAATCGTTCATTTATTACTTAAATTGTATATATATACACAATTATGCAACCTAGTGAGGCTCGTTAAGTTTGTTTTATTATATACGGCGATGGCCCCTTATATCAGGTTGGCGGTGTAAACAAGAAGCACATGTTGCAGCATGATGAGGCATCAGTTTTATCCATCTGGCCATTGTGCTGTTGTTGGGCCCCTTTAAGTATACTCGTTTGTATAGAGGTAATTTTCTTTAACTTTTTCGGGCTGACTGTCAGCCGACAGATTTAACGTCCACGTAGTTGCTTTCTCATTGCCTCATAGAAACACAAATACTCATAGATACAGACTTCATAAATACAAATGTGCAACGGCGGGAATCGAACCCCTAGTGCACGTAGCGGTGACGCACGCGAATGCACCGCGAACGCCACTACCGGGCTCGATTCGATTAGACGTAGAGGTCTATGGCCGGCGTTCAACACTCGCAAGTGTTGGGCATGTTTCCGATACCGGCTGACGCGCCTGGCAGATGTTTTTTCCTTCCTCCGCCCGTCCTTCTTACATGACAGCATTAGGAAGTTCTTTGTGAACAGTTAGCGGTTAGTCTGTAGCGTGGTTCGTAAAAGCAGTGGTGGTAGTAGATGTAGTGATGGTGGTAGTTGTATACGTGGTTATCTTAATAGTCGCGTAGTAGGACAGTGGGTAACAGTAGAAGGCAGCAAGAACAAGAATATCGATCGAACCAACAACAGCATTAGCAACAACAACAACAACAACAATAGCAGCATCAGCAACAACAACAACAGCAGCAGCAGCAGCAGCAGCAATAACAACAGCACTAGAAGCAACAACCACAACAACAAACATAGCAACGTTGCTAATACCTCTACGCCAATCATTTGCATCGGGACTCTTTTCGTTTTACTTTGCTGCTACTGCTGCTGTTGCTGCTAATACCTCCTCTTCCATCACTACTGCAGCCTCAACATCCAAGGCATCCAAAGACAAAACGCAGCTAGAATTATTATTCAATGAGCTGGCCTTTTGAGAGATCAACGCCAGCATGCGGCTTTGAACAACGCAGACCACTAAGGAAAAAAGAATATATATATATATATATATATATATATATACATACTGGGCTCCGATATCTTCCGGGCTCCAAATGCGAGGTAATTTAACGCAATATAAAGGCGCCCGCATTATCTCATCGTAATTCTTTTACAATGTGACATAATTTTCTCGTACGAAAACTGTGCCTAGTCAGCCTAGTCATAAAATAGCCTACTATGGATTTGATTAGCGTGTGTGGGTGTGTGGGTGGTTTAGCAACGTATCCGCTCTCCTACGCTTGGCGTAGAGCAATCAATTTACATTGTTCAAACAGAAAGTCAGGGGCGGAAGAATCGTCACAGTCGTGTTAGGAGAACGTCTCGCGGCTACGCAATCGTATCAACAGTCAGGATTGTACTCACTTCGTGTGTCCTGTATGTGTATTGTTAGCTGGAGCTCGGGGAGGCCGGGAGGTAATAAAGCAAGTGTTCAGGATGTACAAGGGGCCTATATAAACGTATGTAGACATCGGTGTACTTTATGGCATGAACAACACAAGACGTGGTTGACAAATCGAGGTTTTGACCATGTGGTCTAAACGGTCACTTAAATGAAGGCGCGTGGTAATGTGAAATCCATAATGACGCTCTAGATAGCAGTCGATAAAGTGGTTTAATTTATGGTGCGTCATATTCCGAGGTTTAATACTTTAACACGACACGTTGGAAGTCGAGAGTAGCATAGCGTTCTCAGCACACCAGGTATACTACAAATATCTCGCTCATGTAGGTCGTGAGTAAATAATAATAATAATATATAATACAGATAATGCCGTCAGCTGCAAACTGTGTGGGAGTTTGGCAAATAAACTGGCTGACATGGCTTTAGGTCGTCAGCCGATTCAAGATGTCGATCTTTGATCTGGTCTGTGGCTTTTTCATATATATATATATATATACATGTCTTTATATATATATATATATATATATATATATATACATGTCTTTATATATATATATATATATATATATATATACATGGACGTATACATACATGTCACGTCATGTCTCGGAGAGTGAAGTCCATAGGTGGATGTTTGTGCTCAGTATACAAGGCGACGGTGTGCTAAATAGAGCTAGGAACTAAGCTAACTAACTCTAAGTTGTTGTCCTCGACTGTTATTGAAGGTGGGATAAACACGTTTATAGCAGACACTGTTGGTCTTGCCTCCTGTAGCGAGTGTAGTGCGGGGTGGCAGGGCGTGGCCGGCGCTCACCGGCGATGAGATCGCCGGCTTTCCCACAACGACTAGTTGTTGCGGTCTGCTCACATTCATGTCATCGTAGTGCGCTAAGCGAGATATATATATATATATATCTCGCGCCTATATTATATATGTATAACGTCGCCCTATATATATATATATATATATATATATATATATATATATATGGCCTAATACTGCTATAATATATAACGTTGTTTGTACACGTGTCAGCCTCCTTTTGTTGAAATACTACTAATCAATCGACGGACGATCCGCAACGAGGGAACTTCAGGTTTAACAAAAAACACAATAATCGAAGCAACGACGAGGAAGAACATGACGACGACGACAACAACAACAACAACAACAACAAACAATAGAGTGTCTTATTCATTTATTCATGATTTATTCACCATAAAATTAGTAGTTACAGTCACAATACAACAGTGTGGTCTAACATTATATAATCAACTCTGGCTGTTAGGGAGGTTCCAACAATGTCCTTACCTTAGAGTGTCTTATTAAACTGACTCCAATTGACTAGTGTTGGACGTAATATTCGAAACGTGCGGTGGAAACTGTTGTTTCACACATAGGTGTGATTGCTGCGGCGCCGTCACCGACTGCTATCGCCGCCAGAAGTAGTATGTAGCAGCAACAGCAGCCACTGTAGCTCATCTCCTACCTATCAGTTGTACATAGTGTTGATTGTTGTACTGTTGTTGTTGTTGATGTTGTTGTTGTTGAAACAGCTGGCTGCTGCTGCTGCTGTTGTTTTTTAATCGTTGGACGAGCTAAAACTTTCCGCCTTCTGGACGCTCCCCGTCAGAAGAAACGTTTTTCACTAGCGGTAGCGTAATAGGTGTGTAGTCGTGTAATGGTTGCGTGGTGGCTGTGGTGTTTGGAGGTGCCAAGTTAGTGAATTTCGTATGCATGGAACATTGGATCAGAATAACTTAACTGACGACACCTAACGACTGTCAAGAAGGAAATCTCACGAGAGCGAGCAGAAAGTGCCAAGATGACAACAGCAACGCAATGGAGTAATACCATTTTATTATTATTATTATTATTATGAAAAACGACCTTGCTCAGCGTCGTCGTAAGGAGTGTTGTGCTGCCGTCACGCCGTGTTGTGTGTTGCACTGGCTGGCCATTCATTGCTAGAGATATAGCGACACTACAGCAGCAGCAGCAGCCGCTGGTGTTCTTGCTGCTGTTTCCGTCCATCGGCTCTCACTGCCGCGTTACGTTGCATTGCCCATTCAAAGAGAAGCCTTACGGCGGATGTGTTGACACGCAACATATATATACATATATATATATATATATATATATATATATATATATATATATATAGGACGTTTCAGGAACAGGAGCTCTCAGCGGGGTGACCTTGCGTTCGTGTATCAATTCCACGTATCAATCAACAAACATTAAGAACCGTGCAAATACATACATGCATATATACATACGCTGATCAAGACATTGTTCACCTATATACATATCGGCGGACAATGCTTTCATCGATCGACCCCTTATCCCTGCTGGTGGCGATTCGAGCCGTGTTGTACGCTGCTGAATGGGACCGCAAACTAGCGTTTGTATAAGGATGTATCTATTATCATCTGTGATAGCTGCGTTGTTCCACAATGTAATTATGCGGTGGCTGTTGTTCCCGCTCCCGCTGCTACGAATACTAACCGGGCAGATGAAAACGACGACAACAATAGAGACGGTTTATGTATATCTATGTGGTGGGGTGGTGACATTCACGTGATTCTCTGCTCTAACGCAGGTCAAGAAGATATTACAGCGTTCGCGTAAGAAGACTGAAGTAATAATACTACTTATTATTATTATTATTATTATTATTATTATTATTATTATTATTATTATTATTATTATTATTATTATTATTATTATTATTATTATTATTTTATTTTATTTTCGCTCTCATTGTCGCGTGTGACGATTATTGGAATCTTATTAATTATATATACGTTTAATTAATTATACACGTCACATCTATTTATTGACTATGTTACCACTTTGTAGTAAACATTTGTCTCCGCGCGGACATGCGATCACGGGTTCTCTAACCCGGAATTAGCTCATATCAACAATGTGCGCCAAACAGATGGTGCATTTTGTCCTTAAATGTCAAGTGACAGCCTCTGACGGAAGAATTCAAGGGATGCTCTCAAATCTCCCGTCTCGGAAAGGTTAAGGCTTCTACCCACGCGTTGAATAAGCGTAGGTATAAGGGAGCCTAGAATAATTTTTTTTTATAAAGAAGGTTGTTTTTAATTCTAGACCATTCTCCTTTCCCTACGGGCTTGGAACTCACCGTGAGGTATATCTTCAATGCACCGAGAGCCGGACATGTTGAGTATAAGGGGGGGCCTGGATCTTCCATTGTCTCGAATGCCAACAGATAGAATTGGCGCGGATAGCTATGGCCAGAGTATTTTCTGCATTACTTAGCCTCTATTAACCTGGAAGCATGACCTGCTCGGTTCGAACCTGCACCGACCATCCAGGGGGCTAATAAATCGGTAACAGTCGCGTCCCAAACAAGCATGCGTCAGGTTTTTTTCCATCGTTCCTGGATAGACCCGGGGGTTCCCGTACACACGGAAGGCCGACAGATCTCAGTGCCCGATAAAAGTGCCATTCAAGGCGCATGACAGGCCATGATGGACCAACGCGTCTGCAAGGCCACCACAACGCATCGATAGGGCACGACTAGGTCAACACCCAGCCGCAGTCCTACGCGCGTCGTCTCGTTGTCCAATAGAGTCCCAATGTATTAATATTTATATTAAAATGTATTCATATTAATAATGCCCGCATCAAAATATGGCATACTGCCGTTTTTACAAGGCAGAAGTATTCAGGTTTTTATGATCTGCCGAAATATACGTATATTTTATATATGCATGCTGTATATTTGATCGACTTCAGCAGCAGTAACTAGCACAGGGCTAGAGGGTCTCGACATTTTTCCGTATCAGCGTCGGTTATCAGCTCTTGTATTTGCATACAACGATATGCAGCAATTCCTAGATCTTCGTTCCCTACAGCCTTTCTAAGGCTCCGATCCGCCAGCTGAAGCTCTCTAGCAAGCCGCTTTGCGAACTGTGACGGAGGTTATGCTCTGATATGCGTGAACGAACTCATATAGTAAGCTCTGAAGTCCTTACAGGACGCTGTCTACGGGCGCAAAGCGATCACCGAGGGTCTCCAACTGACGAAACCTAGCCGCAGTTCGTTTCCGATGGTGCTCCGGATTTACGTTCAATCATCTTTGCAGTCTCCGCAGCCGAACGGCCCCGCTGCATCTTCTGAATAGTAATAATATAAAGTATGCACTCTGCATACACTAACTTTGACCATTTTCACGGCACTCACAAATTCGAACACCATATGTAAACAAAGTGACACTCTCTCTAGTTTTCCACCTGACAGGTGCCGTTGCCATTGTTACTCAGTGATTCGTGGCCATCGTTGTTTATGCAAACAATGCTGCTGTTGTTGTTGTTGTTGCCATACTCGCTTACATCATTTTTGTTTTACTGCTAGGAGTATATAGCACAGGAGGAACCATTAGGGCGACGTATGTTTCGATCAACCGATCAATAATAGCATTGAATACAATTTTCGAAAGGGAGGGATCTATATATATATATATATATTGTGAGGATTTATTAATCATTTACAATGCGTTTGCACACTCGGCAGTGCTCGCCTCATATATATATATATATATATATATATATATATAACGAAGAATTAACTATGAACATAGCTGGCACACTTCATCATTATCTAGAAATGTATTTGTTCAGTTCAATTATTGTGGTCAAGGTGTATATATATTTATATATATCTGATCAGAGAGGACCGAGTGAATTACAAAAAGTATTATGCATAATATGCCACGACCACATGTTATAGGCATATGCATGCATGTGTGTATATGTGAGCACTTGATGATAGGATAAGATCGGTGATAGCAGCGGGTCTAATTGGCGTTATGTTTATGTAGGTCAGGCCGGCAACGAAGCCACGATACGAGTACGGTATTAAGTGTGTAGACGTACTTAACATGGGCGCTAATTGGAGTAGCGCAGACGCGAGCGAAAAGCAGAGCCTCCAGATTTTGCCTTGATAGGTGTCGATTGTATTAGTAATGATAGTAATAATAGTATACGTACTAATCATATCAATACGGCCATATTATATCGGTCAGTCGTTTAAGTCGAGTGTAGACGATGTACATATATTGCTTTCGGCCAGACCGAAGCGTTACTACGTTGCTATTTTGATATAGATGGCGTTATTGCAGATTGTCCAGTAGATTTTAAAGAATTGATTGTTGCTAACAGCAGTCGACGAATGTAGAGTTGACAACAGGCGAGGTTTCTCGTGAACAAACACGTACCGTCTACCAAACGAGATGATTGCCAACATGATTGCAAAGTCTGCGCCAATTTTGTGCCATCTATCGTCTAGGTTTTCTTTTAGCCTTGACTAAATGATTTCGTCTGGCATGCCCGGTCGCGCATAGTGCTGCTCATTGTACAAATGTGCGGCAGTGCTCTTATTTGAGCTCGGAGCGAATTGAGGAGCGAGATGCTGTTGCCCACACTCTTCTTGTCTTTTCGCTCATCATATGTGCGTAAAAACAACGACCACAACAACAACAGCAACAACAACAACAACAACAACAAAAATAAGATACAACAGCAATACGAAATAGTTTGAGATAGACAGAGCTTGTTCGACTAGTGAGCGAGGCAGACAGATAGATAGATAGATACCAATTATGTATTAATAATGTAGTATGCGGGGAAGAGGAGAAGGAGGAGCCCATTCCCGTGGTGTCCCTCATTCAAATGTCGTAGTCCGGCAGCGACACGTGATCGTCGGCTTGCAATTGTCTGTTGCGCATAGCATAGCGCGAATGTCAGACGGCTGAGGTGTACAGGTACGCGGCCTGAATCGTCGGCTACGTTGGCATCGTTGCGTGACAAGTGTGTTCGACGCTCTCACGTAACCGTCTCGTGTAGCTTGTTGTTGTTGTTATTGTTGCTGCTGCTGCTGCCGTTGTTGTTGTTGTTGTTGCCGCCGCCGCCGCCAGCGGATTTGCGTTGGGTCGGGGACAGGTGATAGCAACGTGGGTGGCAAGCTTAGCTTTGCAAGCTAGCCAAACAGGCCTCGCTTATCGTATGCGTTCGGTTGGTTCGCCGGTGACTGCGCGAGAGAGTGTCTACTGCTTCCATATTCGAGTACGTTGTCCGTCTACTGCAACGGAAGCCGCGGCAATAACAGCGTTCACGCTGGTACCGATAAGAAACAGCATTAGCACAGCAATAATAACAACAACAGCAGCAAAACGACAACGACAACACACAGCAAAAAAACAACCACAACAAAACACAAAAACAAACCGCAAAAACACACCACAACAACAACAATCGACAACAACAACAACAACACCGCAAACAACAACAACGACAACATAACAACAAAACGGCAATAACTGCGTCAAGACAAAGCCACCGGGTTAACAGTAGTACCAACAGCTACGGTGTCGATAGACGGTGTTGATGAGAGAGCACTAACGACCGTCGAGGTTTGCTTGAGTAATATAATTTATTGCCTGTATGATGAATTTATTGTCGTTTAGCATTCTTGCTGCAACTAATAGTTTCTTTTTAAGGTTTCACTTAACGGCCACAGTCGTATGACTCATGACAGATATGATTATTTTTTTTTCTCATAACAAAAACAAGAATCATAATATTACTAGTATTGCGGGTTGTCTGCCACCTCTGCTGCTATTTACTACTCGGTGCAGAAGCGTAAAAACATTTGTGCTTAAATCCATATATATGTATATATATATATATATATATATATATATATATATATATATCTGCGCGTCTCTATATGTGTCTGTGCTTTGTTTGCTCTGCACCATGTTCTTTTTAGTTTTCTTTTCGCTCGTCCGTCCGTCCGTTTGTGGTTTGGTAGTGTTTTGTTTTTGTAGTTTTAATCAATGGACGAGGGCTGTTCGTCCGGCTTTAGTTATTTGGCCAAGCGAATCGATCGAGCTGAAGTAATGGTGGGGGTGGTGGTGGTGGTGGTTTCGTGTCTGTCTTCTTGTCGCTTCCGCTCTTTGTCCGCCGTGTTCTTCTCTATACCCATCTCTATCTATCCATCTATCTTTCTACCTATGTGTCATCGTTTGTGCTCGTGGTTTTGAGACATGCAGGATTGAATGCATGCATGCATGCATTCATTCATGAATGGATGGAATGATGTCCTGTTTCTGCTGCAGCAGATGCTGCAGGCTGTGGCCAATCGTCATGACGTTTTCGGGGAGGTCAAGTCGTCGACCTCTCTTCTGCTCTATCTTCGAGCTACTCGAGCTTTAGACAGCAAACAAATACGTGAATGAGTCAACAACAAACATCATCATCAACAACAACAACAACAACACCAACAACAACAACACCAACAACAACAAGTTGTTTTCTGCCTATTCTGCTGCCGCGTTTTCCGTTTCAATTTCTTTACCGGCGGCAGCAACGGCCTGTTTCAATCGGGACCCGCTGTCGCCGTGGATTTAGCCAGCAAGCCAAAAGTGCGGTAGAGTTAACCAAGCGTTGTTGTTGGTTCTCTGCTTCGTCTTTATCATCATCATCCTCATCGTTATGATCGGCTGGCTGGCTGGCTGCCGCTAGTAATGTTTTTCGTGCAGTTTGGCTTCGTCGTGTCCGCCCGGTCGCCCGTCCGTCCGACGTGCGTTTTCATGTTTGACACGACATGAAAATGAACACGACATGATGAGTGAGCACAATAAGACACGGAGACGACAACGGCGGCGACGACGACGACAATGACGACATCGACGACAAAAAATAAGGAAAAACGCTGTGTTGTCGTGCGCCTCCACGACGATCATGTCGCGCGACACTGTCACGAAAAGCGCCAGCTTTGAGTAAGCTCGGCAAACGACAAGTTTTCGCCAAAACAAGCAAGCCCTACCCTGACCCTTCCCGGACCCTACCATTTAAGCGTTTTTTTTCTTTCTTTCAAGGGCTGACCCTCAGCCCTCAACATTTGACGTCCATGGACGTCGCTTTCGTATTGCGTTTTCGACGCAAGACGGACGAACCCCACAAGCACAATTGCGGTGCAACGGCGGAGATCGAACTCGGGCACTTATCGGTGGCTGCTCCTCGGGTCGCAAGGCGCACGCGAATTCGAATGCCTCACGGAGAGGCCACCACCGAGATTGACATCCGGATATCTATCGGAACGAATCCTACCCGACCCTGTCTGATTCGATTGATCCGACCGATAAGTGCCGTAAGTTGAATGAATGGCGAGCCAGTGACGACGAAAACGCCAGACGAGGCTCGATTTATTTCAGCCAGAGGTCAAGAGAGACATTGGCCCTCAAAAAGTCCAGAGCGTCCGAGAAACTAAGCGAAAAACGAATGAAAGGTGAAAGAGAATCGGGGACAGAAAATAGAGAAAGGAAATGAGAGATAAAGGGGGTGGGGCCGGAGAAAATAAATGGCCCGTAGTTATGGTTAGTAGAGGGAGTAGCCCTGGTAGAACTTGTATTTACTTGAACATGATCACCACCACCACCACCACCATGAATAATAATCATCATTACCATCATGGCGCACACAGGAAGATTCAAGCAAAACTGATCGGCGCGGCTATTGTCGACCAAGCCAGGCAGACTCATTGCGAAAAGCAACTTTTACGTAATATACCAGTAATGCTGCTGCTGGTTTTGCTACTATGAGGACTACTGCTGCTCCGAGGTTGGCGGCCTTATTTATTCTTGCCGTTGTCGATATGCACACTAATGCCTGCAGTGACATCTGTGCGTTATCTACCGTCTTGTCAACTGCCATGGTGCTGTTCTATTATTTGAACACAAACACACACCCACACATATATATATATATATATATATATATATATATATATATATATATATATATATATATATATAGATATAAAACGTGCGTTCACAACGGGCTGTTGCTATGACAACTATGACCAACGCATTGGCTATGGCAGGTTCGATCCCGGCCTGGCTAGTTGTTTGTGTTGAACCTGGTGGAACTTTGTCTTGCGGATGGATAAAGCCCATAGAAGTCCAGTAAGAACACGGTTCCAGCATCTAGACGCTTTCGTGCCACAGGATTTTATCTTAGCCCATCACGAGCGTCTGACAGTATGGTTGTCGTAATATATATATATATATATATATATATATAACGTCGAGACATATAGGTTTTTGTATTGTTTTATATATTGACCACGTGCTGTACGTAATAGCGTCAACTGCTGACCTGCACACACACACACACACACACATATATATATATATATGGGCGAGCCTCGGTCGAATTCTGACTGGATTGAAATTCTGCCTGTTGTGAGTGCGACTCTGCCGCCGGACATTACGGGGGCGTTTTAGGGCGATTCGTGTGTGTATATATTTGTCCGGCCGGGGCGCAGTTCACAGTCACCTCGGCTACTGCTGGATCTACTGAAGTAGATCGAATTATATAGCTGTTAATTCTTAATTCAAATCGCTTGAATTGCATTTTAACGTATTTCTTCCTGTCTTCCTTCTATGAACTTACTAGAACGTCAAGACATATATTGTGTATCAGGAGCGATCGATTTGCTGTAATTAGTGGTATGGGCTGAACGATTGGCCCCCAAATTGTTCTATTTTAATCAACAATTCCCTGAAGATTTGCCCCGCTGCTCGATCGGCTATATCTAAATCGAATCGAACGGCCTATTTCCGCATTCATTAGAATCATCGTCAGCATTTATTCGAATCTCCTCTCTCGTCAGGGTATAATGCTTTTGCGGCCCCGTCGGGCATTTGGTCTAATTACTCCAGGATATTTTCTTAAGTGAACATATATATATATATATATCAGCGTTTTTTTTTGTTTATGAGGGGTGCTCAAATGAAAAGGTACAACACGATACTGCAGGCATAATTGAAATCTTTATTCAAACGGGTCGAGCCCATTGTTGGGGTGTTCAAGCGGCATTTCTAGCGTTAGTTAATCGTTAACCTATCATACCTAAATAGTGCATGAAAGAGCACAAGTGGTGATGACAATACGCAGCGCGCTCAATCTCGGAGTGCCACCGTTTGCGATCTATCTGCATTTGTCGCACTGATAGACCTTATAGCAGACAGAGATCAGAGATTTGGTTGGAGAGAATGATGTTGTTGAAGCCGTTTCGTCAATCATTTGCTCCGTGTTGCTCTGTTACCTTCACCGTGTTTGTGTTGTTGTTGTTGTTGTTGGTCTCATACCAACCACTAAATATTATTTCGTTCATCATCCTTTATCGCAATATATTGTTATCAGAGACTACCCGGGACAGTGCCATATGTTCCCGTATCGATCACTCGTTTTAAACGACATTTGCGGCGTTCCGAACATCTCTCTCTCTCTATCTCTCTCTCTCTCTCGTATTTGTAATCGGGGGATGGCTTTATGTTGTGGCGTACGCACCCTTTTCTTCTGCCGTACGCGATTGATTGATTGGTTATGTTGCCATTTTCTTCGTTTGCCTGCCTGTATTTCATTTTGGCTTTCGTTTTGTTTTGTTGTGTTGTGTGTCTTGTTTTGCGTCCCTCTTTGGTTTTCTCTAGCTAGCGCGCGCGACCCGATCTCGACATGATTCCATGCATCCTGCCGCTGCTTGGCTGCACAGCAGAGTACACCCATCCACTTCATCATGGTCTTGATCAATGATCATCATCATTATCATCCTCATCATAACGATCCACAGCACCATCACTAGCATCGCCATCATCATCACCATCATCATCATAATTCGCAGCATCGATGACCGCTTCTGCCCTCATGATCTGCATCAGTCGCTGCAGCAACAGCTCAGAGTTGTCGGCTACCGTTATCACCGGTTGTTGTTGTTGCACCCTCTGACCACACCTGCTGGTACTGGGGGTGGTGGTGCTGCTGCTTTCGATGCTGTTGTTGTTGCTAATGGTCGCCACCACAGTTATCACTGCCGCTGAGGTTCAGAGCACCACCACGTGAAACCACCTCTGCGCCGTCGTCAGCGTTGTTGAAGCTCAAGAGATCTTCGCACCCCCCGAACAACAGCTCACTCAACAACTCAGCAAAGTCAGACTCGGAGTCAGCAATCACACAACGGCTGAACCTTTTATTTGGCGCCCACGCAAACGCTTCTAGTTAGTGTTTGTTAGCAGTCGAAGTAGAAGAATAGAGTAATGCTAGTAGAATGATGTAATGACTGTTGCGGTTGTTGCTATAGTGGTTGTAGTTGTCGGGGCACCAGTTAGGCTGGTAGAGTCGACCAGTATCGACTGTACCAGCCGCCCTACGTTACGCAGCTGCTAGGAGTGCATGAACGACTTCTTCTGTGTGCCTTCGGCTTAGGGTATCGCCCGACCGACATCAATCATTTGCCATTTCTGCGACAGGTTGAACAACAAAACCCCCGCCTGTCTCCTCTGCTCACTAGCTCTCTGTTTCCTCTACCTGATTTTCCTTCATTCCCTACCCTACCCCTCTCCGTTGCCCGTACCTGCCGCTCGCAGGGAAACTGCACAAGCTTCTTTGCCGTTGTCATCGTGTCGTGACCTAATCGTCGTCATTGGCAGCTCTTCTCGTCATCGTTGTCATCCTAGTTTTGAGCACGGCGAGTTCAAAGGATATCTTTGCTTTGAAGACTCGACTTCGCTCAACTCCGCCAACAGTACCTTGCAGTAGTCTTGGCAGTAGACGGCTGTTCTCAACGTACTCTGTTGTTGTTGTTGTTCACAACACAGCAGCAACGTAGGGTTCAGCAGCAACGGAAAAGGATACCTAGTAAATTAATAAGTAAATGCGGTAGTAGTCATTGTAGCACTCGCAAGAGAAGTAATACTTGCTGTAATACTAGGACTACGCCACAGCGGAAGCAGCAACAGGGCGTGTGAGGCGGCGGTAACAACAACAATCGCAGCAACATCAACAACAACAACAACCTCAATAATAACAACAATATAAACAAAGGCAACATTAATAGTAATAGTAGCGGAACATTTGCGACTAATCGCGGCTTGCAGGAGGAACAAACAATCCGGTGAGGCGGCGGCGGCCGTCTGCTCTCGGCAGAGCAATGGAAGGAAGCATGCTTCGTTTGATGAGCCCGACCTCAAGCGTCCGGCCGCACTGACGGCCGCGCCACGGACGACGAGCTACCCCCCAGCAAGGACGCATTACACGCGGTGTGTCTGTGTGCAAACGCGCGTGTTTGTGTATATGCCTGTATACGTACATACAAATACATAGCTTAATATCTATATGCACATGCGTACGCAAACAATGTCAACATCAGGTGCCACGGCCAGAATCTAGATGCTAGTCGTGTGCTACCACCCCGACTACGACAACGAACGGCGAGTCCAACGAGTCCAACATGCGGATGCACAGTTCAGGAGGAGAAGGAGAATAACAACAGCAACAGCCAACGACAGCAACAACAACAACAGCAATTGCAGCTACAACAACAACAATAAACCTAACAACAAGAAGGTCAACAAAAGCACACCGCGCGATCGGTAAAGGCAGGAAAGCCTTCTTCTTGGAGGGCAGCCACACGCCAGGAAGAAGAAGGAAGGGCAGGTCGTCCCTGTATAGACAAACGGACGGACGGACGGACGGAGCCATCATCATCCATCATCACCCTTTATCAGGGCTTCGCCATTATCATGGGCAACCATCAAGGCTCTCAGGGAGGCGCCAGTAGGCCGATCAATGCAGGTGGTGGTGGAGGAGGCGGAGGCACTACTGCCGGCAGTGCACAGGTCAATGGCGGAGCCACATCACACACGACTATGGATCCCGAGTCGCTGCCGCAGCTAAAACGAGGGTTTAGCCTCCGACGGAGCAGGCGGCTCTCGAAGAGATTTCGAAGTCATAAAAGTGAGTGCACTACGCGACGCGAAGCGACGCGACGTGACGCGACAGCCAGCCAGCGTATGCAGCTATGCAGACGTGGCTGGTCACGCGTCGCTCGCTCGCTCGCTCCCTGAGCACCGTAATTGGTCTCCGCCGTCTTTTCTGCTGGTAGGATTCTTTGCTGTGGTGGCGGGCAGGGAGAACAACGGGCGTGTGTTTGCGGCGGGAACATTTCCTACTACTTCTTCCCCTAGCTTTGCTGCTACTGCTGATGTTGCTACTGCTTCTGCTGTTGTTGATAATCTGTATTAATACTACTGCTGCTACTGTTGTTGTTGTTGACGACGACGACAATCTAGCTCGCAATGCACGCGCGCGCATGTAACTCACCACGTCGCTTTTGCTCAGTCCAGTCGTTCGGTACACATTACATGCATCTATCTCGTCAGCAGAAGAGCAGCATCTGCAGCAGATGACTGTTGTTTGAGAGTCGAGACAACAAAGAGACCTTTTGACCTTTGTTGTCGACCTTGAATCGAACGCATCCGCGTCCTCATTGCGCTACGTTACTGCACGATCGCGCTATCATTGTTATGTGCTCTACTTATCGCCCTAACGATACTGTAGCAGCAGCGTCGTCGATGGAGTTTTCGAGGCACGAGCATCAATCATTCTCTCGGAGTGCATCAGATCTCTAGACTGTAACCCCTTTTTAACTCTCGATCCACGATCGTAGTCGTTGTCGTCGTCGTTAGCAGGGACGATTTGTGCGGAACGATTTATCGTCGTTGTCAGTTGCGCCTTATTATTAGCCCGGTCGCATCCTCCGTGCTGTGTGTTTGGACGTCGCAGTCAGCGGGATGAGATTTGGGGGAACGTTCCTGTGAGAGCTTGGGACGACGGAACGACTTCGGCGGTCGCTGTTCCGTGTTCCGTGTTTGCTGGTGGTGAGACGTAGCCCGAGTGCGAGTAATGAAATTTCCGGTTAGAAGCAGATGTGTATGAACATACGCTCAGGGACATACGTATACGCATGCATGCATGACTTCCTGTGGGAAGCACAAAAACAGGCCGTAAGCTAGCCTAGGGTTCCAGCAAGGTTTCTGCTGGTGCATCTTACCTCTGCTGACACTGAAGCTTCACTTTAACCCGGACTCAGCTCATTCAGCAAACGCAAGAAAGAACTAGCAGGAGCGCCGGCACATGGTTGGCCGGCAGCTGAAAATAAGCGAATCAGAGAATACACCGCATGGCCGAATGACACTAACTGCCCACTCTAGCATGCAAAGCTAGATTTGCATCTGCATTTTGCCAATTGGTGCTGCTGCTACGACTACTACTACTACTACTACTACCAATGTTTTGCTAATTTTTTTTATTTATTTGCTAGCGCTGCCAATTTTCTCATCTTTTGCTGCTGTGCTCACGTTTTAGCACGTGACTACTGCCACAATTTCTGCTACTACTGAATCAGATCAGGCCCGGCGGGGAGAGTTACGGAATTTTGTTGAATCCTCTGTGTGCCTGTAAAGTGCTCTCTCATATATCACTCACGCTTGCTTCAACATTAACATAGGTTACGACATTAAGATAGACGAAACATAGGTAGCTTTGTGCTAGTTGTTGCTGTTGGTATTGTTGTTCTTGTCGCTGTTGTTGTTTGTTGTTATTGCTGTGGTCGTTGCTATTTGCGGCGCGGTTTATGCAACGACGGACATTGATGTTTGGTTTCGATAATTGCTACATGCGTTGTTTTCGGTGTTGTGCTATATCTTGTGATTACATTGTTGCCTCGTGTTTGTTAATAAGTTGTTTTTGCTCTTGATGATGACGATGTTGTTGTTGTTGTCATCTTCGTCGCGATTGTTGCTGATGATTTGTTCGTTGCTAATATAACAGCTAATACTAATGCTAATGCTGTTGTTGTTACTGATATCGTTGCTGTTTTGCGGCACCATCTGACTCGTATCGTGTTTGTGCTTGATCTTGGTGTGTGTGTGTTTGTTTATATATATATGCGTCCATTGGCGGTCTGTTTCGCAGGTATGGATCGGCTTCGGCGGAGCTTCCGGGAGTCGTTTCGTCGTAAAAAGGACGTGGCTGAGACGTGCAGCCCGCAGCTATGGGCGGCAGACGAGGTAGCTGTACGTCAGGGCGACTGTTCATTTCACGTCAAGTACCTCGGAGCCCTCGAAGTGTTCGAGTCCAGAGGTGAGTCCAGCTAGTCGTTAATGCTCTCTTCCTAGCTTCGCCTTGTCTCCTAAAGACTACTATGTCGTTCGACGATCATCCAAACGCTTAGTTCGTAAAAGTGTGCACCCTCAAAAAAAATCGGCTCCCCTGTAGTTTTGCCTTGTAGTACTTTTGTGTCTCTCAAGGTCGCCATCGTCGACTCCAACCTGGCTCGAGAACAAGCATATTTCACAACAGCAATAAAAAAAACTGCGCGTAAAACGATATGCCAACATGTAGAAGAAGTGTTGTGTTACAACTGGCAAGTCTGCTTGCAGTCTAGTACGCCCATCTGTGGCTTTGTACTCTGATAAGTCGTGACTAGTTTTGTTTTGGTGTATAAAGTCCGTATCAGTTTTCATACAGACATTACCGTTACACGTCGGGGATCAGGTAAACGCAGCCATGACATATCTGGAGGCTTCGCCAGATCGGTTTTAGCTGACGATGTCATCGGCAAAGTTTTCACTCAAACAGTGGGTGGTTCTTTCATCGACTTCACTGTTGTTGTCGTCGTCGTCCTCGTTTTGGTATAGTTTTCACTAACGCAGTGGATGTCTTTATTTACAATTCATTTAGCATACGCGTACGGCTTGCTGATAATGTCAGCTGATATGAAGTCTTAGGAAGCTTTGGCTTTAGCGATACAGTCTTTTCTAGATATATATATATATATATATATATATATATATATATATATATATATATATATATATATATATATATATATATATATATACCGAGCAAGATGGCTTAGTGGCAAAGCCTTTGTCTTGCATTCGGGAGGACTGGGTTCGAACCCCAGACCGGCCACTCTTAAATTGGTTTGCATGGTTTCCAATTTAGACAAGGTAAATGCCGGAGTGGAGTAAAATTAGCCATGACATGAAAAATCCGTACACGGGCAATTGCCTTACGGGAAATCTAAAAAAAAAAAATAAAAATAAAATAATTTAAAAAAAATTAAAAATAATATATATATATATATATATATATATTCTCAGAACAGGGATTTCTTATTTGCTTTGACGTGTATGCTAAATAACCATGTCACACTTTTATCTCAGGGACGCTTCAAGCCGCAGCGCGGTCCCTGTGGTAGCATGGTCGCTCAATCTCAGCGGTATGGTTTATCATATATTCTCAATGAGCATCGTTCAGAGAAAATTTGATCAACAACAGGAATCGTACCGGCGACGCCCCGGTTGACAACAATCATGGCTGCCACATGCACACTAGCTTCCTAGACCGCGCCGCCACACGCATATATATATATATATATATATATATATATATATATATATATATATATATATTATATATATACTAGGCATGAGGTATGACCGTGGTCAGTGCAGAAGCGGCAATTAACTTCGCCTAATACTGTCGAGACGAATGATTTCCTCACCGTGATATAGGGACGCGCGCATGAGATCCATAAGTTAAAACGTTTTTATCGACCATGTCGGGCGTCCAATCTCCGGCCGCCCGCTTCGGCAATAACAAACTGCTGTGACGATAGCTCTCTACTCGGCAGTATGGCTCAGTCAGCAGGTACGGCAAGGCCAAATGTACATCTCCGTTTCACAAGCCGTCGCAAGCCGAGTTTTTATTTTGGTCAATTTGAAGAGGGACCTCAGAAGATGGGCCTAATTTGTTCGTCCACTAGGGGTCTTTTGGAATGCTTATGGTGTATGCCAGCATGTTCCTCTTCGTCTGTGCTTCTTGGGGGTGTGCGGAATCATCTTTGTAAGTCTGCGGGGTGTTGCGAAATAGAGTATCCATCTGGCTCTTTCTTGCCTCACTTGTAAATCATATTTACGTATAACTCTTACAGCTAGATTGCTCATCGGGCGAGGCAGGTTTCTCGGAAATCGTCAGCCAGCACAGTGCATTATGGATTGTTACGACAGTGATTTGTTCTCCTGACAGATATGGCCGGGTGTTGTTTGCTGCTCAAATGATTGCGCCTCTGAATTCTTACTCGATCTGCATTGCCGAGTAGTTGACTTCCGCTTCGAAAAGTAACGCAGTCGCAAGTAAATTTCACACGCCTGTGTGTAGTTTGACTGGTAACTCGGAATTAAAGTGTTCAACAATGGGTTGAGAAGGCAAGGCGTGTCTTTAGTGCATCGAAGACTTTTTGGTTGGTCCGGGTCCATATGAAGAAAGCGTCCTCCTTTTTCGTGAGTTAGTAGAGTTAGGCGTGGCAATGCCGGCAAAATTATGCTATGGACAAACTTTTTCTGCGTCTGGTAGGATTTCTTGCTTACAGATTTAATAAACCATTTCGAACCCCACAGGACAGTGTTGATTAGCCATTCGAATGTGACTTCGGTTGACTGAAAAACCGGCATTGAGGAATATAAATACCGCTTTGATCGGTATTAGTCGTTAAAAGGAACTAAAAATAAACTGTTTGTAGATCGAGTAGTAAAAAAATAGCCGGAGCTTGCGAAACAGACCAATGCAACGCCGACTCCTGGTAGTGGGTATTGATCTCTTTTCGCGATGATTGGTGCGGATTTTGTTAGTGCGTCGTATGGTCGCCCTAACCCAGCGGAATCATGTTAGCGAAATTTAGATCATTCTCCGTAATGGCCTCGCGTTCTGCTTCTGGTAGGTTTGTAAGGGCCTATTGCTGTTTATGTGTTTACGGGATCAAGGTAGAGGTATAAGGCTGCAATGACTTGAGTGTCCCCAGTGTCCTCTGGGGAAATTCGTTGCCCCTCTAGCCACCATCCCACCGACCACAATGGAGATTTGCTAGAAAGATGGTGTTTTTATTTACCCAAATAGCTGTTTGTGTATTTTGGATTATGCCTAGACGTGCGCTCAGGAAGAGGGTTGTTTTTTCTAGAATAAGGCGTCGGTTGGTGCGATAGTGTACGTTCCGCCAATGTGATGATAGTATGTCGATCGGTCTGTTATGACTGCTATGACGTATTGTGTACCGTGATTACATGTGCATGTTGAGCGCCTTGTTTCTATCTGATCTGTATCCAGGTTTATTGTATTATAGCGCTCATGTCGGGTAATATATCAATTGAGTGTTTTAATAATAACAAAGTCACAGAGGCTAACATGATTTTTTTGTCAATTGAACGAGTACATTGCCGGAATTATTAATGGTTGGCCCGTTGCCAGAATTATGTGTGGCACCGCGTCCGCGAGTCGAGCCTTGCGCCACCGCAAAATATTGCTATTGACTGCCGATAAATTGGCCCTAAAGTTTACCCGGGCGACCGCTTCTTTGTGTACGGACATAACAGAGATGACCGAGGTGTTCAACTTGTTGAGTGCGGCGACTGCGCCAGTCGCAAGGGACACGATGACCGGCGGTTGAACTAGTTTCTCGGGGGATGGTGCCCAGATGAAGTACGAGCGCTTGCCTAACGCGGGGGGGGGGAAGAGAGACCGCCGGGGGTTGTCTTCAACCCACCACTGCCTGAAGGTCGTGACACGCGACGCGGTAGGTAGACGATCTAGTTTATACCTGCAGTACGTAATGATTTGGATCACGGCACTGCAATAGTTGGAGAGTGATGCGCCGTTCGATGCTCGCCACTTGCCGTATCAGGAAGTCTCGAGGCAAGATGATCAGGGAAGGGGGTTGTTCTGGGATGGCGTAGCCCGACAACTTCGTCTGTACAGCGCGCAGTGCTCCGGGTACTGGGCTACCGGGCCGTGGCGGATGGCGACCCCGTCATGCTAGAGCTGGGGGATGCGCGGGAGGACTCGTTCGTTACTCGTCTGCGAGACGGCGTTCCCAGCACAGGGAGATTCTGTGCCAGTTCTAGCAGTGAGCGAGTACTCTGGTGGTTTTGTCGGCTTGGCATAGCTCCACTAACCTCCGAAGGGCCTGGGTGGCTTGATGCACCGTGCGCACAAGTGGCTCTGAATCTAATCTGGAACGCATTGCACGAGTCGATGGTGACTGATGTTGAGTCGCACCGTTTCCGAGCCTCGTCGTGTTTGACGCGAGCGACTGGATGTAGCCTCAGGTATTCGCTGAAGTACATATATAGCGCGGCGGTGGGGCTGGGCTGCGCTGCGCTGCGCTGATTGGCTACATCGAGCTGGACAACATCGGTTGAAAGCAATCAATTGAGAGCTTTGCTGCGATGGCTGTCGGACTGCTTTGTGTCATGGCATAACGAGGTTGCTTGGCGCTATCGGGGATGTCGGGCGTGAATCTGATTCGATTCGATTCGAGTTGTCGTTCGCGATCTTTTTGCCTACGAAAGTTTGTGTTGCGAAGCACTCGTAATAACTGGTCTGTGTGCGTGATGACACCACGGTCGTTTGCTATTTATACTTGAGTGTTTCCGCTCGCGTATGGTTATGTTGTGTATATATGTGTCGGTACTCGGTGTATAAATGTTGATTGTTTTTTCATGGCTGCTTTACTACAGGACTAGTAGTAGTTTAGACCAACTCGGATTCGGCCATCATAATACTAAGATTCTAGCTAGATAGATACCTGCCGGTGCACAAAGTCAAACTCGAAGCTCCTCCACTAGGTGTAGCGACCGAAGCTTAGTGTAGCTTGGTACACGCTCAGAATTAGCAGTTAGCACGCTCAGCAACCCATGCTAAAGTTTGGCTGTATATCGTGCACACAGTCTAGCTTGTCGCATACGCTGCATTGTCGATACGCAGCGTACGACACGCCGTAGCGTCCCAACCAATCGAAGAGGAACGATGCTTGCTTTTCGATGGCTTTTTATTGGCTGAATCTGTAACAGGCGAGAGCGCACCGAAACTGATGCAGCGGAACATCTAACGTATTAGCTGAGTTGAGGACGACGGTTTCATTTGAGTTCCGGAACGTTTGCTGTGCCTGTTTTGTGTAAGATGTGTATGTATGTGCTGTCTGCAATTTATTATTATTATTACTAGTATGATTGTTATTACTGCACTAGACTGACTTCAGTTGGCCAAAGGCCGAGCATAGCAGCATGGCAAGCATGACGTGAGGCGTCATCTCTATCAGGCATTCCGGGCCTGCCCTCCACAACTGGGCCTCTCTGCATCACGTCTCTCTGAAGCAAGCGTACTGCCCTCTCATGGGAAACTTTTTCGCTTTTGAAACGTGACCGGAATATTCGTCTTCTTTGGGAAGTTGTCTACCAAAGCTTGTTGGTAGAGCCACAATAAACCACCGTAGAGTAGCACAGGGCGATCATATACATCTACGATGACAAAACAGGCAAACGTAGCAGCTTCCAAAGGCTCTCTAAGGAAGAATGGCGGGACGACGCCGCAGCAGTGATGAATTAATTATTACGAGTTAACACCTGGGCGATCTCTCGGAAGCTATCGGTGTACACCTTATTGTATGCGGATGGGCTAGTATTATATCTACGCAGCCGCTTTCGTCGGCAGCAGCCTCTCGCAGGAGAGCAAATTCGCTAATCGTCTGACAAATGGTCCGCAAAGCACCTCTTTTCGCAGTATTTTGGAACCTCGTAGGGAATCTCCAGTAGTCATTAGTCGTTTTTCAACCGTTTTCAACATCCGACTACCGCGTCACTGGGAGAGTTCCGTAGGCACTTTTAGCGGGAGAGGAGAGAAGTGCCAGAAGCGTTCTACAAAACGCCGCCAGTGTTGGACAATACATGGATGGAACCGCTTTTCGTGTAGCGTCACGTTCTCACCCACTACTCTGTCTAAGTTGACGAAGTTGGACCGTGTTTAATTTCCAGGTATATACATATATATATATATATATATATATATATATATATATATACATATATATATATGTGTATTAAGATATACATTTGTGATGTAAGAACATGTGCACAGCCCGCTCGGGGCTTAACTCAAGGCGTTAGGTCCAGGCTTGGGCTGGTCCACCTAGCCAGGGTGCCTCTCATCGAAGCGGCATTCCCTCTCTGAACATCCAATGACAGACGTTGCAGTAAATATTCGCCCGCCCTCTTGTCTCCTGTAGCCAGCACCAATCTTCTCCCGACATCGTTGAGCAGTTTCTTCGTGAGCAGCCCGGGCCCCCCCAATGTCTCGAACGCAAGGGGTGAGAACAAGTGTGGGTAAGCAATACTTGAATACTTTCTGCACTTGGCTGCTTCCGCTAGGGCTACCGCGTGTCCAGGGCGGGATGCGCCCGTACCGACCATTGAAGGGGCTAAAGAGTCAGTTACGGTCGCATCCCACACCAGCATTTGGCCCCGCTCAAAGGGAGTCAGGGTCATGCCATCAGGTCTCCTTCCATCGTCTCTGACTAAGCCGGGAGGCTCTAAAATGCATGGGTAGCCCGCCGACCGTAGCCCCCTGCTAAATGTTTCATTCAAGGCTGAGTGGCGTGCAATTCTGCCTGAACTCTGCGGACAGGAAAGTCCATGGTGACCTAGGGAGTCGACCTCATCACCGCACCTGCACTGGTGTGGGGAGACTAGGTCTACTCCTAACCTCAACCCGACTAGTATTCGTGTAGACTCGTCATCCAGGAGGGTACCAAGTTGAGGGCTCGGGAGGGCGTGCAGCCATGCACCTGCACCGGGCGAAGAAACTGCCTGTAACCTCGCTTTGCTAGTGGCCGTAGTTGTTCGGTCCCACAGGCCGCTCCATCGGCCGTCGTTTGCCAGTTCTGACCACGAGCGCTGAAGAGAAGGAGTCTCCGGTAAAGACCCACAGAATGCATTAGCGTCATCCTGAATCTTTTCAAGCGTGGAGTGGAAGCTTGCAATCGCTTGGGGGTCCAGGATAGACTCAACGCCACTAGTGGCCGAATGTAAGGAGGCGATGTGCGCTGCGACTGAAAGAGAAACTGCTTCAGGCAGGCCCAGTCCACCTCTGGCTACCGGTAAAAACGCCTGAACTAGGGAATCGTCTCGCAGGTTGAGTATAGATTCCAACGCGAAACCCATCTTCAAGTTAATTTCCTCCAACTGGGCCGAGAAGGCTGAACTGTTGGTTCCCCTGAACAGGTAATTCAACCTCGACGCGGAGAAGCATGAACGCAGGAGGTACAACCCCTGGTGAGCGCCCAGCTGGGGAAGACGATTAAAGCCAATTTCAAGTTTTTCCCTCCCGCGTTCGATTGTCGGTCCAAGGTGGCGAGCGAACAGGGGTACGCCAAGAAGATCCAAGTCGTCGCCTGTTACGCGGCATCCTGGAAGTAGATTCTGTATAGCGGATATGTCAGCTGTACTTGAGCCGGTTATGTGAACCTCACACTTGACGGGGTTCAGGTCCAAACCGCTGCATGTGGTGAAATGAAGTATCTTCTTTAAGTCTTCACAGACCGTACTAATGTTACCTCCAATGACACCGTCGTCCAAATACCAAAGATTGAGTGGACTTCAAGTGAGTTAATCAAGTCTTTAACGGCAAGACAAAACAGAGGGGGAGCAAGGGGATCTCCCTGTTGAACCCCAACAGCTGAAGTCAGCAGTGCCGAGGGCAAGACCAAGTGCGATGGAGCACCGTAGGCCAATTTCACTTGATGATAAATAGCAGGGGTCTCATCTCCAACCACTTTCAGCAAATGATCCCTTCTGACGGTGTTGAACGCGTTTTTAAAATCAAGTTTGGCTAGCACGGATGGATCGGGTCGAGAATCAATAAAAGCCCTGGTAGCGTAAATCATTACTTCAGCACCCCCCTTGGTGGAGAAACCCAATTGGTGAGGCCCGACCGCTAGGCTGATAACATCTTTAGAGTCCCTTACTGCCAATTTCGCCGCGATCCTGCGTAGTACCGATGAACAAGCGATAGGTCTAAACGAGCCGTCTTTCTTCTTTAGTGCAAACAGCCTGGCTCCGAAGATAAGAGGACACCACCTTGGATGCGGAGCTCCCCATCGCAGTAGATCGATCACCTTTGCTAGGGCCTTGCTAAGTGCGTCGGATGAGCAGCCGAGAGTCGGTGAGAGAAGGTCCTGTAGCAGTCGAGGTCTGATGAAATCCAGACCGGCGCTCGAGCTCTTTGAAAATGATCCCATCGTATAGCGAATATCCTCGACCGAGGTAGAAGACGGTAAAAGTTGTGAAGGGGGAGGAGACGGCCAACACAAGTCCGGTTGCGCGGGGGGGTGTTTTTCCCTTAGCGACGCTGCGGCGGCTGGTTCATCGACCATAACATCGTCAGACAGAAGAAGGCGGGCTGCCCCTGACACGTCTCCGTCCGACAGTTTGGCCAACACGGCCCGCGTGATCGAATGATTTCGCTCAACATTACCACCCGACTCGCCCGCGGTTTGCAGGAGAGCCAAATCTGTAAGTCGAGCACCGCGTCGAAACTCCACCAAGTTCTTCCTAATGACCACTGCCAGAGAGCGTGTATCTCTGCAGCCTACCGGTAACCTTAGCACGACTGGGGCGAAGGAGAAAAGCCCAAGCCAGGCCGCGTCGTCGTTGTCCACGGCAACCTTTAACAACACCTCCGACAGTGCGTCAGCCACCGACTTCCTGACCACCTTGGGCAGGATGCGAACCAACTTCCCATTTTTTATGAAGGCCTGGATGCACTCCGTGAGGTCGGAATTGACTTCGTTCGGGGCCCCGTCATGATGGGGTATCGTGCTTTCGCCCCCATGTTTGACTGTGACATGTCTACGGAGGCCTCGCCTAGCAAAAGTCTGACCGCATTGGTGACATGTTACCTTGTTGGGCCCCAGGGGGTTCGGTGTAGTTGCAAGGATCTCTATAGGCGTAAAGCTCGGGCCGGCTCCTTCTGAAGAATCCGACAAAGTGACCGGTGTGGGTTCTGTCACCTTTCTGCCATTGTTATGATCGTCCGTCATTATGATTGCCTGAGGTCGCTAGCAACCGTCAGAAGCGCCAGTAATGGCTGTAGCGCGTTCGTTATTGACTTAATCATTTTTGACAACTCGGACTTTATAGACATTAAGTCCCGGACTAATCCGGATGACCCCTGGGCGACTGGTTTGCGAGGTCCCCGGAGACGAGTGCGTGTCACCTTCGTTCGTGGCTTGGCTCGGGAACGCTGTTTCGGTGCCGCTCTAGGCCGGGGAAGAAGGAGCTGCGGAGTGGTGTCTCCACCAACCGCGATGCCACGAACCACCGAGGCATATGTCACCCCCCTCCGTCGAGGCAGAAGCTGGTCCAGCGGTACTTGAGCCCTGTAAAGAGGGTGCAGGCACTGCCAGGGCTTCGTTGATTGATGCATCCGGATGAGTAGCACGAACCTGGTGGAGGGTTCTGGCTTCCATCAAAACCCGATTCCTTTCTCTCAGGTAAAATAATCTTGGGCAGCTTGGTGACTTTGCATCGGCAGCAAGGTGGCCTTCTCTGCCACAGTTGCGACAAGCCTTGGGGAGTGAGCAGCTAGCCGCCATATGGCCAACCCTGGAACAGTTGAAGCAGACTCTGGGCTGGTCGGGTTCTAGAACCACCGCATGCGAGCGATAACCCAGGAACACTGACGCCGGCGGTTGACGATCGAATGTCAAGATAACTTTGGGTAGAGGCTTCTTCTGAGCGCCAGAAGAGACGATCAGTCTTCGGGCAGCTGTAACGCCAACGTTCGATAGCTCCGTTACGATCTCTTCCTCCGTTAGCGAGGTGCAGACACCTTGAATCCTGGCCTTGAACGAAGCCAATCCCGGGCAAGAGGCGGTCACCTGGACGTCATCTACGCACGTTAGGCTTGACAGCTTCTGGGCCACATCGATGGAGGAGACGTTAATAAATATACTGCTCTTGTCTCCTGAGATACGACCCTCCGGCACCAGACTGTGGATTGCCTTAAATAAGCGTAACATCGAGCCTTCCTTGAAGTATACCGGACTCCCGTCAGGCTTCTCCTTGTGTCTGAGGCGAACCCTGAATGCTCCGAATGCTCCTGAGCTGACTTCATTTTTCAGCCGGTCTAATTGCTTTTGCTCCCGCATCACGGTCTTTTTAACTCTCGCGCTTGTAACAACGGTGAAACCATCGTGACCCGAGGGCTCGTCAACCACCGAGTCAGTATCTACACCCTGCCTTCTTCGTTTAACACCCGCGGATTTGTTACTCATCGCCCTAGCAGGCCTCGATATATCATCGACGGCTGTAAGTGCATCGGTGCGAATGTTCGCGATATCCAGGCTAGCGGGAGGTACAACTAGCCGGGCGGGGGCATTTGGGCCCATGATCGCGTTTTACATTCACTCGCAATTGCCTTGTATAGTTATATCACTAAATGTATGTATATATATGTCACCAATGTGTATATGTATGTCTCCTCGAATATATATATATATATATATATGGTACCGATAGGTGTATGTATGTCACCTGTATATATATGTCACCAATGTTTTGTATATGTATGTCACCTTCTGTATATATGTCACCAGTGCCTTGTAGATGTATGTCACCAAGGCAAAGTAATTGTTTACAAACAGTCGTACTGGCGCAAAATGTAGGCGCGTGCAGGCACGCGAAATCAGCCGGTCGCCAGTGCGGCTCCACCGTCTAAATTGACGGAACGAGAGCCGTGTTATGACGTGGCTGTTATGGCACACTAGCAATAAGAAGTACACCACACAGGATGACCGATGAACTGAACAGCACCTCACAGTTAACAAGTGGAACACTTTTCAGTCTTGGACGAAGCGCAAGGTGAAGGCGATCCGACTAGGCCACTGCCAAGTCAAACCGTGGCATACGAGCCAGGTAACGCTCCACTATTCGTAAGCCACCGAAAACACGTCTGCACACCTCGACGTTCGAACGCCCTATATATATATATATATATATATATATATATATATGAGTAATCCTCTCGTGACAGAACTCGCTTGTATGTAGTGTCGTGGCGGAAAATCGATCAGAACCCTGCCAGGAGCAACAAAGTCAACTCACCTTCTTTCAATGCAAACCCGCCTCTGTAGCTTCGCAAGGAAGGTCTACGATATACATACATGCCACAAACGCCAGGCAGAATAACATTAGAATACAAAGGTTCGCAAATAAACACTTCGGTCTTCGGTACCAGACGACACCTTCCAGTTGCACCTTCCTGTACATCATCAGGCAGCAGGCTGCAGGCGGCAACGGGTAAACGCTACGATTGAGCTGTAGCAAGAGGTTCTCTCTGTACTTAATCCTCTGAAGGTCGAAGTCTATGCAACATAAATACGAAACTTTATAATGCATAGCCTGCGCTCCCGACCGACCAAACCCCGAGAAGAACCCGTTGGTATATCCAAGAATGCCAGTCTCTCCATAAAATTTACACGTATGTCCTATACAAATACAAACGCCAGTCGGCTCTACAAAAAGACAATGCGGGAAGCTAGACTGGAGCAAGAGATAAAAGCACAAAACAAGCTTCTCAAAAAGTCCCAGCTTCATGCACATAAATGGCTACCCTACTGGGTACCTCGCTATGGGGCGAGACGCGCCCAATAGCCCGTCCGGTATCACCTGAAAATTTAGATAGCCATTTATGACACATGTTCGTAAACATTTCTACGGTCCCCAATTCGACGTATGTTTCCGTGTGGGGCCAATATTCAACCGAAGCCCGACTAGTGCTGGCTCGTCCTATTGGTATCTTGAATGTAGGGAATACGATAATGAACGCGCTGCCAGGAAAGGCTGCGGGTCTAGACGTCCTCCGGAACGAACATCTGCCACAGGTGATTATTGTGGCTCCTTGCCTCGCTGCTCTCTTCAACAAAATTATGAAGACGACCTACTTGCCCGAAGAATGGAAAGTCAGCCTGCTAACTGTCATATCGCAAGGAAAAGGGGATTCCTTAAAACCTTCCTCGTACCGTGGAATAGCAAAGAAAGCGTCCGTTATTTACAAAGTTCTGTCGGCATTAATAGCGCGTCGGCTGGAAGATTTCTCACAAGGAACAGAATGTTTACCCGCTAGAGCAACGACACGGTTTTAGGCGAAGGAGATCGACAATGACGGCTTGCGCTGTTCTTCGTCATCATTCAAATGGTCCTCTGAGGTAAACGAAATGTTCTCGTTGCTGTTTACTTTTAGGCGGCTTTCGATACAGCGTCACGAACAATAATCTTCGACAACAGCGTCATGTGGTGTCCCAACGGTAATACTACAACTAGTTCAAGCTGTGCTACAGCAGGGTAATCCTCGGTGGCGGGGTAATCCTCGACGACACACTCCAATTAGTTAGAATGCAGGGGCCGTACAGAGCAAATAACCTCAGCCTCGAATGTTCCACTCAAACATCAACAAAGATGACGTTATTCGCCAGTTCCTTAACTCATTCTCCGCTAGGCGGGAAATTTCAAAAACGTTCGCAGGTCGCCACCTATGTATACATGCGCGATTACGAGCGAACCACACTGATTTAGTATTTATCACTATAATAACACAAACATTTCATATACAAAATACTGCAGACGCTTGCAATCGAGTGAAACCTATATCAAGCAAAACCTATATATTTATACATAGGCGAGGTGTGCAAGAAATGGCCTGACCTTGACTGGCCTGTCCGTAAACGGCTAGGCCGCCGTTTTAGGCCCGCCAGCGACAGAAGGATTTGTCCTCTCTATTGCGAGACGTCCCTCCATCCTACTTTGCGCTGCTGCCTTTGTGGCGACTGTTATTCCTCTACGAGGCGTCTGTCGGCCCGGCCGCTGCCGTACTCATAAGAGCTTTCTCGTTTGACGGATTACCTACGTTTACCTTCTTCCAACCTTCGAAATGCCCTTTCGAAGGTTGGGGAAGCTTAGTATTATTTACTTCCCTCTATGTCGGTATATATATATATATATATATATATATATATATGCGTGTCGAAAAATATCTTCTATTAGGCTCGACGACAGAGTAACGGAATTAGTTATCCTCGAAACGAAAAAATGGAGATCGCCACTGTAGGGCGGTGGGCGTCTCTTAGCCGGGGAGCTTATATATATATATATATATATATATATATACAGAACGAATATCTTAGACGTGACATGTGTATTAAGTTGAATGTCTGTCCTTACTGCATTTGAGTGCGGTATATATTGGAAGGATAAGTGCATAGTCAGAAGAATTTTCAGAAAAGTTGCGAGTAAAGTGGATCTAGCCAATAAAGTACAGGAGTAAGATGCTGCGATGCTTTAGACTAGATTTATGTGGTTTTAGTCGTTTATAGAGTTGGCAAATGCATAAAGGTACGCAATAGCTATGACGAAACGCTTTTCTTCTGTTCCAAAGCATGTTCACGTTGCCCCCCCCCCCCACACACGCATGCCGCAAAATGTCGGCATGCGTGTGTGTGTGGGGGGGGGGGGGAACGTTTCATGCGCACCTTCCGTGCTTCACTGCTATATCGAGCAGTAAGTATTCGGACGAGGTGGGCCGGGAAAGCGTGTCTATCTCTCTCACGTGAAGTGCGACTGTAGCTAACTAAATACAGGCTGCGAGAGAGGGGTTGGAATTGGAGGAAATACTTATTCCTGGATAAGGCTGGGAGAGAAAATGAACATCTCTCCCAGCCCCCTGAAGAGGATAGTTGGGGGAAGAGCCGGTAGGAGCCGGTTGAGCCAAGCGTTCAAGCCAAGCGAGCCAAAAGCCAAGGCGGTAACGCTGCAGAGCATAGCAGCGAGCTTAGATGGAGGAACTTGCCGCGTCTCAACTGGCCACGATAGACGTCGTCCCGAATTGTGTGAACAAGTCGCGTTTTTCCCGCGCAGTCCGAGTTGCACTCGACGCGTTCTAGCTTCGCACAGCAAATGTGATTTTGCCAAATAGGAAAATGCAGCACGCTGCTCACCGTCGATCGAAGTTCATTTGGACCACCAATAGCTAACCTATTGATGACTATCAAGATATATATATATATATATGTCTTGATCAGCTTTCTTAAGAGATAACTAGTTATCTGCGATACAGATTTGTATTAGAATCATAGGGAACCAGCTGGAACCAGCCTTGCACGTTAGCGTGCGTTATATTCGCCATGAACATTTGGTAAAATGTTTGGAAAATTACTAGGTTGTATCTGGGATGCAAGAAGATGCATACAAGTAGTTGCTAAGTATGAGACAGATGTCACCCTTTCGTTCTTGACTGGTGTTGGAGGGCAAAGCTTTCTAGCTGATTGCTGCGATAATGACAAGAACTTAGCATGATTATTAACCCCTTATATTGGTGAGTCTTTCGTAGTTCATGAACAACTATTATCAGCTTGTTCACCGCTCGTCTTGAGTGTTCGTTTCTAGCTAGTTGGCTTCCCTCTTCTTTACTAATGTTTATTTATGATTTTATTAGTTGTATGAATGTCTTCTATCCATAACGTTTCAAAAGCCCCGAGGTGATTTGCAGAGCTTCCATCCTGGCATAAATACTTGGACGCGTTTTCTGCTTTGCCCGATGGGAGGTTATGGCAGCTGAGCTGGATGTGCTCATGGCAAAGAAGAATACGTCATTTTACATTTGCATACAAATCTCGGTAATGCATTTAAGTTCTCAATTTAGGTGTCATCCCAAATTTTACAGGTTACATCACAACGTTGTGTTCACGATGGCGACACGTAAACATTCGTTGTCATATTCGTTTTGTCAAAGTGTATTAAGCAGATTTACTAAAAATACGACTGGCCTCTGGTGACTGCTTTGATGTTACGCTTTGGTGGCGCTTTAGAAGTAGAAGGTCGGCACTAATATACGCCAGCAAGAAAGGGAAGTCTGTCGCGGCAGAATGCTTCTATCGGACTAGAAATTTAATTAGGGCCAAGGTCTCCAAACAAGCCCTGTAATAATGAACCGTCAAAAACTCCCAAAGCTGAGGCGGTGGTTTTTTGCGCGTTCTCTCTTTTATATATATATATATATATATATATATATAGTGCAGATCGAGTGGAACTTTAGGAATGTAGTGGAACTTTAGTGCTGTTTTGGGTTCTGTGTCGTGTAGACAGATTCACGCACGTCGTCTGAGCGTTTGTACAGTACTGTATTTTGAGGAGGTAGGAGGCTACCTCTTTAAATTGCAGTCCTCCTATTTGGTTCGGTACACGCACTGTAAGACGACCTTATCAACCCGTACAATAACAGCTCTCTTTCTATCTATCTTTCTACATTGATCTCGTTTGGGCTGTGAGAATTCTACTATCTCTCGGCTTGGGATTTGAGTTGTGCTGAGCTCCTCTTCATGTCTGTATATCTATGTTTGCAACGGTCTGGCCAGGTTACGGGGCCTTTGCAGAAAAGTGGGGTCCAGATTACCCTTTACGACGACAAAAAGAAGGATCTCTCATTATTCTCATCCTTTACGCAATCCCTTTGCTGAGAATTCGATTGGATGTAAACGACAATGTTAGCCGTTGAACCTGGCCTATAGTTTGACCTATTCAAGGTTACCAGGATATATATATATATATATATATATATATATATATTGGATCTTGAAAACGTGTTCCAAAAGTCTATCAAGGTCGAGCCTGTTTTAAAACCCAATCCCGCAGAGTAGATAGCCATATCATTCCTGATGTTAACTAGCAAATTTGAAATCCATCTGTTGGTGGAAAGTGCTGCCGTAAGAAAATGGCGGGTGCGGCGAATTGAAAAACATGAAACTGTTCGCTTCGATGTTCGAATCTCCATCATCACACCATGTGTCGGTGGCAGCCACGTCGAAGTATAGCAATCCATAAAAAAATATATATATAAGCACGGTAAGAATAATCATTCTTGGACATTTTAAACTGCAGCAACTGAAAGGCGTATAACCGAAAGCGTTAGACACAAGTCAACTGGGAACTGCGATTCGAGCAATACTTGTGTTGCTTTTACACTTTTCCTTTGAGCTGGTGTTATTTTGAGTAGTTATTGAGTGCATTTTCTTGTGTACTCAGATGTTCGGCAACTCTTAAAAGCTCATCACTCGGCGGTGAGATTCTAGCAGTAAAGCAATTGGCCTAGCAGTAAAGCAATTGGCCTGAGCATCTAGCAGTAAAGCAATTGGCCTGAGCATCGAGCAGTAACGCAATTGGTCTACTTCTGCACGAGCTTCCGACCCATAGGATCCTATATTAGAGGTGCGGCAGATTGCTGAATCACAGCAGAAACCGTCTCAGATTTGTGCTGGATCGTTCTCTATCGACACCCACGTATGTATATATATACATATATATGACTGCTTAAATCACAATGTGTTAATTGTTAACTTCGCCCAGGCTTCATGGCTGCATAGCTGGTGTCGGAATTTAATTGCTTAGCTCACCTGCATTTGAATCTGTTCATATGCGGCTTTGTCCGTCGTTGTTACATGGCGCTTTTTTAGCGTTGGTGTTTTCTGGTAGAATGTAAGATTTTCTTCAAGGCTTGTGGGAAACGGTTTTGCTTTTGGATGGTTGGCCAACGAAAACGTTGCTTTATTGATACTGTCTTACTGTTGTTGGTGTTTTGTCCGTCCGAACTAAGCACACACACACACATATATGATGATGATATAAAGCCTTGTGGCGTAATCGTAGGCCGTGATCAGTTATAGCCGCCGCCGCTAGTGAATAACGAAGAATCGTGCCGTTCGACAAAAAGAGGTTCTGCCGTCTTCGGTTTTTGTACAGGCTGTTATAGTCGTCAGTTGGTATCCTGGCAACTTTTTTCAGGCCATGTGGCAGTTTTGAAGCTTTGTCGCTTGGGGTCGCCACTCTACATAGTGCACCCACAACTCATTTATGAGAGAGCTTAGCAGAAACTATAATAAAAATAAGCATAATCTTCATTCGAATCATATCATGACGCATAGTCTAAAGCTTTCGAGAACACATATTATTTTATTTGGGGTCTAGGACATGGTCTGCCAGGTTGCCAGGCATCAATTGCCACGACTATCAGGCAGTACAAAAACCGAATGGCCGAGTCTTTTTTAGGACGGCACTATCCTGCGCTATCCGCTACTACCGCTATAACTGGTAACGGCACACTACTATGCCGCAAGGGTTAATATCATCATATATGTGTGTGTGCTTACTTAAGATCGACAAAAACATGAACAACTCAGTAAAGCAGTCTCAATAAAAAGACCTTCGTTGGCCTATCATCGCAAACGCAAAACCGTTAGGCCTTCAAGCCTTGAAGAAAATCTTACATTTTACAGGAAAGCATCAACGCTGAGTCAAAACGTGGCATGTCACAGCGGCACTGTACCCGCATATGGATAAATTCGAATGCAATTAAATTCCGGCAGCAGCTAAGCGGCCACTGGGCGTAGTTAAAGATAGAGTAATTTACACAGCTTCATATCTAAGACGGTTTCCGCTGTGATTCAGCAATCTGCCGCATCTCCAAAGGATGATCACATGGGACATTTTGTCGAGTATTTCTGAACTCACCGGTTTATGCATTTGAAATGATTCGCGGTATAATAGACATAGCTGCCGCTTGATATGGTGGGCTACTGTAGCTGTCGAGGAACAAACATACAGGGCTTATTTATGGCAACTAAGCAGCCATATTCGGTCGCACTGTTTTGATGGCGTTGCGCTGCATTGAGGCGGAGTGGTGACAGCACCCAACACAGAGAAAGAAGATCTCGGTTTATTAAGACCACAACGACTAATTTGCTATAAATGATCGGACATTCATAACTAGCACTAGGATAAGTAGGTTTAAGTTCACTACATATATATATATATATATATATATAAGTAGTATTATCTAGTATATATTTAGTTTGCAACAAGGAATGTCTCAACCCGCCAACATGACGCCACAGCATGATTTAATAAGGCAGCTGTTTCTTAGTGAATATCGTAGCCCTAATTTGCCACACCTGGAGCATGCTATAACATGGGAAAATCTGATTCCGATCTTTTCAGGCATGACTGTCTGTGAGGAGGCGTTAAAAACGTTACGAAACTCCAGAAAACGACCTGTGAAGGGAGTTCTCTTTGTAACAGGTACGTTTACGCATATCTATAGCGTGTTAACAAAATCTGTAATGAACATTTGTATTTACTATCACTAACGTAACATGGTGGTAGATTGCTATGGTATTAATTTGTTAGAACCTATAAATATATATTGTCCATTCATATTACAATATAATTCACAAGGACTACAGTTCTATACGTATTGACTCCCCGTACATTTGCGGGGTATATATATATATATACGAATACGCCTTGTTATATACCTGTTTTTTTTGTGGAGGGGCCCCAACGGTTGGACGTTACTCTGTTGAGACCCATACTTATTAAACGCACCTCCCCCCTAAGGTTCACTCTCTCATAGCCCAGATTATCATAGAACAGTACTATGGACATCAGCTGCGCTTTGTACCTTTTGCGTTTCTCCTGGAGGACCTATTTTGCTACAGCTGCTACAAACTTCCAGGCTTGCTTACTAGAGACGATGTATTCTGCGACCTCTTTTAGACTGAGTTTGTGTCTCCAGTCATAGGGCTGTGGAGCTCGTGGCCTGGTGTGGTCTCGTAGTGTGGGTCTCCGTCCCTGGTCTATTTCTTTCGGGTCTGCCTTCCAGGCCGATTTCTGTAGAAGTGTATAACCTGAACTGTCCTACGTCCTACTTCCTACTTGGCAGAATACACATGCCACCGACAGAGCCTTTCCAATTCGGAACAAGTGTGAGTGGCAGTTCCCGTGTCCTGTGAAAATCTGGGTGAAGTCATGGTCGCCTCCTGCCCATGTCCAAGCCTAAATATATGGCGGCAGTCCACGAAGATACCTCCGAGACTTATGCCTTACTTGCTGTCGGGGGCTCGTTTGAGTAGGGCCCGGTTTCCCCTATAATCTAGCAATGCTTGAGTACGTACGTTTTTGTTTCGGTGTTTCCGAGATCACGCCTGGCTTTGCACGAGTGCGAGCAGTGTCAGCAGGGCCTTGCTGACACTGCTGGGGGGTTCTTACAGTGACATTATGAGCCGAGCGAATTAAATCGTCTAACTGCTTCTCGAAGAGGGAATTACCCACTCATTCTGAAAACACGTGTACCTGTCCCGGATGAGAAATCCTCCATTTTTTTCGTGAGGTCACTTTTTAAATCTTCTAGACCAATCTTAACTTAGAGTGGGGCCTATGCAACCCACCACCTACGAATCGATCCCACTAGCGCCGGGCGACTCAGGGTGACAAAGTCGGGAAGGCCCAGGCTTCTTGTTGATGCCTCAGTAGAAGTGTCTGTGTCTTAGAGTTATGATGGAGGTCAAGGTTGAGCGACCGTTCCACCGTCGTTATGTTACGTCGTTTAGTTTGTGCAGTTTATCGGCTCAGTCAGCTAGGTCCACTCCTCTCAATATGTGAGTTAACTTGCAGGCTCAAAAGGAAGAACGAAGCAGGAAGAAGCCGCTGTGCGAACCAGCTAGTTTTAGTCCATCGCATGCACCCCTAAGCTCTGCGGCCTCACTGCTTTGGGTAGGATTCGTATAAGTCGAAAGCGAAAGCAGACTGCTCTAGTCCCAACTACGATGTCCAACAGCGATAGACACCGATATATTCCTTGTTTCAACTCTCCCCCCCCCACAACATATGTGACCCTGGTCGAAGTCGCTAGGGAATTTGTCCTCTCGCCTTTGAGAAACTAATTAGAGCGGCTCTTGATTGAAGGGGAAGGCTTTGCATCGCGGCTATGCGGGCACTGAGCGACTATAACGCGTCCTATATATATATATATATATATATATATATATATATATATATATATATATTTATTTATATTTGTAATAAGTGAGTTCTTTCGTTGCACAGGGGATGGCCTTCGAGTAGTGGATGATGAAACGAAAGACCTCATCCTTGATCAGACGATCGAGAAGGTATCCTTCTGCGCACCGGACCGGAACCACGAGAAAGGCTTCTCGTACATCTGTCGTGATGGTACGTACCAATAACAGGCGAATGGGTTAAGCGCCGAGCGAATTTCGAGTAGCTCCTTAACCACTCATCTCAAGCGGAGAGGCCTAGGATGCGAATAGTGTAGTTTCTCTTCCTTGCTCTCTCTCTATGTATGTCATCTGTATTTAACTAGAGCTTCCGTATCTGCATGCGTTTCTGTAGTTTAGTATCTATCACGACGTGCCGTCAGTTTGTCTCTTGTTAAATCGATTGCACACCGAAAGGGCAGCAGAGCATAACGCAGAGTACAGCTACCCGGCTAGTCCTGGCCACAGATTAATACAGCTTCCATACCACATTTTAAAGCATATACCTATGCATTATATTAAGTTCGTGTCTCTGATTAATGTACAAGGCCAGCGCAGTGCAATGTTGAGTTTGACGACAGACGCTAAAGGCTACCGCTGAGAGATGGCTTAGTGATACGTCTTGTGTGGTAGCATGACTATAATTTTGTGCATTGTTCATTATTTCACCGAAATACGCATTATCATTGCTATCTGACTACATACCATAAGGATGCAGCGTTTCATTGAGAGCGAAGATTTGAAATGGTGGAAAAATGAATGCTGTTTTTTTCAGAATAGTGTGAGCATTTTGCTTGATTCTCGATG
This sequence comes from Dermanyssus gallinae, assembly GCA_003439945.1. Taxonomy (NCBI): domain Eukaryota; kingdom Metazoa; phylum Arthropoda; class Arachnida; order Mesostigmata; family Dermanyssidae; genus Dermanyssus; species Dermanyssus gallinae. Next base: position 395,532 of record QVRM01002998.1, on the reverse strand, counting down.
CAATGCACGTCTGAACGAACATACTTGGGGGAAGGGAACATGCATGGGGGGAGGGAAAACAAGAAAACAAGTGCAACTGAGTGCTAGAGGGGACTTTCGGACTCATTATAAGTCATATATAAGGTCATTAATACTTTAGGAGACGTTGGGCCTCGTGGTAAGTCGTATATATATATATATATATATATATAATGCTGGCTCTTCTGTTATTTGCACCAGTATATATTCATTAGGAAAGACAAATTTATCTCATACATTTAAAACTTTCACAATGTCTTGTTCTTGTTAAATTATTATGACTACGCTCGTTGGTTACGGTGTTGTAGCTTTTGTAACTATAATTGTGGCTCTTGTCGTTCGATGTTACAACACCGTTTGGGACAGACTGCCATTTTTACTCTATTTGTTAGACTAGCTTAGTCAACGGCTACTGTTTCAGCTATCATTTAAATACCTCCTGTAACGGGTGCTTTGTGTGGTGCACCACCGCCTGCAGGAACGACTCGGCGCTGGATGTGTCACGGCTTCCAGGCGTCCCGCGATTCCGGAGAACGTCTCTCGCATGCTGTCGGCTGCGCCTTCGCTGTCTGCCTCGAGCGGAAACAGCAGCGGGACAGAGAGTCGAAGGAAGCAGCGCTCCAGGCCGTTACCCTGCAGCAGGGCCATCAGGACCAGCCTGGCTACAATGTTCAGGGCGGGCAGGGCAACGTGACGAGCAATGGAAGCAGTGGGGGCAATAACACTGCGATATCGACGACAGCGACAACCACAATAATGACCACGACGAGAGATAATAACAACTTTAGAAGGGCGGCCTCGATGCGCTGCACCTCTTCAGCTGTTAGAGCCCCTCTTGATCCTCAGGTATGTATATACATATATATAGTATTTTGATTTTTTGGGAACGTATATAGCAGGAATAGTTTAGGGTATCCGTTCTTTCGGAGAACCAAATGAGCCACTTATTCCATCCTATCTGCCGCAGTGTATAACCGCAGTATAAACCCCCCATAAAAATAAGTTTTTCAGCTCTCACAAAGAGAGAAAGAGTATATCGCGTAGGAAAATAGATTTGCGAGTTACCTGACGGAACTGTTCATCAATTTGCGTCTTTGTTTCATGTAATGTTGTGCCGTTGCGGCGGTGGTGGTGGATACCTCACGGTGCGCGAACTGTTGTGTCCTTCTTCACTGCTGTGGATTGCCGACTTGGCTTGCTGTTCAATTGTGTATCGTGTTCTCGTCTAACATTGGATGCCATCAGGAGTGTAAACCGTCGCAGGTACCACCTGTAAAGGCGGTAGTGAATCCGTACGCTATCGAGCGGCCACACGCCACGCCGTCGATGCTTGAACGACAGAACTCTTTCCGAGGTCTGGCCACGCTGGGCGCCCAGTCGCCCTTTAAGCGTCAGCTGTCGCTCAGGCTCAACGACCTGCCGTCGAATCGGCAGAGACAGCGCTCCATGAGTCTGGATACCGAGGCTACCCAGGGCCTCGTACGGGAGGCGGGCCAGGGCGCCCTGGGCAACCCTGCCGTCATCCCCGAGGGCTCGCCCCTGGGCAGCCAGCAGGCGTTGAGCGACGTGCGAGTCGTTTCGGCCGCAAATCCTCTCACGATGCAGGGGGTGAACAACCCCCTGTCCGTGCTGTCCACATCGCTACCTCAGCAGGCCACTAGCGGACCTCTCTCGCTGACTGGCTCAGGCGGCGCCGGCGGCGTCGAATCTAGCCTCGACATCAGCGCTATGTGTCAACAACTGTCGATGGGGCTAGACTTGCTGTCGTCCGACACGGGCAAGTGCAACCCACCCGCTAGCAACGCGTTGCCCTGATCCCTTCGACAATAACCCTGTACACAACGGATGCCTTGGTAAGAATGAAAAACGCGAGCGGCTATGCGCACTGCACCAGTACTACTGCCCTGTTGCCCTCTTCATGCTTTAGCTGCCCGATGCAATAAGACTGACTGTACACGGGCTGCTGTGTACAGGCAGTGTGCACCTAGTTAAATAGAAAGCGTTTCTCGGTATGGGAGTGACATTTACCGGCCTGCCGTGTGTAAGATGCTAATATTCTTTCCCCCCCCCCCATCTCCCTCTCTCGCTCTCTACTTATCTATATACGTATGGGATATGCGTTTGGTTTGATTGCAGGTGGCATGGATCCACTTAGCTCCTCAGTCCAGTCGCGTGGCGACAGTAGCTCTTCACCGGTGGTGGTGGCGGTGGCGGCGGCGCCTCTTCCTCCGTCTTCTTCTCCCCAGACAACAGGTGCGGCTGTCGTCTCTTCGACGAACCCCTGGGCCCAGGGGGCGCCTGGCGGCAAAAGACCCCCGCTGCTGTCGTCGGCATCGGTCGTCAGTGCTACAGGCCCGCTAGGCCGGGCACAACCTGGGTCGCTGTCGCCGCCACCGGGCGCCGGTGGTGGCAGTGGATCGCCCCGCCTAGCGCACCAGCGAGCTGGCCAGCTCGGTCAGCTGCGCAGTCAGAGTCTGTGCGACGCGGGCCGAGGAGCGGAGCCTGGCCATACCATCGACATCCTCCAGCGTGGTTGCAGTAGTAGTGGTAGTGGTAGTAGCAGTACTAGTAGTAACAACAACAACGGTAGTAATAACGGTAGCCATCGTCCTCATCCAACCTCCGCGCAGCCGCGCAGCTACTCGTCTACCAATCCCTTCATTAGCGACCTCATGCCGAGCAGCCACCCCGCCGCTCAGGGTTCGACATCACATCGAGCCAACCACAGCGGGTTGGTAACCAGCAACAGCAGCAACACCGCCCAGCTCGCGCAGAGTGGGGCAGCAGCCTTTGAAGTGAGATTGTAGATTAGGTAAAGACATAGACATAGATGGAGGGATGGATGAATGAATAGACCAATGTTCGTAGAACCGATATCAACGACGGCACGAGAACAGCCCTTTCCCACGAACGTATATTTATACACTCACACATACACACCTAGATATTGAGGAACGACGAGAGAAATTGGGACTGGGTAAGACAACATGCAAGAGTGTGCTGCACATGCAGACACGAAGGTATGCAGCTCGAACGTCAAGTGGATTGGCAGAGGTGGCCGCTACTGGCCTTTTAGGCGCTATATATATATATATATATATATGACTCTGCTACAATGTTACATTGGTACGCCCGGACGTAGTGAACACTCGAAGCTCGATGATGATCGTACTATTAAAAAAAAACGAACCAACCACCTCTTATTTGGCATCTCAAAGGTGGAAAACAGCAAGGCGAGCTGAGGGGAACCTCGGCTGTAACACAAAACTTCGTACAGACGTGGTTTTTGTTCACAGAAGTTTTGTGGCGACTATGGTGTGAACACTATTATTATAATTATTATTTATTGTGGATATTATTTTTACTATTGTACTATCGTAATCGTTACGATGGCTACTGTCGTGATAGATTTCGCAGGAGCAGCTTTGTGCTCACTAGTGTATGCCGGAAGTATAGGAAATAATTACGAGAATGTAGCTTGTTTGTAATGATGGTAATGACCCACTCGAATGCAATCTGGCACCGAAGCTCAGTAGACGAGCGGGGTCTATCGGCTGGCAGAGATCCGCGTCGTCTTGAATGCTTGCCTTGAAAGTTACTGCAGTAGTTCGAAAAATGACGAGAAGAAATATGACGACCGACGCCAACAACCTCCATGCCGCTTTATTATCGGGTACGCGAGCAGATAAAGCCTGAAGGCAATAACATCGGATGAGACTGGCGAACATATTATTAACTGAATTTGGCTCAAAACACAGCGCAGATGTGCAACTCACGCGACAGAAACACGTAGGTCGAACTCTGGGCATCGCCTGCTCCGCAAAACGAATAGGATGAATGATGACGACTTTCTTAAAATTGTATATTTCGCAATAACATTGCATTTCAAGATGGTACATAAAAATTGTATATGATATCCTTCAATTGTGGGTGAATAATCGCTACTTTCTGTAGTGAGTTTTTCTCTATCGACCAATTGTTAATCTGGGTGAGCTGTACACTGGTTGGTGTGGCGATGCAGGTTCTACCGATACGTAGGCTGGCCAGTCAAAATATAATCCCTGTCGGCGTCTTCATTGCGCACCTCGACGGTAAATTGTGCCACCTTTGGCCGTTTCAGCTCATGCTTGACAAACACTAATGGCCACTATGACAGTAATACACAGTATCGATAGGCCTTGGACAAATATCAGATAAAGTAACGTGCATCTGCGCAATCATTTTTGGATTCGTGAAGAAATTATCAAACTGCGCCAGGGATGTTTGAGAACGCATCTGCGTCGGTAACCGCAAAATGGGCATAAAAGCGTGTGAGCAAGTATCAGCAAAATGTTCATTACCGCTACATTACCACAACCACTGTGAGTCTTAAAACGACGTCTTAAAACGACGAAGAAAACAAACCGTCAGCATATTGTCGCGCCAAATCGCATATATCGCCATCCTTTGTGGCCGAAAAACAAATTCTTTGTTACACACTCAGTACGGCACGGGCGTTGAAGGTCGAGTGAGCTTGCTCTACGAGTCAGTGTTCTGCGCTGAAGTTTCGAAAAGCGATCTCGACCATCACACTCGATTCTATCACAAACATAGGTAAGCCAGAACACCGAGGACGTAAAACCAATTCAGATGACGTTGAGAACAACAATTTCAATGCGAGACTGACATGAACATGGCGAATCTATAGATGTCTGCCAGATCTACATAATCGAACACGAGAGACACACATGCCTTGCTGGGCATAAAAGTGAGCGCCATTCGTGCTATCGTAGTTACTATGGAAAGATAGTTGTAGACTTGATGCATATATATATATATATATATATATATATATATATAAGGCGTACATTCGAATCACTGCGAAGCGACATATTTCCGGCAGGTAGGGTAGTTTGAGAGATAATGACAGGTCGATGGCTGTGGCAGTGGCCGTGACAAGCAGATAGACAAATAGGCACACTGACGGACTAATAGAGGCAAATAGCCTTGCGTATATGGACTGTGCCGGTAGTGGGATAGCCGTAGGAAGGCAACATCCATATCCAGATGCATGTACTCGCACGTGCACGTCGATTAAAGCACGGCCCGCCGAAGCTGTCCAGTGAGATGTGTTTGGCCCGCGCATGGGCTAGTGACGATTTAGAAACACTACAGTGAGAAACAGTAAAGTATAAGTAGGATCAGTTGAAACTGGTCGAGGCACAACAAACGGGAGAAGAAACCGGGAAACACAACAAATGGTTGACATTCAATCTGTTCAATATGATGATAATGATGATCATGATGACAATTATTATTCATATTGTTATTGCGCTGTTGCTATCCGAAACGGATTTCGCGCTCCCTCGCGTTACCCTGTAGAGTCGACTAATTGTGCATTCATCACTGTGAATATTCTGTTACTTAGCCTTGGACGCTCAGTTTTCTTGGACGTTGTTGTTTGATCCGAGAGGGCTGGCTAATAAGGTTTGCTAGTGGTTGACCCAGGATCGGTCATTTCCTCGTATTCACACGCACACACACGTCAACAGACACACACGTCAACAGACACGTACCACGCGTTCAAATTCTGGGCAGTCTCTGATCCGTACCAGGTGTATATGAGCTCCTAGACATTACCAATTTGGGAGAGTTACTGCCTAGGGAGGGGGGGGGGGGGGCGCAAGACCTGAGAGCACCTTTTGGGTTGAGCCTTGTGTTGGCTACGGTAATAGTGAATTATTACCACCCGAACAATGGCGGATTTCGTGGCAAGCTTCAATCACGGCTTAAGCTGATTAGTTCAGCCGCTAGCTATGTTCATGTCTTGCTCAACTAAGTTGAATTCGCCGTAACAACGGTAACAGCGGCGGTCATTCGTTTGACAAGCATACAATCTATAAATATCTGACATCTCAATCTCCGAAATAACTTATCAGCAAACAGTTATAGTAATTGTTAACAATTAATCGTAAAACAATTTATAACAACAGCAACCATCACAACTACCACAATGACGAGCGTAGCGGCAACATGAATAGGGCGCATTTGACGGCATCACTTGCATATGCCTTTGCGGCAAAATTACTTACTCGAGCCGAGAAATTAGGCTGTCCGTGTTATTCAAAGGAACGGATGGGAGAAGCTTGAAAAGTCACGTAGCATTGGTACAAGTGTCACGCAGAATGACGGTGCAGATTCTTGAATGCACATACACCTGCGTGATGAGAGCCATAAATATGCATTGAGTAGACCTGACCGGCATCCCAATGAAAACAGCAGTAGACATGGCGAGAACAGACGATCAGCGTTTACCTTTTGATTGTTACTCGTGTTAACTTTTGTACACTCGCCGGGCTCGGTCGGTGTAGCAGCTATACAAGCCGGAAGTCAACCAGTTTGACGCGTTCTTCTAAGCATTTTACCAGTAGACTTTCATTTAGCAGACGAAGAAGACGAAAAGAAGGGCGAGACGGTTAACTTTCAAGAGTGTTTATCGACGCCTGTGAGCCGCGCCACCGTTACATATATATATACGTTCTCCCTTATTGCAGCTGTAATTATCATTAACTAATAATATAATTAGTCCCATTGTATTATCGCTATGGTTTTACTTAAATATATATATCCTATTTTAATATTATTTGTAATTATTACCTTTCCTCTAGCAGCAGAATTGAACGCAGACGTACGTATGGCATGTCGCCTACGGTAAGAGACCGGACGGCACATTTCTCCCGTCCAGCCAATCTAAATAGTATATTATTAACTTATTTATATTCACACACACACACATATATATATATATATATATATATATATATATATATATATATATATATATATATATATATATATATATATATAAGGTATACATTGGGTCAGCGCTTGCGTGCAAGGAGGCTGTTGGCCAGTTCTTAGAGTGAGGACAGTAAGAAGGCAGCCTATGCGGGAGGTTCTTGCAAACGATGACTTTGCTCTCCTTCGAGAGTCTAGTTTAGGGGGGGTATGCGTTGCCATCGCCCGTTCGTACTATGTGAATAGAAGACATGCGTAGGGTTATTTCTCGGTGAACAGGACAAGGAAAAGCTCCTCTGTCAGACATTCCTCAAACAACGTGTTGCTAGTAGACGAGTCTTTGTCTGGATATGGACGGGGGGTTGTAGTGCGGTGGCTGCCAAGCGCGGCGCTCACCACCCACCAAACGAATCGAGCAACAACCACCGAGTTGGCGAGTAGTGAACTCAACCCGGTCAGATGCACACCTACACAGATCGTCGAATACTGCGTGTCTCTTTTTTCGGTTACTGTTGTTGTCGTTGCTGTTGCCACATGTGGAAGCAGTTCTTAGTAGACATTAGTACAGTGACGAAGCATGACGAAGCGACGTTCTCACTAAGGTCATCTGTCACAGCGACGAGGATCATTACGCTCATATCACGCTCCTCCTACACACGCATTCACCTGTAAATGAAGTTCACCGATGTCATTATTCGACGAAACACAACGTCGCTTCTGCGCTCCCCGAATACTCTCCGGGGCAGGCCTGATCAGTGACATGACCGTGACACACCTCAGGAACAGGGGCGTCTCTCCGTATCTTTCTTGCTCTCTTTCCGCGCATTCGTGTCGTTTTAAGATGATGTGAGAGCAAGTCAACGGCAAGTTAATTGTCACTGTTTTCACCTAGCTGTATAGCCACGGTTTTATTGAAAACCAAATGCGATGACAAGCAACAACAACAACACCATCACCACCACCACCAACAACAACAACAAGCACGGCAGATACCGCAACGACAGCAGTACACGGCAAACATCAACAATTATATTGTGGCGATTGTAACAATTAGGGATATGATGCTGATGATGATGACGTTGGGTGGCCTGGTATAAAACCTTGTGTTAAAAAGTAATAAGTCTAACTTGTCATTGAGAACATGGCCAATAAATACGCTTATATGATGATAAACGAAAAGGCGCGTCTTGAATATATATCTATATATAGGTATATGTAAGAGTTGCAATGTTTCTCATTTCTATTATGTGCGTTGTAAGAATAGACAAACACACGTTTATCTATTTTCACAATGTGCTTAATGCATCCAGCTTAAGCTTCCTGAACTGCGTATTTATAATGTATATCTCTCAACAAGTTCTTCTAAATAGCTTTTGAGCTTCATTTGACAAAATTAATTTAAAACATACACAACTAACGGACGTTTCGCTAACTACGCACCATTGAAGCCAAGCTTAATTTCACCACTACCACCAGACCAACGGAATCACGCCTACTGTCTGAGTGATCCCATTCTTTGTTTGGTATTCCTGTTTGTTCCGACTGAGCGAGCGAATGGACGAAATTTATATATGAAATAAATCAATTGGAGCCTAGCATAACACAGACATATACTTATATATATAGATGCTGGATAGACGATAAAGTCGAGACAAGCTTGCAAAAATAGCTGTTTAAATGCGAACGCTCTAATTGCCTCGCTTTGTGCCGCTATAGTACGACATCAAAGGGCATTAGCACAGAACCTATGCTGATTGTTCTGCTGATTGTAACGGTAAAATTTTAATATGCTTCCATTGTTCAGGACACGTTTCGTGGCTAAAAGTGACACGTTTCATGCACTAAGACACATAGCGCCATGATTTGGTAACGCGTGTTTTGACGAAGCACTCGCGTGCACGCTAGTTGTGAAATGAGCCAAGTGGCCTCAATATCGCTGCTTTAATATAAAGCTTGGTTCTACTTCTTTCAGCTTGACAATAATTGGTCTGTAGATGTCCCCAATATTGTGCTAGTTTTTGGGGGAAAAGCAACTTTTAATGGTTTTGAGTTTTTTTGTTCCTAAAAAGGAACTTTTGGCTAAAGTTACTTTCTGCTTCCTGTAAAAGACTAATAGTTTCTGCTTCCCGTCGTACTCTGATAGGCCTATTGACAGTCATGATCCGGAAAACAGTGTTTTTTCGCACTACGTTATCCATGATTAGCAGGATTTCTCAATTTTGGGTTAATAAATCGTGCTGATACGCTATGTATGTCGTATTTATTTCTAAATTGTTCAAATTCCTTTCCCACTGGCTGGTTCTATCTGCGTCCTCCTTCTATCTTTAAAAAAGAGTTATCATTATTGCTGTGCTCTAAAGACTGACCTTGCGTCGATAGGGCATATCAGGGCTCCACCTTAAATCAGGCTTTGCACGACTTACATTTGGGCCAGAAAGCATGGACATCCTATGAGAAAGTTGCCGGAAGATTTCGAAAGAGCCACATGCTATAAACGGGAAATCGACTACTACAGAACCCCTCACTGGCGGTCCAGAAAGGTAATGTTGCATCTGTCATGGAAGATCACGGTGTAAGGTTGCTTTGAGAATACTCACGGCTTGGAATCGCCGTGAGAAGCGCAATGCACCAACGGGCCGGATGTGTTGTGTGATATTTAGGGTTTCCCCAACTGTTTTTGTGGTACCATGGCCGCTGATTATCAGCGGCGCGGTCTATCATCCATTCTCAGAGAGCATCGCCCAAAGAAAATTCGATCAACAAGCCCGGGGATCGAACCGGCAAGACCCCGGTAGATGACAACCATGACTAGCTCACTACGCGACACCACGCCGCCACCAGGTATCTAAAGGCCACTAAGAAATGTTTAGAATCATTGTGATAATTCAGCCGATTACCTATTTCTGGTTGAATTAGAGACATATTATATCTATACTCAAAAGATGCTGGATAAGGATGCGAGGCACCGAAAAAGGCAAGTTTGCCTATATGGGCAGGTGCTCTGAGATTGTGAGAAGAAGACTATCAGATTTACCGCCAATGTGTCTCACGGCTTCTCTAAGCGAGCTTTCATTCATTGTCTACATCATTTATAAACGGCAAAGGACACGCATAATAGAAAGTAGAAAAAAAGAACATACAGGGCGTAGGGTCAGGATGATGCTGGATACCGGCTTTTTAGAATAACACGTATGTCATTGAATATAGTAGCATGAAACTAAGGTATATCTCGGATAGTCTAACAACAAATTATAAAAGGCAGGTCTTCAAACCACTCGGGACACGTAGAGCAGATGTTGGCTTGAATTTGTGTTACCACTTCTGTCCTGGAGCCAGTTTAAAAATAGGGGTTCCGATATACGAATTCTTTATTTGTATCAAAATATCGAGCTGAAACCTCGACTGAGGGCATTTATCTTAATATAGCTTCTACAGAGGCCTTTACGTTCATAACATGCAAAACATTTCATTTAATTCGCTTATCTAATGAGCCCTTAAGAAAGCTAGGTTACTGGCAACAGTGGCATTTGGGCTAAATAACGAAAATAGACCTAATTACGTGGATGTAATCTTCTAATCGCATTGTAAATGCGTAGCAAGACGGTACAGTGTCCTCTGGAATCGTGACTTTTTCGTTTCGTAGTTATAGCTCTCTGTTAACACAGGGTGAGTGCACTCCAAAATGGAGAATAAACGAAGCAAATTTGCATATCTCAGGAGCAGATGTTGTGCAAATGTTTGCTTCGAAGGCAGAATAGAATCAGCAGTGTCGGATACTAGTGACGACACTTACTAGTTGGGACAACTAATTTCCCAAGTTGGTGCCATCGATTTGAAGTATACTGGTACCAAAACGAAAACCATACGTTTGAAGCTTAACAACTATTTCTGATTCAAAATAATTATATATATATATATATATATATATGTTATCAGTCTACTTTGTGCTTTTTTATGGGAGGTTTCGGGACTGCATAAGGCACATGGGTTGCTCGCAGTTGTAAGCAACTACTGTGGGACTCATAAACACACTTAACCCGTATTCCTTCCCGCCCGCAGGCTCATAATTGCGTGGCATTGTTTCGACACAGTGCAGAAGGAGTCTCACTTCTTTAGCGCTATATGCGCCTCGCCTGTGCTACTTCGGCTCTTGTGGGTTCGACGAGACGGCCCTGAGCGCCTAGCTGTACCCTACCACCGTCCTCACTCAGATTCTCGTCTTAAGCTGCCACTACCAGCTTGATTGCTATTTTTCCTGTCTCGCTCTAGAGTCATCTAATAATAATTCGCGTCCCCCACAGTCGGGTGCCCAGCTGCGGTGGTGGAGATTCCTTTTGACCTAAGTTTGCCAGTGAAGTAGAGTATTTTGGTCTTCTCTAGGACGAGCCTAAGATTGTACGCCTCCATCCAGGTTATAATCTTGTTTAGCGCTGCGTTAATTGCCTCCTCCATGGCTCCTCCCGGCGGGCAGTTACCACGAGGGCAAGATCATACGCTACGTTCCAGAGAACCGAGTTTAAAATTGAGCTCCGCGGCGCTCCAGCGATGACCCTGTGTGTCCTCACTCTTCTCTCTCAGCTAGGCAATACGAGTTTCGTCTCCAGGCCCGCCATGACAAGCCCCCATTTTTCGATACTGAACGCGTTTCGCACATTTGCACATCGCATTCAGTAGGATGAGCAGAACGAAGCTTTACGTTGTCCTCAACCGAGTGGTTTATTTTAGTGCCCGTTGCAGCACTCGCTTCAGCGTCTCCAGAGTAGTCGGACCCTCTCTGAAGCCGCACTGAGCATCCGAGAGATCCTGATTGGTCTCTAGTTCTTCATTGAGTCACGAAACGATTATGTTCTCCAGTACCTTCTCCATAGTTTCAAGGAAACAGTTAGGGCGGTAGGCCGCTGTACCTGTCTTCCCACCAGGTTTAGAGATGAGAACTAAGGCCACCCCTCCACACCATACGAAGGGCTTTAACTTTTAGCAGCCGGTTCACGAGATGCTTAAATACCTTCCGCCATTTTGTTACCAAGAGCTTAGTCACTTCAGGAGGAATTTCGTCGGGCCCTGGGATTTTACTTGACGCCAGGCGTTCCTGAGCCTGCTCTACTTTGTCGGAAACCTCCTCGAAGGGGTTTGTATTTGCTCGGGCTCCCGCCCTTAGTGGATGATGTGGGAAAAGACCCGCAACGACGTCTTTTATGTCTTTCGGCGGCGTCCCAGGAGCGTGTCAGTGGATCTTGTTCATAACCACCCGTGGGTCCGCCTCCACCGAATCTTGGAGTTCCTTCCCTGCGCTCGCCTTGCTTCTAATTGTGAGTAGCCGAGTCGCGAATAGGCTGCTCGGTACCCCTCTAGCAGAGCCTCCGTTCTGGTCGAATCTTCCGCCAGTAGGCTGCTGCCACTTCACCTCGACGAGCCCTTTGGCTATCCAGCAGCGGGCGCAGGTGTGGATCTGATTAGCTCGTAGGCATGCCTTTCGGGCCTCCTCAAGGTTTGAGTTCCACCAGTCTTGGCGGATGACGCCTAATCTTCTTAGCCGGTGGCGGTCTCGTTGCCTGACAAGCTTTGGTCAATAGCGGGATTATAGCTACCACTGCGTAAATGCGCCTTATTTCCAGTTCGGCATGCTTCGCTACCCATCCTGTGCTGTCAGAGCCATGAGTACTAAAGTACAAGAGAGCTACGGTACAAGACACTGTAGCATCACAGGCTAAACACTTGCCCTCGACAATAAAGGTATGGTCGTGCCATCAGGTCTCTTGTTGTGTTCAGTCCGACGCCCGAGGTACTAGTTTTGTCGGCAACCTTGCCGAAGGACTGAGTTTGGTCAAAAGAGTGAAGAAAATGGGGTTCGGCGATTTTAAGGAGCCCAAAAATGGAGGAGCAACGAAATTCCTAAATATTAATATTAGAGAAAAATAAATGCAGGAGCAACTCAACTCGATTCCGACGCATTTAAAAATGCTTTAACGAGTAAGAAGGCAGGCGACTAAGTACATTGCAACAAGCGGGAGCTTAAAGAGCTTGGAAGATTAACGAAATATTATTTTTCTAAATATGTTTTAGAACTCTTCTACCCGCCTTAGCATATATATAGGGGCTACAAAAAAGTTTTTTCGGTCTTGTCCGTAAAGAATCATTAAAAATTCGAAAAAAAAATTGTAGACCCAATATATATATATATATATATATATATATATACTCATGTGGCAGATGCTCAGAAATACAACTTTAAATGACAACCTTCGTGTTAAGTAGAAAACAATTATTTCTACTCAGACAAGAGTTAAAGTCACGTTATTAATTTAGGCTTTAGTATTGATAATGCCCGGGTCCTATAAGCGATCTGAACTATTTGACAGTTGGCGTCACCTAAAGTATTACTCAAGAGTCTGCAGGCCGTCACTAGATCTAGTCATGTCAGCACGATCACTAAACGCGAATCTCAGTACTCTTCTTCTAGCGCCCGGTAACATGCCAAGAGAGCGCGCTCGAGATGTCAAGCCTCGGTAGCGCAGTAGGCAGCGCGTCAGTCTCATAATCTGAAGGTCGTGAGTTCGATCCTCACCCGGGGCACAAAATTTTCCTCACTCTATAGCATTCTCTTTTATCAGAAATATATGTGGCTACGTATAAATATATATATATATATATATATATATATATATATATATATATATTGGGCAAATCTAAACCTATGACAAAGAAGATAAGTGAAGATAAGCTATGCGTAGAAGAACATTGTTGTGACTGCCGACATTCCGCTTGATTGAGAGATTTTCTGGCATTGATTATCAGTAGACACTCAACGTGGATAATTGGATACTGTGCAGGGGACGTCAAGGTTTCCTGATGGCCTGTATGTTGGCGAAGGCCATATATATGAATATCATATATATATATATATATATATATATGATAAACGAAATGAGCCAACCCACTCTATACGAGATAGAGTAATATTCCCAGTGCACACGTTCTCGGGAGACAACTGTCGCTCTATTTGTATTCCGAAGAAAATTAAAACGATTTAAACTAAAAATAAATAAAGTAATGATACGTCCCTGGCTTATGATGCGCGCGATTGCAGATTCGATTCCGGATGTTATCTAATGTGTTCGAACATGTCAGGAGTGTAACGTGCAACGCATTAGAACATTACACATTTGGGTTCTATGCTTGTTTATTCCACACTATCACATTGACTTGTTGACTAAAATGCCCACATAATAATGCAACACTTCCGAACAAAGCCAGAGAAATTTAACAAAAGAGCAAAACATGGTTGACACCTCTAATATATATATATATATATATATATATATATATATTATATATATATATATATATATATATATATATATATAGATTATATATATATATATATATATATATAGATTATGAATAGACATTCAACGTGGATATTCGGCTGATGTGTAGGGGACTGCTGCTGTACTGTTTCAAGTCAAGATCCCCTGATGGCCAGCCCGAATTTAGTTATATGTTGACTCAAATGTGTGTGTAAATAAAAAAAAACTATATATATATATATATATATCTTCCGATTGTTTCCTCTAATGTTTTGAATTAGCCTTGTCAAATTTTTTTATATCTCTAAGCAACGATTCAATCTTGACATACAGCGTGGCTATTGCTGTCGAACCTTACAAACACAAATGCGAACGAAGTTTCACGCTGCGAAAACGAAGTAGTTTTTGTTATTCAACGAGTAGAAGCACTCGCCTTTTACTCAAATTAAAGGTTAATAACATATTTTGTCGATATATATATATATATATATATATATATATAAAGCTTACACAATACTTAGTTTAAACTAAAGTATTCTGAGCACTATTATTGTATTACATTTATCCATTTAAATATTTTAAAACTTATAACAGCTTCACGAAATGTGAAGCCTATGTATGGCTAAGTACGACGGTGTGAAATAACTTAGTTTCCTAATATCCCACAGAATATTATCGTTTCTCGTAAACAACAAGATACACAACCTAACACTGAAGGCCTCATATCACATACATTTTATATGCATTTTTCTAAATAACCTTTGCTATAAAAATCCGTTCAAGCTAAAAGTCGGCACACGCCATAGACGTACCTAACTGTACCCATTTTTGGTCATTTTATCCATAATATAACCTATGTCCATAGACCAGTGCGCAATTCACACACTTGTGGTTGAAACCCATTTGTTGGGATTCACAAAAATAGCGGCGTTTCTAAATCTAAACTTAAGCTCCCATGAACCGGTGTATAACTACTCCACCGCGCTTCCGCCTACGCGCGATTGAATGCACGGGTAGCAGCTAGCTTGCTAGGCTCCGAGCGGTTCCAAAAATCGAACAGTCGTTTAAATTTCGCGCCACTGGAAGCTGAACAATGTTGTGTTTGTGATGCGGCGCTGCCCGCTAAAACGGCGGGCTGATAGCTGTACGTATTTTTAACATTTTCCTACTAAAATTAGAAATTACGCAAAATATACGTGCGTGCAGTTTACGTAAGTACCACTAGAGTAGCTGCCGTTCTCACCTATTGTAGAACGTGCATCCTGCATAAGCAATTATGGTTAAGTGCAAAAGTCGACTTGACGTGTTGGCGGGACGCGCTTGACGGGCATCTAGTCTCGAGTCTTTTCGCCTCGTGGCCTGGCCGTGTGAGTCGTGTCTGCGGTTCGTTGTTAGATTTTGTCCGTTTTTCGTGTATTTTCAGCGTTTTTTGCGTTTGCGCTGGATGGAGTAGCCTCGTAGTGAGCTCAGACGGCTGGCAGTGACCGGCAAAACGTGTGCTTTGGTGCGCCTAGTTCGGTACGACCGTCGAAATCGAGCGACACCCGGCGTGCCGCTGTTCACGTGTGTATGAACAGCAGCAGCAACAGCAGAAGTAGTTGTAGTAGTAGATCGAGATCACGGAACAGGATTTGCGTTTATATTGGTTTGCTGTTTGTGGGTAGACGCTCGGTCGCTTCGGAGGCCTTCTCCGTATAGCTGTAGCCAGCACTCTTCATCTCTCGGTCAGGTATATCGTTTGAGCAGCGAATAACCCACCGTTGGGAACGTCAAAGACGTTGCCGATCCCGATCGAAAACGTCCCGATCACAGCGACCATCGAAAGAAAGCCTGTTGTTCCGTTTCTCTGCCCCGGTGCAAGCCTATGTTTGTTCTATGCTGGCCTTAGAACTTAGGTGGCCGGTCCAGCGTCCGGGTGACTTCGATCCGACCCACTTTTGCGTCCCTCAAACGCGGTCGTGAAGTTGTTCACGTTGTTGATACGCCGGACAACAACCAAGCTCAACAAAACACCCCTGTGCCAGATATATTCGGAGATATTAACAGGATATAAACGCCGAGTGGTCTCCCTCCGTGTGTGTGTGTGTGGGATGGTTCAGAGCACTATTATTCGTATTTCACACCAATTCATAAAAATGCATGCAATGTAGCACCTTGTTCGTCGTATACTGTACGGCGGGATCATGTTGCGTTCGATGTCGGTAAAAAGCGCTTGCTTGTACTGTCTGGAGGCATATCGCCAAGAACGCTCGTCCGATCCAGCTATGCTTCTCTTTTAGCATAGCTTGAGGTTTAGTATAGTCTTGCATTTACACTTCATATTCGGCGCATCCGTTCCTCACATCTACATCATATTGTTCCGAGAGATGGGCCAGCGCATCGGGGTTATGATGGGTTTATGGGATGCTTTTTAATACCACCAGACCATGGGTAGTCTTTAGTTCTATTCGCTTGTTTTCTTTCGTAAGAAACTAACGCACAAAGTTATCTTTGGGTTATGGGTGCAACAACGGTACATTGTGGATATTTGCCAAATACGTTAATCCTCTTATTTTTCGATTCATGTGAATGTGTACGGGGCGGGGACGCACTCCGAGCCAGTATGCTGTCCTCGAACACACCCTGATAGATGTCACTCTTCAACTGGCTAATAATGGTTGTTATTTGTTTGACTTGAGCAGACTTTAACTCCAAAATGACGGATTGGGCCGATGACGTCGTCGAGAGCGCGCCAGTCGTGGCAGCAGAAATCCTCGACATCAAGTTATTCGGCCGGTGGTCTTCGGCTGATGTTGAAGTGAAGGACATTGGCCTACAGGATTACATCGCAGTGAAGGTAGGTGCACACCACTCAATTTGAAGAAGTCACAACGCTCTATATATATGGAAGAATGTACCTCACGACTATATATATATATATATATATATATCCGTCAGTTTTATCGCACAGCAGATATAATCTCGCCTACCAGAGTATCACATACTACTCGTAGAACTGTTATGTGTACCTGGGTAGTGAACAGGGGAGGAAAAGTTGTGGCTCCATTTCATTATTTGAGTTAGGCGTTTACCAGTGCAGAAGTTTGTAAGACGCGTTCGACAAACAAGTGGTTTCTTCACCATGAATGGCTAGTGTAGTATAATCGTTAATATATTATAACAATAAATTGATGACAATTCCCATTTGCTACTGCAAAGAGCAGACCCTCGATATAAAGGCGGATTACAAATGCCATGTTTTTGAGTTGAGCGCTCTCATAATTTGTCCACTCATACTCTCATAATTTGCTATGTTGCGGTTTTCTCTAAATTCTCTTTAGGCGTCTAAGGTGTGTGCGCTCAATGGTCGAACTAAATCGGCAATTATTGACGTCGCTTGGCTCAAATGCTGGGTTCCAAAAAATAATTAAATTATTTATATTTTTGCACGTGCTAGTGAGGACATTCCCAACGGGCGTATTTATTCAAATAACCGCCGTTCGATTGAATCACCGCTACAGTTTGAGATCTAAACCACTTACAGACTTCAAAATCTGTTTATCAAGACTTGCAAATGCCTGCTGAATCGATTCAGTGAGGGCGCATGTGTTTTTGTTTCGAGTTTTGTTAGACTCTGGCTCAATAACCCTCATGTGCTACACCAGCGAGCTTAGCACAAAACGCCGGCATGAGGTGGTGCGCCCTCGTGCCGAAACACGTGTTACAACCCATTCGACACAGAATTTATACACAGTTACTGTTTACTGTTTACATACAGATACTGTTTGCAAAACATGTGAATACATTCTGTGTGCCACTGTTTGGTCTTTTGGAGAAGAGAGAGAACAACTATTTTGACCTACAATGAGGAAATGTTGTGGATCGTGGGCAAGTCACACGATATCGAGCCAGTTTATTCGCTTTTGCATTTGCTTGGGCAGCCATAAGTGTTGTTTGTTTACCTTCTACTTGAAACAGGCTCTCGTTCGATACCTTACTGGATACGTTTAGGTAGCCCGCCAAAATGTTTATAAATATACATTATAAGGTTTCTTCGCTTGCTTTCGTGGGGATTTCGTATGGACATGGCCTCGATATGTCTTACTAGAAAACGGGCGTTTAAGCCCATTTTTCTACATTTTTTCCTACCCGGATCATTTGTGGTAGTACTTTCTATCACATCGCGCGTGATGTGCTCAAGTATTCCGTCTTTGTCACACGTACTTACTTCTTTCTCTTGTTGTCTTGCTTTTTTCGTTTTTGATGTGTGGTGTTTGTTTTGTTGTTGTTGTTCTTTTCATTTTCGATTCGATTTCTAGGAGAAACATGCCAAATATCTGCCGCACTCGTCTGGTCGGTACGCGGCTAAGCGTTTCCGCAAGGCGCAGTGTCCGATCGTCGAGCGGCTGACGAACTCGATGATGATGCACGGCCGTAACAACGGCAAGAAAATGCTCGCCGTGCGCATCATCAAGCACGCGTTCGAGATCATCCACCTGTTGACGGGCGAGAACCCGCTGCAGGTGCTCGTCAACGCTATCATCAACTCCGGCCCGCGTGAAGACTCGACCCGAATCGGTCGGGCGGGTACAGTGCGGCGACAGGCCGTCGATGTGTCGCCGCTGCGACGCGTCAACCAGGCGATCTGGCTGCTGTGCACGGGAGCTCGCGAGGCCGCCTTCCGCAACATCAAGACGATCGCCGAGTGTCTCGCCGACGAGCTGATCAACGCCGCCAAGGGCTCGTCGAACTCGTACGCGATCAAGAAGAAGGACGAACTCGAACGTGTTGCCAAGTCCAACCGTTAGTGCGCCCCCGTCACGGACGAGCACGTCCGG
The DNA here is from genome assembly GCA_003439945.1 of Dermanyssus gallinae. NCBI lineage: Eukaryota > Metazoa > Arthropoda > Arachnida > Mesostigmata > Dermanyssidae > Dermanyssus > Dermanyssus gallinae. Next base: position 376,613 of record QVRM01002998.1, on the reverse strand, counting down.
CACGGAACACACCGCTGTTGTTGGCGGCCTGTGGTGGAAGTCGCATTCATCATGCTGCGACTGCTGTTGCGGCCACGAACGCCTCAGCGGTTGCGTCCGTTACCGCCACGTTACCATCACCATCACCACCACCACGACGACGACAACACAGGCCAGCGAAAAAGCCAGCTCGTTGTAGTCACGTCGGTTGCGACTGGAGGCCAATAAATGTGTCCCCATGTGGCGATTACTACGCTAGACCTTCGTCGTATGATTTGTCTATTTGTTTGTTCATTCGATGCATGTTTTTGCAAGCTTCACTTGCCTTCCTTCTATGGTAGATAGAGATGCGTTGCTGCGTTTCCAAGCAATGCTAACGCAATAATGGGGAACCGTGGGGAGGGGCTCTTGCTTTAGTGGGTTTGTTAGTTTCAGTCTAGTCACGCAGGCTGCTGGTGAAGCATGTGCACTAATATGCACTGCTGAAACTCGCTCTTTAAAACCAAAAAAAAGACGCGTTGCTTAAGCTTCCTCCATCGCGCCCGCGACACTTCTCCAGCACGCTCGCACGACACCATCCGACCTGTGGGTGTGGGTATGGCTGTAAATTTGAGAATATACACATACGTTTACGAACTTCATGGCTGATTCAGTAAATTAAAAAAATATTAGATTATATAGGTTACTTTTTAATATACATCCCTCTTGTTCTTTTGGATTCGGATTTTAAACCTGCGTGAGACTGCTGAATGTTTAGAATCGAGTGACCCCGGGTCGAACGAATACTGAAGTGGTCCATCTTTTTGTTCGCTAACAACAGTTTCACAACATAGCCGCTACTTGCTGTTTTTATGTCGAGGCCGTTTTACGTAACTCTGTAGAAAGTCCATTAAGTTTATACTTATATGCCCACTATAATTGGCCTCATTAGTTTAACTTTAAGGCAGGCACTTCTGATTGCCATAAAGACAATTTATATATATATATATATATATATTTACCAAGTGAAACAGATCTATTTTTTGTATATTTGTGTTACCACTTTTTTATCACTTGCAAAGGTTAACCACCATATTCAATCGTGGTTTGCAAGGTTACGAGTTTATACCGGGTTAAGTTAAATTCAGTTTAAAATTATTGTAACGATACAAAACAAAAAGTATATTCATATATGTTGCTCTAACTATCTGCTAAGGAGATGGCTTCAATCATTTGTATGCATCACGTTGGATTTGAAAAAATGTTTATTGATCCTGCTGGTGGATAGCCTGGGTTGGTTTAAATGTTGCGCGTTAGGAGCACACGTCACTTATTGTTATTTACAGATTCCAGAGGGGTCTGGTTTTGGGGGCGATAAATGAACTGTGCGCGCCGAGTTGCACAAACCACAAGATTTTATGGACTTCTATCGACAGTTCATTTAGAGCCATCTTACTATTTAAGATATATGAAGCATTTGATTGATTCCTTGTTAGCACCTCCATGCATACTATCCCATGCGCATAACCAGTTTGTGTTCGATATCCTTTTTTGACTGGCACGCGTGCTCCTTAGATAATTTACGTATAGAGACCTCGCGGATTGGACAAGTTGACAGATGCGATAAGAGATGCCGAGTTCAAGAGGTTAGACCCACCAGCAGCAAGTTGGTCCTATTCGCTCTCATTTGGGATTTTTTTACAGGATTTAACTGAGGGAAGTGTATATATATTAGACAAGACAAGTACTTTTCATTGCTCAATAAAGACCCCCGAAGCTCAACACACTTAGTTCAACAATTCTCAATAGCCCATATACCACCACCAAAGTATCGGTTGTCAAAACTGTTCCGATCGATCCCGATACTTGGTAGGATTTCTCCTTCTGGAGTGAAGTGATGGATCAAGGTTTCGTAAGCGGTTACTAATCGGCCCAAAAGGCCTTGCGGCTTTCGTCTTAAAAGTCTTAAAATGCTCTCCAAAATTGATACGCGTGTTAGTCTTTGCTCCATTTGGAGCTCGTGCCGTAGCCAGTTCGTTTAGTTTGTTCGTAACGACTGGCGATTTAATGTACTCCATCATAGCTAGTGTCTGCGGCATACGCTATTTCGTGCAGCTTCAATTGGCGGTCAGCCATTACAAGTGTATGGGCTTCTAGGAAATGCTTTTCGTCCGAAACTACTTTGGTCGTCTAGAACGTGGTGCAATCCCGGCGCTCGTATTACCCCTTCTAAATAAGGCAATCCACTTGGCGATGCTATTGTACGTCGGTGCATTCGCTCCGCAACTTGCACCGACTTTTAGGTTTCAATTTCTGTTGCAGTCCACATGTAGGCGGCCGGCACCAAATTATATTTATTTTTGTTACTTCCGAGGGTCGGCCATTTTTGGCGATGTAGTCAGTGTGAGTTTTCTTTTAAATGGTAGACAGGCATTTATAGAAACCCTTTAACCCGCCTAGTAGATAAGATACCTAATGCTCGAAGGTTAATCAATTGAATAATATGATCAGAAGCAATTAACGTATTTGTTGATCGCTTTCTTGATTCGTGTTTTACTAGCAATAAACGTCAAGAGAAACGTTGTGTCAGCAACCATCTCGCAGAGTCCACCCATATTATGTGGACAATTTGCTTAAATGAATGCATTTCCATTTTAAGACAAAAGTTAAAGGTTTACTTGACCCGACTGCGGAGAGTGTGGTTATCCGTCGCCTTCCACTATGCTATTCAGGAATCCACGACTTCCTTTCTTCCCAAAAGTTATTTTTTATTTTATTTCTAACCAACATTTCTATCGTGTGAACCTGCCAATATATATATATATATATATAGTGCAACCACCGGCGTATCTGGCTCTGCTCTAGTCTGTTTCTACTGCAAAATATAATTTTACCCATGGTAGAGACCAAAGCGCTCTCTTTTGTAGAGCCATATTCTAAAGGCTTCTTACATAATATATATGTTTTTTTTTAGTGACTACGATGGACTGCTTTACGATCTTGCAACGCCACTATATCAGAGTAACATAACTAGAAGATACGTCTTCGTTTTATCGGTTCAATAACGCGCTTCTGCAGTCGGACCATAAAGATACGCATCGGTGTATACACTGCATGCATGTATAGCAAAGGCAAACATTGTACTGATTCAATAACGGTAGCCGGTCGTGAGCGCCTGCAAGCATAGCAAACGGTCGATCATCTATCAAGCTTGGCCACTGACACGATGGTGTGGGGTGTCTTAGTGGCCTTCAAGCCAAAGCTGGGTGTTTCCGGGGAAGTCACCAGACGAGCGACACGATGTTGGTCCGAAGTAGAGCCTCCTCTATCGCCTTTTTGCCCCGTTTTTCGACAGCCCGTCGAATTTTGGCGCGATTCCTGTAACGCGGATTTTAGAAAAATGAAATATATTTTTTGTTTGTCAAATCGCTGTTGTTTCGTTTACTGTATATGTCGCACGACCCTCTTCCATTTTTTCAAAGAGTCAGCAGGCCTGAAAAGCTTTTAAAATGAATTCAATTATGTTTATTTCATTCGAAGCAGTGTTAAGAATACAGAGACGAACACTTTTTCTCTTCTGAGTGTGACACGCGTTAGTTAGTACCCTGTTAGTACACGCTGAGGAGGTGATAAATGTTTTCTACGAACTGATAATTTCACATTTTTCTATGCCGCGTATTGTATACCGAGCATGAAATACACAGATAGTCTGAATCGATCTGTGTATAGAACAGACATTTCTAAGTGTAACTGTGTATGAACTGCATATTTATGGACTTCTTGTTCTATATCATAATAACCATACCACTTATTAGCATGCACAAATAACTTTTATCGTCATTACCTGTCGATGAGAATTCGTTGCGCAATCTTTTGGGCGATCCGATCGAATAGCGCAGCTCCAGTCCCTGCCAAACGAGTTACCCGGAGAGGACCGAGGTCGCGTACTTCGAACATCGATACGGCCATCCATCCAGTCAACACCTGCGTGATTGTCGTCACCCAAATCGTTAGGTAACCCGTTAGCTCGTACGAAAATTGGTATAAGCTGCCGTGTGTAATTTATAAGTTAAGACCTTGTCGTGTGTGGTCTGTCTTATAGACGAATACGTTAGCAATAGCAGCCAATCATACATAGTGGTCTCCAGGCATAGGGGCCAGTTTTGGTTTCAGAGGGTGTGGATTGCTCTTATCCAACTTTGGTCAGTTCAACTTATCTTTGGACTTTGCTCGTACTGTTTATTGGGCCCTCACTGTCACCGTGATACATGTCTTAGTGCTGTTACGGAGTGCAGTTATGCACTGAGACAGCCGAACTTTGCGCATGTTTCTATTGGCACTACACTGACGTTCATATGCAAACTACAGATGCGAAAGATAAACGGTTTTAATCCCAAAGCGAAACAGTTGTAGCTTAGCTCTCTTATCCCCAATGTGACTCAGCTTGTTCGGGTTCTTTAAAACTCTACGTAGAGTCTCTCTATGTAGTAGCAGGCCAACTGTCAACTAGGCTTAATGACTCCATTTAGCAAAGCGACATTTCAGCCACTATCATTAAAGATACGAAGGCCACAGCGAAATATCTAGTCATGCATACAGAGTCACAGCATCTACAAACTAGAGAGTCGTTTTGTAAGAACTCGATGGAGCAACCACGAAGCAAGTTCCAGTAGCGTGGCGCCGAACGAAGACCTGCTTGCAACTATGGAGACAGATACCGATGGAGAAAAAAGGGGTTCAACGGAAGTAAATGCTATCCGGTGATTAGCTAAAGCGACAGGGGAATGTTTCACGCCGGATTGGCTGCAAGGGTTTGTGGAAAAAAGAAACTTCAGAATATTATAAGAAAAAAATAAGAAATTGCTTCACGACACCAGAGGGCTAGCTTGGTGAGAGACGCTATTTTAAACTGAATCGAAGGCACACAAAAGAAACGAGGGCATGCCATCATGAACCTCTGATATAGAAAAAAACATGGTTCCAGGGAACTTATAAAAAAGCGGCGGCAAATAAAAATAGTGACCCGGCAAAATTACAAAAAAGTGGGACGTGAAGGCGAAGGCCAAAAAGCGTGGTAATAGTAAACATGGCTGAAAGTGTCACTTGCGCAATCATGCTAAGGGGACTACAATTGATTACTACTTAACAAGCAACTGCAGCGTCAAACAGACTGGGCATATCAGGCCATCCTAAAATGGATGTCTATGGGCGATTACCCACCAGGAGAAAATGAAGCTAAGGCAGCTTACGAGCTCAAATAACTAAATAAATGATTGGCTGGCCAATGACTAACGGTCGTGGGCTTCAGTAATGAAGGGACGGCGAAGCGTCTGCTTGAAACTGCAGGAGTCACGTGCGCTGCCAGGTACTCGGAAGCGCTGCGGGAGAATGCGTAAGTATGGTTTAGAGCGCTAAACGCGTCAGAGATGCGTTGTTGGTGGCAGACCACACGGCCTAAGAATGCAAACGGGAGTCCTAAGCCTACAACTACGATAGAGTCAGGTAATACAGCTGCATGTATTGGTTTGCCTGAAATGGACAGCAATTATACCACGCAATGACAAGAATGACGGCGAGGAATCTGGGACTGATATAAAAGAATGATGGCGATCGGTGCCTCCTGGCATATTGCAGCATATGGCACCCACTAAAAAGGAGGCACTCGCTAATGACCCTCGAAAGAACAACTGCCGAGAAGATCCCAAGGGGTAAAATAAGTAGACACGCAGTGTTCAACACTTAATGTTTGAATCAGTAATGTCCCAGGACACTACGCACAAAGCCCAATAATCTACAACAGAAGTAGGAGAAGAAGTCTCCCGTGGCGGTCTACTAGCCAAAAATCCTTTAATTCTCTAATCTAACCCTGAAGTTTGAGAATAACCTAATATTACAAACTGCAACTACACTAAACGGTAGTGAAAGGACAACTGTACTAACGTTATAAAGTAAATGATATATATATATATATATATATATATATATCGCCTACGGAGAGCATAATGAATTGACTCAGAGCGACACGGCAAAAAAACAAGGACAACAAATATAGAGAAATCGACTGGCAAACATGTGCGTAGCTTTCTAATGCGTGTAAATGAAGAGATTCTGCTAATTTAACGTAGGCTAAAGCAGCTCCAGCAGTAGTCTGAAGGAACTTAAACAGACAGTCGACGATTTGGCGATATTTGCATTAGCAGGGAACAAATCTACTAACTTAACTAACTTTTTTTTTAACTTAATGGAGGTTGGATGGTAACGCACCATCTCTGTTAATTGAGACATCTGTGCCCCCCGTTTTTTCCGATCATGGTCGATTTTTAGTCCACTCCGGCATTCACCTTGCTTAAATTGGAAACCATAACAAATCTACTACTAGTACTAGTAGGACAAATCACTGTTCTTCTCTGGGAACCTCAATGGAGAATGATGGTGCTCTATTTCCTGTCACTAATTTGGCAAAAAGGATATCGTTCCAAAGAACTTCATGATTTAGCCGGGATATACTTACTGCTCACTTACATTGCAGTGCACTCGAATCTTGGCGACAAGTTTCTCTAGAAGCGCGTCAATGTTCACCGTCAGACCGCGGAGGACCCGAGGTTGACGACGGCGTCGGCGACGAACGCTTGCCCGTACGAGGACTTCATGGAATGCCAAACCCGCATCCATCGTCACGTTGTATAGCTGGTTGGAGAATACGGCCGTGCCTTGTCTTCTCATGTTGAGCAGATTGTGAATGCTGATCTGCAGACACGTTCAGTCCCCATGTTTTGAAAAAGAAAAGCATATACCTTAAATAATAATTACTTTATGTTGTACATTAACATTTGCAGTCGCTAAAGTAATGCATTTAGTTAACAATAAATTAGTACTGTATGCTTGCTTTTGAGACGGTATATGAATTGTCACTTCGTCTCTATCGGCAAGCGGGTTGATGTGACTTGTATGCATTTTTCCAGAGCAGAATTTCAGCTCCTCTTTGCATGTGAAATTGCAGTACACATTTATTTGCAATCAGGGCATCAACTTAGCAATTTTGGCAAGTCCATTTTATCAATTTATTGCCATTTCGGAAACTCCTGTCGCACGAGAAATAAAACCTACACACGAAACGATATTTTGGTGGCAGTCTGAGTAACATAGCTTAGGATATGTCATAACAATCCGCCCCTGGTTAGATTTTGAAAGTTGCCCACGAAAAATAGTTTTCTCATTTACATTTCTTTGCGAGGGGTTCATGCAGAATTTAAAAGACGAAGAATGCTAGCCATGGTTAATGGCAAGTCTCGGAAGCATGTAAGCCCAGCCAACCTTTTGTATCGTAAATACCCCCTCTTTCGAATAATGAAGGGTTTTATTGCCATAAAACAAAGATAGATATCTTAGATCGATAGCACTCGTTTGTGATTTAAGCATGTATCCACAATGCTATGCTGGCAGCGAGGAAGGACTGAGAAGACCATTCACTGAATAAGGCTGATAGCTCATCGCTAGAACAATATTGATTTCATCAAAAAATCACACAGAGGCTGCCCACATGTTAGCTTCGTATGAATTGCATGATTAAAAAAGAAGTGGAGCAATGGTAAATGGTGCCGCACGCTGGCCAAGTAAACCAGACCTCTGGCCTAGAAATCTGGGACTAATGAAAACAATGCAACGAGAACGTATTTTTAAGGGAGGTAGGTCTTCGATGATCACGAGTGCAGATATAACTATGCTAGTACGGGAACGTGTTCAAGCACGTCTGAACCCTTAGAGATCGGTATATTGAGAAACTATGGGATATATGCGGGTGGTGACCACATGGCAAATGTCCTGCCACGGCATGAGTAGATCTTAATAGGTAAGACAGTAAGTAGCATGCCATGATGACCGAAGATTGAAAACAAAATAATTATACAGAAATTGGGGATATATTGAGTAAGTTTTTTTTGAGTGAGATGTATGCCAGCAAAATCGTTAACAAATTGCAGCAAACCGTTAGGAAGTAATTAAGGCCAAGGCACACAATCGATCGTCTTACGTCGTAAACGATGAACTTCTTTAGCGTGACATTGTCGAGCCGTAGCGGTTCAAGTCGATCTCTGATCTGAGTTGCATCCTTGGCATTTTTGAGCAGGTCCTCCAAAAAGCCGTTGGCGTTGTACGCTAAGGTAAAACGACAATCAAACAACAAGTTGAGTTTGTTGTCTTGCAACGAGCTGTCCGCGTGGCGGCTGACCTGTAGTCCGGCTGCTGCTGATCGTATGGGATGGTTAATAATTTATTCTTACTTTTTTCAATTTTATTTTATTTGACAATACGAGTGTTTCTAGATAAACGTCTATTAGCGGAATCTGGAATTCTAATTAGATAAAAAAATATATAGCTGTTAACTTGCTAGTCGAGGGTTCGTTACTCGCAGACGGTTTAATTGCCCTCACGCAGGCTCACGCCGAGAAATAACAAAACGCTCTCTGAAAAAGGCTAGAAGTCGTTAAGTTTTTTTTTGTTTGTTCTACAGTAACCATTATTTTATAACCGATTGTGACACTGAAACAATACCTCTATTAGTGCTACAATTTGCTAAAGGAATTATGCATGCCTGCCCCGCTTGCCATTATCATCAGCTCTGCATCGCAACAGCTCACAGACGCAGTTAAACTAAAATTGGAGTTACTGTCAGGTGAGGGGTCAACATGTGTCCACCATCTATCTATTCGATACTTTGTTATAGATTAGATACAATAGAAATGCCTGTTAGTCGACTGGCAGAGAATGGCCCAACTGCGACCTTCTGGCGAACTTCAGCGGCGTCCGCTCAGACTCAACGACAGTTCATTACGGCATAAGACCTTTATTCAATTAGTCGAACGTTCACAATTGGGTCCTATTTCCTCCTTCGTTGTCTCTGTTTATTGTCATTCGAACTCCAACGGTGACGAGACAGCAAAGACTCCCAATAATTAATATCATGTTGTCCAACAAATTGTTACCATCTCTAGCGATACTTTGTCAGCGTTTGCCTCGAGGCTTGTTCCGCATACTCGAGAATGCCTGTATAGATATGCAACGTACGATACGTTCTGCGTCGAATGCACTTTGCTCGATTTCGAACACGACCGGCAAACGCCGATTGACCTTGTGTTTGTTTTACTGCAATAGTAGGCGTATTGTCTGCACAGCTGCAGGTTAAAGCGAATGCCGGTAATTAGTGTGTGTGGTCAATGTTGGCCTCTGCTGAATAGGAGTAACCAGGCCGCGAAGAGCACCAAAGACGCTTGCTTTGACGACTGGATCTTATTAGACAAGAGATATCACTTTTAGATGCTCGAAGATGTATCACAGTGGGTCAAGGTCTATAAGACATCACCGACATCTCTTACTAAGAAAGGCCAACAGTCATAGTGGAACGGGAGATTTTGCCATGGCTGGAAAGACTTTGGTAGGAAATCGCAATTTAGACGTAGTAGTGTGTCAATTTAAGAGGAGAGCTCTCACCTACTACTACTACTACTACTACTACCACTACCGCCATCGTAGAGCAATTGAATCTAGAATGTACTTTAGAAATCTTGGTGAAATCTAGAGTGTGCCTCAGATAGAGGTTTTGGTAGAGGCCATCGTCTACTGCAATGGCATGAAGGTCTAACAGGACGATTTAGAGAAGATTCTCGGCTACCCCATTACGATATGCGCAATACGTTTTGCTGACGCTACGTGCGCTGTAGCAGGTGGTAGGCGTGGAGAAAGGGGAACATGGGGTGACCTGACTGAGGTGCGAAATGACCTCGATCAAGTAGATCTTCGGGCTCGCAGTGATATGGTAATATGAATTCATTATGATGTAGATAGCTCGCTCATGCATTAGCTATAGTGTAGATGACTTTTAGCAAAATTGCTTAGCGTGTTCCGTTCTTGGTGCTACTGGAGCGCACTATGGAGTTAAGACAGCATCGCTTTGGCGCATTCTTACCATAGTCAGACCGATCATATAAAACTATATCTCTATAATATCGATACGCCACCGGGCCTGCAGGGTTACGATTCGTCAGCTGACATCTATAGCAGATTTCACTTAACTTGATTTTTGTGTTATATGATGACGCTTATTATCAGCTTTGCGGTGTACATTGTAAAAGTTGTATCTCCACCCATGATAGCGAGACTCCCTAACAAAGTCACTTCTGGGCATGACGCTGCGTGGTACCTAGCGGAAAAGTTCCCGCACCTACTGCAAATACAGGTGTCACACGGCAAATGAAAACCTCATCTTCTGCAAATAATGTGGCGAAACCCATGACACACAAAGCGTGTGCTATTGGTCCTGTTAAGTTCCCTTCATATAGCAGCGACCAGTAAATCATATTCAATCGCCGAGGTAAATCTATAATGTAGCATTATGTAAGGAAATTTAGAAGAGGTCAGTTGCTTCAACTAACTCTAAGTTCGTATATAAGCGTATAACGCATTGTACATGTTACACGCTTGCTGATCGTGCCAAGGTATGCGAAAACAGTTTTTCCAGCTTTCTCTCCTTCCCTTTGCGTGCTATTGCGCTTCACGGGAATGACGGTTCATAGACACATATAATATCTTACATTAAATTATTTGTGCCAACTAATTGGAATCTAGACTTCTAAACGTCAGTAAAAAACAACAACAATTCCGTCGTTGTTTATTTCAACAAAATGTTAAGCACTTAGTTCGGTCAAAGGCATATACAAGGTGTTCCTATTTGTGTGTCCAAAACGCTAGGGTATGGTCAAACTCGGTGAGAAAATCATTTTTGCCAATGGGTGGAAGCCGGGAAAACGTTTTGTTTAGGAGTGAGGATGAAATTTATAAAAGCAGTTATTCTGTCTTTTTTCTCCTACATAGTTGTGCAAAATCTACGTTTACGGAAGAACCAGTCAGCGCACAAAGGAACCGATCATACCGGCGTGTTTGGCGGTAATATATTACTACAGTATACATTACTAGCTTGCGTAGCAAAAAGCGAATAGCCAGATTAAGGAAAGTCATAAAAAGTCAAAATGTTACGGTAACGCTTTTTTGTGCAACATCGTAATTTTTTCCATTACGACCAAAAATGCACGTCCAAAAGACTACTCTCATGCAATAGCAGATTTAATGCCCACTACATTCGTATTCAAGTGATGGTGCTGCGTTACGTAGTTGCCAAGTGACTAAGCTTTTTCGACAGTCATAGTTGTTATGTCTTACGTGCAAGTTTTCACGTTCAGAACCGTAGCATTTTGCCAAGACGTTTCCGCCCCTCTTTCCATTAGAAAAAAATATTCTCTTGCTGAGTTCTACCAAACCTCAAAATATGTACCTAACTTTCTCATACACCCTATGCAAGTATGCATGCCTTCGCTTTCGATATGACTGTCGAAAAAGCTTAGTTACTTGGCAACTACGTAACGCAGCACCATCACTTTGGTACGAATGTAGTGGGCATTAAATCTGCTATTGCCTGAGAGTAGTCTTTTGGACGTGCATTTTTGGTCGTAATGGAAAAAATTACGATGTTGCACAAAAAAGCGTTAACGTAACATTTTGACTTTTTCTGATATTGCTTAATCTGGCTATTCGCTTTTTGCTACGCAAGCTAGTAATGTATACTTTATTGTGCATAATTTTCCGCCAAACACGCCGATATGATCGGTTCCTTTGTGCGCTGACTGGTTCTCCCGCAAACGTAGATTTTGCACAACTATGTAGGAGAAAAAAGACAGAATAACTGCTTTTATAAATTTCATCCTCACTCCTAAACAAAACGTTTTCCCGGCTTCCACCCATTGGCAAAAATGATTTTCTCACCGAGTTTGACCATACCCTAGCGTTTTAGACACACAAATAGGAACACCCTGTATATATATATATATATATATATATATATATTAGACGAATAGTTTTCATTATTTCATATATATATATATATATATAACGTAACACGTACCCGTTGCACGTGGTACGACGACAGTCGCCGTGAGCCAAACTGTTATGTGCACCACAATAGAAATCCGTCTTTGCCTGGTCGAGCTAGCCATCCTGATGGCGTTGATACAGCAAAGAAAACAACGACAACTGGCTAAGAATCGGAACACAACAATAACAGCATCAACAACAACGACAACAACAACAACAACAGCAGCAATGACAACAAGAACAGTGAAAACAACCCCAGCGACAGCAGCAGCAGCAACAACAACAACAACAACAACAGCAACAACAACAGCAACAACAGCAGCAGCAATCGTGTCAACGTTAGCAGTGACGTCCACAATCTGAGAGGAAAACAAACCAATAGGAACAGATTCTATCATACGAGAGTTCTATGCCAGTCGCGGTATGACTGGATGTACATAGGACCACTTGGCTGGCGGCTGCATTACGTGCGTAACGCCTGGGCATCTATTGTTGGACATTGATCTGTCTATCTCCTTCATCGCCTAGCGAAATGAGCGCTGACAGAATGAAGTCGACGCCGTCCCAGCAAACCACGTAATTGTTTTTGTTGTACAGCAACAACGTCATCATGTTGTTGTTGTTGTTGCTGTTGTTTGTTGTTGTTGATTGTTGTTGCTGCTTTCGCTGTTGTTGTTGTTGTTGCTGCTGCTGCTGCTGTTGTGCACGAGTATCGTTGAAGCGTATTCAAAGCACGCTAACCAATATCGGATGCGTCGCCACATGATTGATACACGGTTGGCAACGCATTTCTGCACACGTGTATTTGCGTGTTTTTTTTCTATTCCCATTGAACTCGATGATATCGGAGACTGACAGGGAGCCGCCAGTGCCCAATAGACTCCATAGTGAGGGGCACGGGCCAGACAAGCGAGGGACGAGCGTCGTTTCCTTAAGCTTGAGAGGTTGCTCTCTTCTTCAACCGCGGAGATCGGTATCAGACATACCTGTACAGCTAGTCAACAGTAATTATTAATACAACAAATCCATAAAGACACTCACGGGCAGCCGGCAAAGCAACACTATCCAAGAAAGGAAATATGAGACGGAAAGTAGAGAAAAATATCTTTATATACACAAAGAGAGAGAGCGCTCGAGAAATAAACTCAGCTGCGTGGGATATAAATACTACAGATTTATTATTATTATTATTTGCTATTTTAGCACTTTAGAGAGCACGTGAGATATTATATATATATATATATATATATATATATATATATATATATAATATCTCACGTGCTCTCTAAAGTGCTAATATGTAATAATAATAATAATAAATCTGTAGTATATAAGGCGAGTTAGATAGACAGCTATAGAGGAGTATATAAGATATAAGCCGATTTAAGTATATATATATATCTATATATGAAGTGGTGCGGGAAGAGAATGAGGTTAGGAGATTGAGTATATAATAGTTGAGCTTAGAGTGAGATTAAGATAGCTTGAGAAGATAGCAATATAGAGTCAGGGGAGAATGAGAGATAGGATAAGATTTATAAAGATAATATATACATATATCTATATTAATATATATATATATATATATTATATATATATATATATAATATATATAATCAATATAAATATATATATATATATATATATATATATATATATATATATATAATATATATATATGTATATATGCTGGCGGCGTGGTCTAGGAATCTAGTGCGCTAGTGATGGTTGCCGTTTACCGGGGTGTCGCCGATTCGATCCCTGTTGTTGACCGAATTTCCGTTGAGCAATGCTCATTGAGAATTAACGATAAATCATACCGCTGAGAGTCACCACAAGGACTGTTGGGGAAAACCGAGATATCTCAATATATCCGCTTATGCTGTTGCTTTAAGCGCTCCCGAAACAAAATGGTAACATGTACGTCTCGTACATATACATTTTATGATAAAGCATTCAAAATAAGCAGGAATAAAGGTATGCAAGCTCATCCACAGCAGCTCTTTGGGAGGGTGACGGTACTGTCATTGACATTTGGCTATAGAACAAGGATCGCGCTCAGGAGGAATTGTCACCGTTTTCGACAAGTATGCACGCGTCGTAATTTTGAGACAGTTGAGTAGTGGTCGCGTCATGATATTGATAATGATGATGCGGCGGCGCCGACTACGTCCAGCTGTACTCCGATATCAGATGAATGTTCACCGGCCCCAATGATGGCTGGTTTGGCGTATCTCTTGCACTCAAGGCATCCTCGAGAGCACTTAATGGAAATCCTACTACTTAGTTATTTCCGGTGGAATTTGGGCCGACTTTTTCGTCTGCCTTCTTCAGGACGCTTCGTGCCGCAGTAACCTACCTATTCTACTTGCCTACACTTTGTGTTCTGCTCGTCCTCCTCGCGGCAGACATACGGACGCCCAATAAGCGGGCGGCGGAAGCGTTGGCGGAAGTTCCCTGCAACGCTGACGGAACTAACGAACCGTACCGAGTGGTCTGAACTGGGTTACGGTCGGAGTATCATCGACTATAGGCGGAATATATGCTATGCGGCTTTATACGAGCTCTTGGCATTAGGGCCGTAAAATGTCAATGCTGAATTGGCGTGCACGTCATCGGTAACGGTAGGCGCAGATGGAATTTGGCCGTAATTGCTTTGAATCTTTTTTCTTAGCAGAAACATTTTGTCGATTGATTCGCACTGCACGACATCTACCTGCGCTAAACGCCTAGCTTATCGTACTTGAGCATTTTCCCGCTTTTTCTAGTAATGCGAGCTTAATCCAGTGTTTACATGTTCTAATATTAATATAGTTACTTATAGCATAAAACTACTATTATTAGAAACAGTCATCGATGCGTTTGGAAATTTACATTTTTAGTTCATACTGGAACATCCACTGTATGGATGCAAACGTATTTTCGTGTGTCGACGCTTGTCATCGAAAGAAAATGCGTTTCGTTTATGTCTGTCAATAGGTTCACATCTAATGTGAAAAATTGAAATAATGAGCGACTTATTAATGATAATGCTTGTGGTTGGCTCAACTGCAGCGCGATATTTTCAGGTTTTTAAGAAACAGTATTTTTTCTAGATACAAGACTCGGTAGCGAACTGGTTGGATTAAACTAAACCATTTTTACAGCGAGGTAGTTTATTTTTAAAATCACAATTAAAATATTTTAAATAGTCAAGCATTGTGCAAGCTCTTGCGACGGATGAAGGGATTGCTCAAGCGTACAACTGGCTGGAGGCCAGCACGCTTAGAAAATAATAGGTAATTAGATTCACTTGAGAATTTTTATAAATGTCAGAATATGTACATACACAGACATTGTATATATATATATATATATATATATATATATATATATATAAGTTCCTTTTCCAGCTGGTTTTCCTTGGTGCATAGTACTATGCTGAGACATGGACGAACATCCACTATCAACAGCGTACGTGATAATCACTTACAAAGGCTTCCTTGTGGCAATTAAAATCTGCAAGATGAAGCATGGTGAAGGGGCGCCTTTCACATTCTGCATATACATACATGCAAGTATGTATACATATATCTCTATATGATATAAATTAAAAAGAGGACGTAAAACTAGCTTCGAACAAACCAAAACAGACAGCGGTTCGCCGTGGTAACGTTAAAACGCACGGCAGCAGGACGTATCCTGCCACACTACACCTCATACCTATCCAGGATGGCAAGCGGCCTTTCTCAGCTCAGATCGAATTTACGAGAATTTCAGTCAGAACGTACGCGCGCCAATATTTGTTTCCAATTTACGAGAATTTCTCGGTAAACCATATTAACAAATATGCGTGTCTAAAGTTAACTTGCTGGACAAACGGTCCAGGATCAACAACAAATTGTACATGCTGCCTGTCCAGCTCACGTGGCAGCCTAGTAAGTTTTATATGTCATATACCATATTAAACCGGTATTCATCACTCAGTTTATCATGTTCGCGTAATGTGCTAGAGCGTGTTAAGTAACAGCGCGTGATGTCTCACTAGCAATGTTTGCGACATGTGACAAGACTGCAGAATTTTGTTCTAGGCGCGAGCTGAGTCGAATGGAGTGTCTGGGTTGACTCTTCTACATCGTTGTCATTTTTGTGCAATTTGTTCTCCAATTTAGATTCATTTCCCAAGAATGCTCTAACAACAGCACTATTAATAGCAATGGTAACGTATTCGAATCCAACTTCGAGCTCTTCCTAATGTCTTTTGATCATCCGACACTGCTTCTTAACTCTTCTTAGAAAGCGAGACTGCGTTTTTTCTAGTAATCCAAGATCACCCAGACTTGGAGGGTTCCACACCTGGCATTCATACATTCCGTGGTATAACATGCGATTTGAACAGAATACAATCGATTAAAACCCCCGATGAGATAGACCACCAGATACGTTTGGCTGCTTTTGTTTATCCTGATGGGCTGATGTATGTAAACGGGAGTCCCTTGGGTAAAAATTGCTTAAATCGTTAATAAATGACCAAATCTTAGGCGATTTTTTCTGACAGTCTGTGGTGGTGCTTACTTGCCTGAGCAGATAATTTTTAGTATTGTACCGATCTATATAAAAATGTGCTTATAGAGTTTCCTTACAACTGTCTCGTCGACTATATATTTGTCTGCACTTTTTTTAATCTACCCCAGCCTTGTATATACGGTATTTTTCTAGAACAATGCGAGAAGTTCCATATTTCGGAGCATTTATAATGCGGCCTTAACGACTACGAGTGCTTCTCTGGAATTGTGAGGGACTTAAGGAGGGCAATGGATCTTGCACGTGAAGACATGTTTAAGTTGGTTGACATTGCACTCCTCATGGAGACATTTCAGCGGGATGAACTGCATATCAATGATATGCGGGGCTTTCACCAGCTGGCTGTCTTACCTGCGGGACGTCGGGAAGACCTGTGGGTGGGTTATCTATCCACCTACATAAACGCTTACCACCGACGCAATGCGTCAGGAAAGATGAATACTGCGTGGTGCTCTCCTCTGGGAAGGTAAACGTCGCTGTATTCTATTTCCCACCCACACTCGATCCTGCGGAGGTTGCTGAGACGGTAAGCTTTGGACTTTCAGAGTTAAACCTGACCATGCCAACTATCGTCGGGCGTGATTTCAATGCCAGAACCGATTGTGGGGCCAACGATGATAAAAGCGAGGTGCTGCTTCAGGTGATGGAAAATATTGGTCTAAGATGTGCAAACGCGCGCCAAGACTAGACATATTTAAGTCACAATGGAAGCAGCACCATCGACCTGTTGTTTCACAACCCTATCAGCCGCGAAATTGAAAGCTTCGATGTTCTCGATGAAGCGGCCCGAAAACACCAACCAGTGTTGGCCGTTGCCGATGTTCCCGGTATTTGGCGAGACCGACATAATCCGTCGCGCTGGTCTGCAATGAGACGGATTAATCTATCTCGTTTGGACAGAGCGGTCGGCGGTCTTGAGGTAAGCCCTGACATCGATACTACCTGTGACCAGCTGGAGAGGACGTTGAAGTGCTTGAACTCTTGCGCCAAGCAAGAGCCAAAGCACTATCATCACTGCAAGCCAGGCGGGACTACTTTGAGCGTAGAAAGGCCTATATAAGACTCTGCTCTGATCATAAAAGGGAACACGCGAGGCGGGAGGAACGACGGCTGCTTGAAAGAGCAGAACGAGAGCCCTCATCTTACGTCGTGCGACCTCGTAGCGCGGGGAATCCGCTTAGTGACGGACAGGTAAAGAGCCACCTAAGTAATATTTTATTCAATCGTGACGTTGCGGCCGTATCTCCAATCGTACAGCATCCGCTTACAATGGAGCAGAACAACATGAATCTGCCTTTCGGGGTGGAGGAGGTGAGCCAGGTCCTACGGTCACTCCCGAAGAGGAAGAGCTCAGGGCCCGATCAGGTCTGCTATGAGCATTGGATCCTATCATTCGGGGGTATCGCACCATCAGCACGGCGGCCTCGCTCGTGCTGGCGGAGACAGTGCCCTGGGACCTAAAGGCAGCCGAACGTCGGCGCTTGTAGGTTAACCCGGATAGGGAGCTCGTACAAGAACGCGAGGTGACACTCGATCGGTGGCAGAAGGAGTGGGATAGCATCCCGAACGGGCAACCAGGGGCGCTCGTGAGGAACCTCATTCCGAACATCCGCCGATAGATGAATCGTCCCGGGGGCCGTCTCACATGACACCTAACCCAAGTCCTCACGGGTCACAGCGATATCCAGGTGTATTTAAATCGGATAGGGAAGGCTGAGACGACGCAATGCTTTTACTGTGACGAGGTGGACACTCCGGAACATACAGTATTGCGATGCGCCGCATGGACCGAGACCAGACGAGGCTTGCCCAGAATGAAGACGCTGGGAGAGCTAGTCACGTACATGCTTACGTCGGTCAAAAACTGGGACGCGGCTGCAAAGCCTATTCAACGGATCATGAAGGCAAAGGAAAAGACAGGAAGAAGGAAAATGGTGGAAAGCGTCCGAGAGTTGTTGCCAAGGCGCGACTCGACAAGCAGGACCTGAAGATTCAAAATTTCTGAGACTTCCCCGCCGCCTGTGTGTAGTTACTCTTCTGCGTTAAGGATCCTGCAGGTCGGAGGGTCATCTTAAGGAGGATACATATATGTAGGCACTGCCGTCGATATATGTAGGGTTTTAGTGGGTATTGCCTTAATCCTTCGGCTCGACTCTTGTCAAGCGCCAAGACTTGCCTTAGATGGCTGAGTCCCACACTGTCTGAGCGTTGGCATGTTAGGGGGCTTACCAACTTCTGTTATGCTTTCTCTCAGTCGTACGTCAATGTATTTTAAACCCTAAACCTTCTCCAAAAAAAATTAGCATTGGATTCAGTCACTCCCTCTCTTGGCAGAAACTCTTTGTGATTTATTTAATGAAATTATAAAGAGGGGGCGGATGCCTAAAGTCTGGCATGTCGCCAGGCTTTCTCTTCTGTTCAAGGGTAGGCATGGTGATGACCATCAGGATCCAAATCTTCTACAGTCGAGTGGCGTCAGAAGGCACATTGAAGAAGATTTTCTGTAAGTTGGTTATTCGGCGGATTGAGCACGTGGCTGAAGAGGCACTTCCACCGGAGCAATTCGGCTTTAGGAGAGGCCGAGGCACCCGTGATGCAATCGACGTTCTCCAGTCAGAAATCGAGCTGTGGCACATCCTAGAGGTCATCTGTATGCAGTCTTTATTGACTGCGTCAAGGCCTTTGACAAAGCCCCTCGCTATCTGCTAGTTGAAGCATTCCAACGAGCAGGAGTGGGTGGCTCTCTCCTGAGTGTAATAGCAAGTTTCTTTGAGGAGGACACCTTGTTGCTAGACGGTGAGCAGGGTGTATTGGAGATTAAGCAAAAGTGAGAACTCCGCAAGGAGTTGCGTGTCGTTTACACTTCTCCTTGCTGACCTCGTCGGTTACGTCCGACAGGGGTACCAAAAAGCCGTGGTGGTGATGTATGCAGATGATATCGTGGTCGCTCATCGGGACCTAAGTGCCATCAAGCGAATTACCTCTATGATAGAGGACGTTCCTTGTCTCGAATGGACTTGAGATAAACACCAGAAAGACCAAAGCCATGAAATTCAGGCGTGGAGGTCGACTGGCTGCCAGAGACGTTATACGTTGCTGCGGCCAACCATTGGAGCTTGCTAATTCTTTCCAGTATCGTGGCCTTCGGGTTCGTTATACGGGAACGACGTTTACAGCGCATATAAACGAAACAGTACGGAAGGCACTTGTCTCTCTTTACGGGGAAGTAGGCAATGTCCGAAGACTGTCCGTTGTCTTAGCAGTGAGGATCTTCATGCTTAAGATTGTTCCGGGGCCGATGTATGGCCTTGACAGGGTGTGGAACCACCTTAGACTGGCGAATTTTAACCAGCTTGAGAGGTGTTTCTCATTATATATGAAGCGAGTGCTTTGCTTGCCTATTCGAGCAAGAAGCCGCTTTGTGTATCTCATGTCAGGTTGTCCACCGGCTACTGAAACAATCCGACTAAGGCTGAAGATGCCGCGTACAGTACCATACGAATGTTTAATTTCTGAATGGGAAGCTAAAGTCGAACAGGTGGTTTGGACGTTTTCAATGCCGTGCACCTTTGGTCTGGTCCTGCATGTGACAGTCGCCACGTATACACCAGGCACATAGTGCATGGTTATCACTAGCTGGTATGCTCAAACGCAGCCTTTCACGAGGAGTACAAGTTGTGCACTTGCCGGTTTTGCCTGCAAAGGTGTGTCAAGTACCATGCAGTGGAATGCACAGCGCTGGACAAAACATCGTTGCACTACTTCTTTCGCCGAAAGCGTGAAGAAGATAGAGTATTATGAAGAAACATCTTGAACTGTATATTATACTCAATCTGAGTGAAATAAATATAATTGAATAATTTTGGCCTATTAGTACCCGCTTTGCGTCAAAAAAAATAATGCGTCCTTAACATGCATGTATGAAACATAACAAAGAGCGACTTGGCAGAAGAGATCGTTTTGCGCTTAAAGATACAACAAAACCCAATGACTACCACTCGAGGACTCGTAGAAAAGTTGACCCAGCGACCATTCCCAGGGCGCTAAAAAAAGCTTGACTAACTTCTAAACTCTTGTAGTGGGCTCCTCAAAAACTGAGTATTAAATCCAACAAATTGAAACGTAAGCTCGTCTGCATTTATCTCCTCAATTGTCAAAGCCAAGCTTCTTGAATTATCTGATAGCCTGCGATTAAAAAATTGGTCTTCTCCGAAAATGAAAGCAGACAAAGATTCTGTTCCGGAAGCCCAGGCAGTTCTCACAGTCAACCCAAACATCCACTTAAATAAGGCCATGTAATTTTGTTGTCGAGCCCGGTGGCGTGGTGGCTTAGGTCTGTGCCTCGCAACCGGAGGAGACATATAAGTGCGCGGGTTCGAGCATCACCGTTGCACATACGAGGTGTGTTCAAAAAGTATCGCGACTTTTGTGTTTTTTCCAAAATTATTCATTTATTCATGAATATCTATTTTGTCCCCTTCAAAGTAATCCCCATGAGATATTATACACTTGTGCCAACGGTTTTTCCAATCTTCGAAGCACTTCAAAAAACCATTTTTTTTAATCTTGTTCAGCTCCTCCTTCGATGCCGTCTTTATCTCGTCAAGCGTAGCGTATGTATTTATAGGGGTCCGTCTATGAAGCAATGTGAAAAACAGTTCCGTGGACGTTAAATCTTGACTGAGGCTCAGCCCGAAAACGTTATGTAACGTTATGTTGTTAGTGGAATATCAAAGGCATTCGTGACTTCGAACTTCTTAGCAGTGACCACACGATCAGCACGGATCTCTACTGTAACTAGTTCAAGAAAAATCGACTTAAGCGCGCCCGCAGCTCATCAACAGATGCTATTTTTCACCAAGACAATGCGCAACTTCATGCGAGGAGCACTAGACTTAACAAGATATACGACCTGGGTTGGGAACTTATTGAGCCTTTAGGCTATTACTTTTCCAGTTTCTCTAAAACTATTTCATTGGAAAAAATGGAGTCTTACGAGGACGTCCAAAAGAAGGTGCGACCCGTTTACGTCTCTGGGAAACAAGACTTTAAAAAATAAGGATCGAAGAGCTGGTTGATCGTTAGCAAGGTATCATTGAACGGGCGGAAGATTTGATTATAATGACTAAATACACCCGCATGTTCTTGCAAATTCGTATTTTTGCTTGAGGCAAAAATGGCAAGAACGTTTGCATTAAAAGAAACAGGACAGTTAAAAAGCCTGCTTTGGGTTGCAGTCGTTCACAATTAGGACAAAAGTCGTATACCATAGCTGTAAAAGGTAGCTATCTTGCAAGATTTCCAGCGACACCGAGAGGCTGGATTAAAAGCCCTATGTATTTAGCTTGTTGGGGCTCCCAAACCTGAGAACAGTAAGGGAGTTTGGAAAGGACAAATGTGCAGACGAATATAAAATACAGTCGTGGTTAAGGTAAAACAACGGAAGTGCACCGTATTATATATATATATATATATATATAATACTAAGCCACAGCTAAAACGCCATTCTACACGTGTGGCAGTTATTTTCTATAATTTCGACCACATCTATGATTACTATCAAAAGTAATCGAAGTAGTCGAATCAAATCAGTTGGTTAGAATATGATGCACGAGAGTCAAAAGAACGGAAAAACCGGGAAGCGCCAAGATTACGCCAGATGAGCAACTGTAACAGCTAAGTGGCTGAGTGTAGACGGTGCCCAGACGCAGACGATGACGTGATTCGACGATTAACTAAAATTCGATCAACAATTAGCAAAAAACGACTTCATACCACTTTTAGTTGTGCCTATTTGTTATGTCATCTGTAAACTACAGAGATACGTGGGTTTTCCTCTGTTGAGCTCATGTCATTTTTTTCGATGCGGCCAATACGCAGAAAATTACGAGCCAAATAGCAACGCGCCAGCACATGGCTAATTTGGTTTATCACCAGAATGCGATATATATATATATATATATAAAGCTACTTTCCGAGTGAGAAGGCTCAAACAATGGCGTTTGTTTATATCTGTACGATATTGAATAATAGTTTTGATACATGTACAGGTTTTTGTGCAATTACTAGATAAACGATAATATATATATATATATATATATATATATATATATATATATATTATAGATATATATATATATATATATATATATATATATATATATATATATACGATGATTCTAGCTGTAATGTAATAGTAACTGTGACCAATTTATGAACCAATGAATGGTTTATAAACACTATATATATATATATATATATATATATATATATATAGTGTTTATAAACCATTGATTGGTTCATAAATTGGTCACAGTTACTATTACATTACAGCTAGAATCATCGTAATTTGCGTGCGGCGGAGCATTCGAGATAACTTATATTTATTACGTTAGATTTCTTTAATTAATATTTTATTACTTTAGATTACTTTAATTAATATTTTATTACTTCAGATTACTTTAATTAATATTTTGTTACTTTAGATTACTTTCTCGAGGTCACTTCACCTGGCTACTTTTCTAGCCATTTAGGCTGTTCGATTTTGTGCGGCAGCTATTTTCAACACGGAGACAAATTCTGCTAATCTTCTTATTTTAATCCTGGACTCATGGTCCTTAAAAAGCGCCTCTACATCCAGAGTTTGGCATGTCAGGGGGTTCCCCAGTCGTAGGTTCCACGATATTAGCCCTTGCTTAGTGTTGAAAAAGGCGCAGCGTTCGTAGCAATGCCTCAACATAGTCAGCCTCCCCTGAGTTGCACATGCCGCATACAGGGGGAGTCAGTTTTACCGATGCAATGTAGGTATTGCCTGTTAGCACCTGTGCAAGATTGTGTCCAGTATCGAGGATTACCCGGCTAGATTGCTTCCTATAGTTGGCTCTATTTGCTTAGGATGTCTTTTATGCTGATTCGTGTTCCTTCCGTCCGGACGTTAGTTGAGGGGTGTCTTAAACCTTTAACTCTTAGTACGTTCTTTAACTCTTAGGGACCAAGGAATTTGTCTGGAGAGGACTTGTATGGATGCTGTGGAAGCCATGCAACTCGCCCGTGCTATGCTGAACGCCATAAGTTTTTGGGTTTTTGTTGAGGAGGCGGCGGCAAGTTGTAGCTCTGGTAGTCATGCGCTTTCATAAGGGACGGCGCCGCGAGTCGGCTGTGTTTCTCATTCGGCAATCTGACTATTCCACCAGTAGCACGGGGCAATTGGCTAACTCAGGATGTGGGCGGGGACTGGATTCTCGGCAGGCTTCCCCTAGTGGTGCAGGTATTTTCACTGCCGAGCATTCAATGAGATGAGGCACTTTTCAATTTAATGCTTTCCGTAGGCGGGTATGATTTAACCTGGGAAAGCGTAGCCGCTGTGTGGGAAAATAGGCTGGGAAGAAGCTAGATTAACGGAGAACGTTACGTAGAGATGATTGGATAGGGTTCTTGCTCTCCATGGATCCTCCAGTCAACTATTTGTTAAGTTAACCCTTCTGAAGCAAATATCAAGTCTAACATTGAATTGTATCTGCCGGAAGGTGTACGCTGGGGTGTTCGTGCGTTGTAGACCGGATTGCCCATTCTAGAAGTACTTTTTCGTTCTTTAATGAAAAGCTGTATCTCCACAAACTGTGCGCCGCATTAAAACTCCCTCCCACAATCGCTTTTTGGTGACCGCATGTGCGCATGCTGAGGTGTAGTTCCTCAAATAAGTTCTCATAAGCCTGTAAGGTAAAGTTTGCAGGAATTTACTAATTTACTATGTAGGTTGTAAAGTCGGAAATTGTAATAACCGAGAAGTGTGTGCCTTGCATCACGGAAATGGGGGATGGGCTTGTGAGCGATACCTTAATCGACAAGAATATGTTACCAGCGTAGGATCCAGGTTGTAAAAACTGTGTCATAGGGATATAAGGGAAACTGTGTCATAGGGATCATAGAGAAAATAGTAGAAAACGGAACAAAACAACTATTTTTTTTGGCTGCGAATTTAGACGGCAGAACGTTTGCTCTCGGAACACTGTGAAGGTTCACTGGCAGTTTTATTGTTACTGGTCATTTTGTTTATGGGTTTCTAGGAGATTTGTAGCAGATCCGTGTAACATCGCATGTGTCCCGTGGAACAGCACTGTCTAGTACAGCTAGCTTTGATTTTACTCACGGCGGTATCTATTGAGCGTAAATGTCGCCGGGAGGTTGTGTGCCCTCCAAGGTGTCTTCCCTACAAGAAGAGGCGTAGAAGCTAATAAGTACACTAGCCG
The DNA here is from genome assembly GCA_003439945.1 of Dermanyssus gallinae. NCBI lineage: Eukaryota > Metazoa > Arthropoda > Arachnida > Mesostigmata > Dermanyssidae > Dermanyssus > Dermanyssus gallinae. The sequence continues at coordinate 351,924 of QVRM01002998.1, read as the reverse complement.
ATTACGGTTAGTACGACGCAACACGAGCGGTTTCTTCAACATGTTAGCTTCTATGCTGTCGAAAGCTCCCGAGATTCTTTTTGGTTAGATAATTCTGTACTCTGAATGGCAATTTCCACCGATCGATTGTTAGGCTCTGCCACGCTGTGAAAGAACAATATTTTTACGTTATTTCATAAATGTATCCTTCTACGTTCCTTTTAACCCTGTTGTTCCCTGTGTTAGGAAGACTATATTCTCCAGGTACGGAAACGGTCGTACGTATATTTATTGGCCCCACTTTCAGGCGTAATGCGTCGTTATCCGCATACGTCTCCTCACGGGGGAACCTCAATGCCTTTGTTTTATTTAGATTAATCTCCATGTAGTAACAGCAGTCGACTTAGAGCTGCAGCGTGGCCAGCAATTGCTACAGATGAAAACGACTGCAGGAACAGCAGGAGTAGCAGGTCTGCGTAGATAAGCGTGTCTACCTGGGCGGGTACCGTTTCTGTATCGAGCTCGGCAGATTTTTTCGAGTTGGCTCGCGCTACTAATTCGCTTCTATCTTACTGTGCAATACAGGCCAAATCTAGCCATATCGACTAACATTACATTTGTTCACCGCTATCGCTCTCCCTTTAATTATAGGGAATACGAAGAAGAAGAAAGGTATAATTGGGAAATACTATTATTATTATTATTATTATTATTATTATTATTATTATTATTATTATTATTATTATTATTATTATTATTATTTTATTTTTATTATTATTATTATTATTATTATTATTATTATTATTATTATTATTTTTACTATTATTATTAATTCGACTGTGACTCCTTTTACTACTACTACTATTAGTGAAAAGTATTATTTAAGAAAAAAAAACGGTAACTAGAGTGGCGGCGGTGAGTTCTATTGCATGAAAGTCCATCACTCGAAACAACAGTTCTGAATGAAGAGACGAATGATCATTACTTGCGTCGACGTCAATAGAGAGACGCGGATGTTTCTGCTGTGAGGGGTAGTTTACCAAGTAGAACAAGATCAAGTTGTCTTCTCCCACGACAATCACAACAACATATGCAGAAGCGGACTAACGAAAATAGCATCAACGAGGCAACAAGGATAGCCACAACCAGGGAAAGAATCAACGCTTTGCTAACAGTACACACTCCAGAAACGCGCGATACAGGTCCAGACACATAGAACGACGAATGAAGAGACGCTCCTTTGTTAGCGACACTAGAGCAGTAATCCTCTGTGCGTACATATAAAAAAATGTGCTTCCTCTATATTTTACATGGATCTTTCAGCAAATTACAATCTATTTATACATTTATATAATTATAGCAACTCACGTCGCGCGTTCTAGCGACAATAGCAGCGGAAGGCGCAGAAGTCGAAGCAGGTTACGTAGGTGGTACATGTCTTCCTAGCCGTAGGGAGTAGGGGATGATGAGGAGTAGTAGCCAAGAAAAGCTCTGAGTGGCCATAGCAACATCGGTGCGATTGATGCTGGGAATGCTGGTAGTGGTTATCGTGGCAAGCTAAAGCCGGTACCGCTTACTGCTGATGCGCTTAATTCTGCGGCAGCAGCAGCAACTGTCTTTCGTACAACTGCTGGTACGCATACATACATACTCCAACGTATATATATTATACGAAAAATAAATTAATTATACACTCTCAAGAATAATAAAAGGTATGTAAGAACTATAAAAAATATATATACAGGGTGTGACTGAAAGGCTTTTAAAGCGTGCATGGAATTGTAGAGCTCGTTAAAGCAAATATTTTTTCCAATAGAACGTAGTCTCTGAGACGTCTAGTTTCGGAGTGAGAGTGAAATTACTACAATTTGTGACACTGGTGTTTTTGCCCGACATAGGAGCACAAAATGTGCTGTTGCGAGACAACCAGTCCTCCTAGATAGAAACTAAGCACAATTCGTGTTCGTGATAAAATGAAGAATAGGCTGGTCAGAAGACGCGACACGGTCGCTTAGAAGAGAATTCGCCAAAGATGAAGTTCTTTATTAGCTTTCACGCCAAATACCTCAAAATCATAACCCTACGACCACCCACGTGTTCAAAGCTAACATATTTAGCAAATGCGCACTTCATGATCATTTTGGTATCAAACTTATGGCAATGCGAGCTGTGGTTGCGGAGTAATTACGATTTTTCGGTGGGATGTCCAGACTAAGTGCATGTAAAATGGCTGTGTGGCGACATTCACTACCGCCGACGTGTCATTTTTCATGCATTTAATCTGGACATCCCGCCGAAAAAGCGTAATTACTCCGCAACCACAGCTCGCATTGACATACATTTGGTACCAAAATGATCGCCGTTGAATTGCCCATTAGCTGAATATGTCCGTTTTTAGCGCTGTGAGTAGTCGTAGGGTTATGATTTTGCAGTATTTGGCGTGAACGTTAATAAAAGAACTTCATTTTTGGCGAATTCTCTTCTAAGCGACCGTGTCGCGTTTTCTGACCGGCCTTGTATATTCTTCAGATGGAGTAGAATTTTATTTGGTTGTCTCGCAACAGCACATTTTGTGCTCCTATGTCGGGCAAAAACACCAGTGTCACAAATTGTAGTAATTTTACTCTCACTCCGAAACAAGACGTCTCAGAGACCATGTTCTATTGGAAAAAATATTTGCTTTAACGAGCTCTACAATATCATGCACGCTTTAAATACCTTTCGGTCACACCCTATATATATTTATATATATATATATATATATATATATATATATATATATATATGTATATATATATATATATATATATATATATATTTATTTGTTTTCAATTGTTTACCGTTTATTTATTATAATTTAGATTTAATTTAAATTTAAGATAACTATATTTTGAATAGTTTTTTTGTTGGTAGTTTTAACTTTTTTTTATCTTAATTATTTAATTTGTTTAATTTTAAATTCGTTTATTACTTATTTTTTTCTGAAAATTTAATTAATTTAAAATATGATTTCGATCGAAGATCTACGTTTGCGCCTCTCACCACAGTTTAGCACGTGCTTTTCCAAGAAGATGCGACAAGCACTCGGCGCCTTCTACAATTCGCAGTCGATGAAGTCTCAATTCATAAAGGACCCCTACAACAGCTTCGTCGACCGAAGTCCGCAACACGTCCGCTATGCCTGTGATCATTAATTGATGCGCTGCGCAGTTGAAACCGGTATTCGGTCGAACAAGTAGAAGGTGGCGAGGATAACGCTGATAATGAAACCAGCAAAATAGAGATATGTCAAAAAAAAGCAGAAAATGTGCATACGACAAGACACTCACATTGACAGCCTCCAACAACAGGTACAGCTACAGGTATATCAACAATGCCCGCAACTACTACATCAACAACAGCGACCACAAAAACAACAGCCAGAACTAGAACATTGGCAACAGCCAGAAGTACAACATCAACATCAACCAGAAGAGGTAGGAAACAGAAAAAATAAGAGCACCAATACCTTTAGCGTTCAGCCGATATCAGTGATCGTCCGACCGATACCGAGAGATCGTAAGGTTTATGACTTCACGAGTTCTTCTTCCTAAGACGAAACTTGTTCTGTAGAGGCCAGGCTATATATATGTATATATATATATATATATAATTTAGAAAAATATATATAATGCTTCACGACGTTGCTGCTCGTCGACCTAGTTGCTCCTTCTGCGCGCTGTAGCCGCTCTTCCGAGCACTGAGGTCGCGTTACCTCTTTGGATCTCCAGGGACAGTCGTATATCATATATATGTATATATATATATATATATATATATATATATATATATATATATATATATATATATATATATATGTAAAGAAACATCCTAACAGAGGCTCAGGTTTACTTAAAACTAGTGCGAAACGAAAGAACATAGAGCCTTTTTACAACAGCTGGCAATAGTGGAGGCGGACGCTCGTTATTCAATGACTCGTGCATAAACCATCGGCCGCCGCCATGTGCGCCCGCACGGTGGGGTATGAGTACGCACGATGGGGACGGCGCTTATCCCCTCCGCGCAGCAACAACAACCCCACAACTGTCTATGTATATGTCTATCTATCTCTATCGAAAACCGGATGATCAAGCAAGCACTGAATAAACGGGCGCCGGCAACACACGCCCGCTCGAAGGACACCTTGAATACGGCCAGTGCGAACGCATGATACACTTCTAATGACGCAATACCGCGTGTACGCAAGCTCGAAACGCTAACGCATCATCGCGAATACATCAATCACGATGTCGTCCACGTAAGTGGTAGATAGAGTTCGACACATAGCACCTAGCACAGCATACGTACGAAAAACAACAGAGGCACGTCCATCAGCGCTGTCAATCTGTCAGCTGATTGCTCAACGAATGACACCTCACCGTTCACCAGCGAGGGGGAGTCGTGAGGCGAGTTGAGGGGCTGCCGGGGGGCTTGATGGTGATCGGATAATGCTTGTTGATTATGGCGGAGTCAGTCTCAGGGGCTTCCGTAGGGCGACTTCCGTTTTGCAACAAGGGACACGTGTTGTGGTCGCTTTGTGTGCGTACCCTCGGCGTGATCACAATCATGATTATTCCGACGACGACGACAACAACAAACATGGCAAGATGATGCAATTGACAAAATACTGTTTGCAGCTTATTAGAACGTAATGCTGTGAATGTTGCTGCTGCTGCAACTATTTGTTAAGTCTCAGCATATTCTTTATATCCTGCATGGCATGGCGTTCAATCAAGCTGTAATAATAAGTGTGTGTGAATGCATATGATTGTTTTCGTTATATAACCGAAAACGCAAATTTTCTCTCACTCCCCCCTCTTTCTGTCTCTCTCTCTCTCTCTCTCTCTATATATATATATATATATATATATATGTATACGTGATCGATCACCATGCCTTGATTATAGGTTGATTTTAGGATTTGTACAGCGATTTGTCACCGAAGGGCAGAAATTCTTGCACCCTTTCTTTCTCTCGAAGCGAACGAATATGAGGCGATGTGAACGCTAGATGCTGTAAGTTGTGTCCCCATTGTCTACAACAGGCGCACTCTAAACCGCACCATCTATAATAATCATAGTCATAATAATAACAACAACAACAACATCGACGACAATAATAACAATAATAGCGGCAATGCGACGTAATTTCCGGTATCGGTTCTGGCGCTCGTGGTGTCCAGCCGTAGCCGATCATGCATAAATCGATCGCCCGAGAACGACGTCTGCTGGACATAATTTTCTGATATTCGTTAATCACTCGTGTCGCATGGGATGTGATGTGATTCGTTTCTGACAACGTTTAGATTAGGCAAACATCGGCCCGTAAACGGATTACGTACAAGTGCGATATATATATATAAAGAGGTTTTTCAATATGTTGTCTACACGTCTATGACGTAACGTCGAGACAAGGCCGAACAAAATGTCAGCAGTAGGTACTATGTCATATGACGTGTGTTGTCACGCCAATAAGCCATAAGCATGTCTCCGCGACGCTTCACTGCTTAAACGTAATTATGAATATAAATATATATATATATATGCATATAGACCAAATTATTGTTCTAATTTGACGCTGTTTAGATTGCTAGCTGCACAAGAGTTTTCCTAAGAAGAGTTTCACACAAGCAACACGTGCGTAGATCCGGTCGGACTTGATAAACAGGCCTTCTACGGTAACAAACCACTTACGAAGCTTACAGTTCCACCTGACAACTCAACCAAGTTGCGCCGAACTCGGATGCCCCAATGAGAGACAGGCGTTTATGAATAAGCATCATTAAAATACTCGGCACCCTATCTGACGTTAAGTAATACAAGCGAAATTGCGCTGAGATATTTAGCGCCGCCGTTTTTGTAATCTAACCAACCCTAGCTAATATTCCAAAAAACAAACAGTCTTAATCCGGATGCTACAAAACCTGATATTTACTGCTCTACAATTTGTTTTGCACGTTTTGGCGCTCTGCTCCAACGAGGGCAAAATTTCCATTTGCAACTTGCAATGCGAAATGTAAGTGGAGATGTTTCATTTTGATGTGCAGTGCTCTAAATGATAATATTATGTTTCCGAGCAAGTTGGACACCTGTGGCTAGGGCACGTTAATGCACCCGCTGTGTTGTACATATTTTACAAGCATTTATAGGAGCGTAGGAACACAAAGTGTGCGATTGTGAGACAATATATGTCTTCCTATACAGACACTAAGCACATTGTAAGCAGACTACGCCTCGTGTTTATGAAAAAATTCTGCTTCTTCTGAGGAACATACAACGCCAACTAGAAGATGCGATATGGTGGTTTAAACAAGAATTTGCAAAAATGTAAGTTCTTTTATTAGCTTTCACGTCAAATACCTCAAACCATAACCCTACGACCATCATAGCAAACCCAAAACACTACTACTACTACAAATACATGCAGGCAAATGCGCATTCATTTTTTTTCAGAACTATCATTTTGATACCAAGCATATGGTAGTCTGATCCGTAGTTGCGTAGTTATCAATGTTTTCCGGAGAACGTGTCAAAATTGGATGCTTAAATGAACTACCCCGTGATCAGATAAATCACTCGTCATAGCTCTAGAAGCACACACAACTCTTTATTGTCTTACAGCAGCTGCTTGAAGTGGTCTCCGCGAACCATTAGACAGATCCAAATGCGTATATATATATATATATATATATATATATATATATATATATATATATATATATATATATATATATATATATATAATATATAAGCTCTGCTTACTTGGTCTAGCGGCGTTTTAAGTTGGGTTTTTGGAGAATAAGCAAAAGTCACCAGGGGACAAACCGGAACGATGTTGTAGCAATTCGAACTCTGATTTGTGCAATTTTTAATTATTGAGGTTGCGGTAGATGTGACCCGGAGTATCGTCGTGGTGAAATAGGACTGTTTGCGCACCAGTCTCGGCCGTTCCGATTGCGGCTTTGCTTGCAAACGAGTCAGTAGTTTCGAATAACCTGAGCCCGTGACAGCTTGACCCGCCTGTAAGACATTAATAGAAGTAATTTATTGGGAATCCCAAAAACCAAAACAAAAACTAAATAGACGTTACCTTCTCGACTGACAATATTCTCTTGTCCTCTTACGACGTACAGTCACTGATTCACTGCTTCGACTGCTGCCATTTTTTCGTCTCTGGCCTATAGTGGTATTAAATCCATAAATTCTCGTTCATGGTCATAAACCGACGTCAGAGGTTTTGCGGATTTTTAAAAACACAGACTATTTTTTTAAACAGAATCACTTTTATTATCACATCCCGCACGGAGGACGTAACTAATTGTCAAATAAGCGGGTACAATTTAAATTTGCATACGCCCATTTAGCCAATCTCTAAGCGAGTAGCCCGCTTACAAACTTAAAACGAGCTACGGCTTTTGAAGTGATGAATTGCTGGCTCCTTAGGTTATTGGAGTTGTACGCTTCAAGTAGTTTGTGCAGTATATTATGCATCCCTACATCTCACCCTATACTGAGCTACCTTTATTCAGTGAGCACGTTCCCCTATTGAACCCTGTATGTATACATATATATATATATATATATATATATATATATATATATATATATATATATATAAATAAATATATATATATATATATTAATCGATTAGGCAACACCCATTTCTTACTTAATATTGCCATAAGTATATTAAATTGTTGCTATCATCAATATATTATAAGTTAAATATATTTATTTTACCATTAAGTATACGTACACATATCACGACGGATTGACTAAGCCAATGTGCCTATTGGGCGCGTATTGTGATATATATATATATATAATTTTTTTTAATATTCATTTCTTAAGGACACAAGAATAGGGTTAGGGGTGAACGAATTAAAAGAGTTGAAAGTTAAAAAGTGTAGCGGTGGCAGGTGGCGGATTTAAGTGGTGGCGTGGCCTGGTAAGCTGCTAGTTAGACGCAATACTTCCCCGGCTTTTGGTGCGCTTCTCGATTGCTTTCTTTGATACCGGGTGCCCCGGGAATCTGCTTAGATTGGGTTCGAGCATGTCATCGGGACGTCAGGTGCACATGTAACACGGCATTAGAAGTGAAGGTGACAAATGCACTTTGGTGGTGCACTCGGGTGTTGTGATTGGTGGCTCATTCCTTGGCTGTCACAACGACTTGCTACTAAGGGGTTAAAAGGCCCAAACCCGCTATCGAGGTTTGGAATGGAGGTACCACACTACTCCTACCCGACAATTAGACATACAGTCACCTCGCGATTGCGCGTTACACACCCGGAATATACTCAACCCCTCCCAAAGGGTGGCTCGACCCACTCTAGAGCAGGGGTTCCCCACCACTGCGAATGGCAGCAGCAGCAGCGGAGCCAGACGGTCCTCTCGCCGGGAGGTCTGCGTTCATGTGGCTAACTTGCGCTCGTTGTGCCTATTAAGACAAGGCAGCAGGCGTCCCAGTCGGTACCACCGGGTTGCTAAAGCCCGGGGCGTTGATCGACCGGCCCGGATTTGGTGTGCAGCACACTTCCCCCGTACATTTAAAGTAGCCTTAACAACCCTCGAATGGGCCATGACAAAATGACAATATGAATTCGTTGCCACTCAATCGATATCGTATGCCTTGCCTCCCGCGCCTTCAAAAGTGACCTCGGGACAGTTACGATTGGGAGTTTATACAGTCTGACCAACTTTCTATTGGCGCGTGTAGCACCGCAGCACGCGTAACTCGCGCGCCAGCGGACCAACACCGGAAAGAGAGTCATATTGCAACATTTCGGGCATAGCGGAAAACGTTACACCTGGAACATCTAAAAGTTACACCTGGAACAATCAATAGAGGTCACGTGAAAAGGTCGTTTACGCACGCAGAAAGTTATCTAATATTTCATCGAGTTTGTGACCATCATGCAATCAACCTACAGATGAATATATATTCAAACAATAACGACCGTACGGATGTTGGCAGACACCGAGCACATAAATGTTCGGTCGTTTTGCGCAGTGATAAATGAAGCGTGAGCACTTGACTTGGACTACACGGCGCTTGCAAAATCTACGCCTAGAACAGTCCGAAACACGCTTCGAGAGAGACCTTGGCCTTGCGCAGCACCAAGTCTTTAGTTCACAATTGTTGTTGTTCGATACGCATACGAAAGAATGTCTGCAAGAAAATATTCTGTTTTTTGAATGCAGGGTTGACGTTTGGTCGAAGTGCTCCTAAGATGACGACTACTATCTCTACCAGTCATTGAATTGAAGTGAAACAAAGGTCAGTGACACAAACAAGGGAAACAAAGATGTCTGAAGATCTGAATAGGTGGTAGTCCGGAGAAGACGAATATAGGAGAAGACGAAAAATTAGTCATCTAAAGCAGTAAAAATACAACTTAAAGACATTCCTCGACCAGATTTCTTTGCCACAGGAATTAATAGTCTAAAGGTGAAGGAGGGTTGTGGCTAATAGTGGAGAGTACTTTTCAGATGAATAAAATCGGTTATCTCGTTCAAATTTTAGATTGATTTCAAAATTCGAAAATATATATATATACAGGTAGTTCAATAAGTTCTTAGAATTAGCTTTTTAGAATTCGAATTTTGGCACGCTTTCACCGCTAATAGGAACTGCAACTTTTCGACTGCTAGCACTCAATATATTATGGTGATTGGCCGTTGCGATTTCGTTTGATAGCTTTTCCCGTGCAACGTATCGGCGTGATTTTTAAAAATGGAGAAAAAATAGTTTCGAGTGGTTATCAAGCATTTTTATTTCAAAGGTTGGAATGCGACCCAAGTAAAAATTGAGTTAGACGAGACGTCCAGTGACTCTGCGCCATGTTTTGCCACTGTTTCCAACTGGATTAATGTGTTAAAAAGAGGTCGCAGGAGCACCGAGGATGAACTACGTCCAGGAGGCCAAAAAACGGCAACTGATAAGGAAAACGTAGAGAAAGTGCGAAAAATTCTTGGCACAGATAAGCGAATGAACATTAAGGAAATAGCGGAGGCATTAGGGATTAGTTTAGGCAGTGTGCATTTTATCCTACACGAAAACTTGAAGATGAAAGGGCTTAGAGCAAAATGGCTGCCGCATTTGCTCAACCAAGGCCAAAAAGACGCGCCTGTTTTGGCTTTACAGCGAAATTTGGCCAAGATGTCGAACAATCTGTCGGATTTTTGGTGCAGATTCATGACCGTCGATAAAAGCCGGGTTCATCACTACACTCCCGAGACCCAAGAAGCATCTTGCCAATGGTGTGCACCTAATGAAGGACCTCCGAAGAGGGTGCGGACAACGGCATTGACCGGAAAGGTGATGGCTACAGTTTTTTAAGATCAACGTAGAATAATGCTGGTCGACTACCTTGAGAGCTGTAAAACGATCACAGGAGAATATTATGCAAGACTGTTGGACTGCCGTTAGCAAGAACTCATCGTGAAACGGCCCGCTTTGCAGAAGAAGGTTGTCCCGTTTCACCAGGGCAATGCTCCTGCACACAAGTCCCGGCAAGCATCGGCAAAACTGGCCCAACTGAGGTTCGAACTTATTGAACAACCCTCCTATTCTCCAGAATTGGCCCCCTCTGATTATTTCCTCTTCGGATATTTGAAGAATAGTCTCGGTGGAAAGCGTTTTTCCAGCAATGAAGAGGTTAAGGCTGCTGTCAATGCCTATTTTCAGTCTAACGACGCGGAATTCTACTCAAGAGGTATGAAAGCTCTGAAATCTCGGTGGGAAAAGTGTATTGAGCTTCTCGGAGAGTATATCGAATAAGAAAAATTTAAAAACATGATTTGGAAAATTCTCGGTTTTCATTCTAAGAACTTATTGAACTACATGTATATATATTTTTTTTGACAAATTTATTCTTTTATTATTATTTGAATACATGTGAATTTCTGACGCCGCTTTGGCTACGGCAAAAAAGTGAGTCCCTTTCCTGTCGGCAATGAACCTATGATCGACGCTGCGTTGCCACGCTGGATTTCAACCGATATCCTTTGCAGCAAAAACTGCCATGCTCTCCTATCGCCGGTTGCCACCGCGACTCTGGATCCCAACTCCGCAAGGAAACTCTTTGTAATTTCTCCCGTTGGCCCCAGTGTTTCGAAAGCGACCGGTTGGACGATGAAGTTCTGTTCCAGTTCACGGTATTTGGCTAGCTTGCGGTCTTCGGCGAGGCGGGCGGCTGCTCCGACCTCCAGCGTAGGATGCAGCCAGCGTACACGACACGGTGACGTCGTAGACGAGGCATCGGCCTTCGCTCCATGGAACTAAAGTCAGACCATCCGGCCGCAGTTGGCTGTTTGACGACAATCTAACAGGCTCTTTAACAGCAGGGATGTGGGCTGTCTGCAATGTCGGGTGAATTACGTCATTCAGAGCCGAGTGCCTCGATAACCTGCCGGCGCTTCTTTTGCAGGCTAGAGCATGCTCGCCGGTGGAAGACACCGGGAGGTCGCATCGAGCGCAATTATGAGCAAAGCAGACTGATTCCCCCAAGCGCAGACCGGAGGCGATGCGGAGTGTGGTACTGTCCAGCATCGTCCCCAGCTGCGGTGAGGGAATGGCCTGAAGCCATTTGCCGCTCCATGGATCTATCGCGGCTCTCAGTCGTGCCTGCTCATTGGTGTTACTCGCCTGAGTCAACAGTTGCTCTTGAATCGCCTTGACAACCTGCGAGTTCAAAGACGATTGCGATGTGCTCTCAGGAAGCTGACCCCATTTATTCTCGTAGTCGCGGCAAGCTTGTTCAATCTAATCGCTGAAACTTGGGTGAGCATTCGGTGGTGCGATCCCTTGTACCAGAGTATCGGTGGCTTTAAGGGACCCAAGGTAGGCAGAAATAGCGACTTGCGAGGCCATACGGATTCCTAAGCCACCCGAGGACGTCGGGAGTGAAGCCTGTACCCAAGACGATTGCCTGAGCTGAACGTTCAAAATACCTTGGAGAGTATTTCGCAATGTCTCGTCGATCGAGTGAAGCAAGTCCGAATTGGTGTAAGCCCGTGAGCAGCGGAAAAGGTACATCAGCCTCGGGGTTGACAAGCTAACGCGTAGCAGGTAAAGCGCTGGGTGAGCGTCTAAGAGTCGCAGTCTGGAACACCAGCGGACGAGATCAGAGCCCTTTTTAGATAAAGAAATATCTACGGAGTCGTCGAGAATTGGGGCTCCTAAGAGCTTCATCTCGTTAACGGGTATTAACCTGGCTGCTGGCAGAAGATTGCGCACCTCTTGGAATGCGGAACTGCGGTGGGGGTCTTCATGGAAAGGAAAAAAGACTTCACATTTGGAGTCATTAAGTGTGAGCCCTGAGACGGCCTCAAATTCCTTTACCAGCGCTAAGTCTCTCAGCACCGTGAGAGTGTCACCGGCGAGGGTGCCGTCGTCTAGAAACCATGGTCGGAGTTCGGAAGACAGACGCGATTGAAGCTCGTGAATAGCGACGCAAAATAGGGCGGGGCCACAAGGGTCCCCCTGTTGAACACCGGAACAGGACTCGATAAACTCTACTTGTCAAATCAGCTTGCTTGGAAACCTGTACATCTGGTTTACTAGCGGGTATAGTCGGGGAAGGAGGGAGCGAACCGCCTTGAGCAAGTGATCACGTCTTAGCGAGTTGACGGCGTTCTTAAAGTCGAGTTTGACGATTACCTTGCCTGGGACACTCTTGTTGCGGTTGATGAATGCTCTTGTTGCGTGCACGGCCGCTTCTGCGCCTCCCCTGATTCCGCAGCCCAGTTGATGCGGAGAGACTAATCCGATAATGTCCGGCATGCTCTTCCTGGTGATGATTTTCCCGACTACCCGACGCAGTGTCAGCCCGACGGCAATTGGTCTAATGCCGCCGTCTTTTTTGCGCAAGGCCATGAGCGAGGCACCATAGAAGACGGGGAGCACGAAATCTGGGAGCTTTCCGTTTACAGCGAGATTGACGAAGCGCACTAGGCTAAGGACGAGTTGGTTCTCCTCGCCATCCCTGCCGATGAGATCTTTCAGATGGCGTGGTCGCAGGCCGTCGGGACCCCCGCCCGAGCTGTTGGCGAAGCTTCTGATGGCGTTGATAACATCTATCGCAGACACAGTGACCTCGTGGGACTGGCCGGCGGACACGGGAGGCGGTGCAAGGGAAAAGTTACGTGGACATGTGGGATGTTTGTCTATCAGCGCCAGCCTCGTTTCGTCGGAGTATGGGGCCACTGTGTCGGTGGACAGAAGAGCCCTCGCGGCAGAGGAAACGTCGCCAAGGGCGAGCTTTCCTTGAACTACGCGAGCCAAGGAAAAGCCCTTGAAAGACGCGCTGCTTAGTCGAGTAGTTGACGCTGAGGCAATGGGGATAGTTTCAGGGCCATTTCCCGCTCGGAATCGGTTCAGGTTCTCGCGAAGTACCGATGTAAGAGTTCGGCCGCGTTCCTTCTGGCGCGGAATGCAGAATACTGCGGTTGGGAATTGAAGTAGTCTTCTGTATGACTCCCTGCTGGCTGAAGAGCAGACCTCGTTAATCAGGTTTGAGAGCTCGAGAGACACGTTGTCGCGGATACCCCGAGGTAAACAGGAAATTATTTTAGATGCGCTTTTGATTTTAGACGTCGCGAGGATAACGTCGTGAAGTGAGGTTTGTGCCGGTGCGCTTGCAACGGAGCTTGCATAGGGTCCTTCCCTCGATGAAGGAGCCGAGCTGTTGTTGTCGCGGCTGCTGGCGGAGGCAACGGCCCACCTGCGGATGTCTTGTTGGGACATCATTGCGAGGGAGAACTACGCCTCGATGCGACGTCGCACGCGGCAGCGGCGGTGGCCGCAGTCGTCGCGCTATCGGTTTTGATCGGTCGCAGATCCGCCAAACCAAAGGTTAGAGCAGACTGAAGTGCATCTTTAAGCTGCTCGCGCAGGCCCTCAGTGAGATCGGTTGGGCCGTCGGTGGAATTGGTGGAGCTCGTAGCCGACCTAGCGGGTTCGGTTTGGCGGAGCGCGCCAGGAAGAATGCGCGCAAACGCTCTTTCGATAGCACTGCTGATGTGAGTAACGATGGTGTCGATGATGGATGGTAGTATCTTTTCGGTTATGGCGAAGATTATATTGTCTAGACCGTCGCTTCGCTTTGAAACAGCAACGTTCGAGGAGCGCTCCTCAACGGCCACATGAGTCTTTTGAGGCGGGTCCACTGGTCGTGAAGGAACCTTAACCCCGTTACGAACGACTGCGGAATAAGACCGTTTTGAAAACAAGGCCGATGGCTGGATGTCGCTCACCGGTGCGCAGACCTTCACCGTGGGAGCGGAGGTGTTTTGTTGGATGCGTAGTGGCGCTGATCTCTTGAGTTGCGCCATTCGTTGGAGGCAATGAGGGCACGATCCCCAGATAGACTCGTGAGGCCCCTTGCAGAGACAACGTTTCGGGGCCTGTGTACAGTCTTTACGGAGGTGGTTAGTGAAGCCGCAGCGGCGGCATCGAGGGGACGACCAGGGGCATTTTGGACTGATGTGGTCTAGGCTAAAGCACTTGTAGCAGTGGTGTGGCTCCCTGTAGAGCACCACGCCGTGAGTTTTCAAGCCGAGTCGAACTTCAGCAGGAAATTCAATGCCGGCGAAGGTAAGAATGACGCTGTCAGTAGGCATAACAAAGCCTGTCCTGATGTTTTTTGACCGCACCCGAATGGCCTCGGTCACCCCCAAAGACTGCAGCTCATTGGCAATCGGGTCGTCACTGAGTGACGGGTAAACGCCACATATTTTACCCTTAACGGTGGATCTTTGGTTGCTCGTCCGTGATTGGACAGGTATACCCGCGAGTGATGTTAAACTCAGCAAAGTAGCCCTATCCATCAAATCAGCGGCAATAATGACGAGCTCACCGCTGCGAGCAAAGCAAGGCTCATCTATCTCCCCTTTGATATGCCTGGCTATATCCATGCACACTTTGGTAAAATTTTTCTCAAGTTGTTTGTCCTCGGCTGAGAATAGAACGGCTTCGGTACGCTCCTTGGTTACAACTTTAGGACCAGTTATGTTTAGAGACGGTTTACCACCCGGGCCAACCTTAATCCAGCCATCTGGATCATCGACGTTAGGAGTATCCCCCTCCTCAGCCACTATATTATCTTCCAGCGAAACCGATTTTCCCGCGCTATCCGAAATGACTGTATCCGCCATAACATTAGCGCGGCTCTCGGCGCCAGCTTCGCAGACGACGAGCGAGCCGTTGTCGGTTGACTGTCCACCGGCCGAGCTAAGCTCAGCACTATCGATATAGCACTATATATATATTTATTTATTTATATATGTATATATACATATTAATATATATATATATATATATATATATATATAGAGAGAGAGAGAGAGAGAGAAATTTATATCGACATAAGATATTTAAATTACCGCGAAAAAACGTGTTTAAGATAGTTGAAGTTATTTTTATTTTTATATAGACACAATTACACTTAGAGTGAAATGCAATGTCATTCTATGGCGATCTTTTTGGTTTGTACAAGCCGTATACGGAACATCTAATTTTTGAGCACTTTATATACATCTGGCCAATTACGTTAATTTAGCTTAAATATTGGTATTTAGTTCACTAATGGTCGTGGGATTTTTAACGTAAACTTTCCTCTATTGAAAAAACATCACAGTTAAAAAGCGCCAAATCCCCAGATATTGAAGGCCAGTGAATGTCTCCGTTACGCAAAAGTTTGTGCCCGGGGCACTTCATCCTCAAAGGCTCAGTTGTCTCGATTACCAAAAAACGGAAGCAAAAAATAAAATCTAGTCATTTCTTTGAAGTAGGGGCTGCTCCAGACTGTGTTATATGTTACATGTAACAGCTTATCGTGAATAACGTAAGTATTTTTGGTTGTCTACATACGACAGTTTTGCTTATTCCACTGAGACAAGGGTGGGCTTTGTAGGAAAAGGTAGGTTTCCTTATGCAATCGACGTCACACCGCGTCGTCTCTAACGCCCACTTGGCGAAGTCTTGTCGCTCCAGATTACGCTTGATTTTTTGCCTCAGCTGAACATTATATAGATGCATCACCAGAGCCTACCTCAAGATACGTCACGTTAAAGTGCACACAAAAGACCCAGTTGTTGAACACGTCTCTAAACCGATGTTTCCAAAAATTGTTTCACACTGTTGGCCACAGCGGCGATATTAAGAGCCGAAAAGCGCTCCGTGGTCTTCCGCGGCTTGGCACATCATGTACTACCCTGAGAAACGCTTGCGCAAATTCATGAACAGTTGTCTCACAAGCGCGGTTATTTAAACAGTAAAGAGCCCGAAAAGCTTACGAGCATGCCCTGAATATAACATACACTGCCACAACCACACTTGGGGAAAACCTAAGTACTTTAAAATGTCCGGCTCTTAGTACGTTGAAGGTATGCCTCACGGCGATTCCAACCCTGTAGGGGATGGAAACTTGTCTAGAATAAAAACAACCTCCTCAAAAAAATCTGCGCATGTCCGCACAGACTTTCCATGATACATTTTAACCGTTTTTCCTTGAGTAACATTCCATTTGGAATTTAGTCGACACAACCCTTACAAGCATAGCGAGTTGAGCTTGGGGTTTCTGAAAGACCGTGCATCCTCTCTCGAATGACTTGCCACGAGCAGCTGTATAAGTGTAAAAGTTATAATATATATATATATATATATATATATATATATATATATATATATATATATATATATATATATATATATATATGAGGAAATCTCGATGTCGCTGAGATGGATATCTCAACCAGGTCAGCTGGGCCAGATGCCTACAACTCTAACTTTAAAAAAACTTTCGGGCTGAGTTTTAGCAAACATTTAACGTCCACGGGACTGCTTTTGCATTGCCTCGTGAGGCGGCCCCATAAATACAAGTGTGCGACGGTGGGGCTCGAACCCGTGCACCTATGTATCTCCTCCGGTCGGTCGCAAGGCGCAGGCGAATGCGTCGTCATTCCACCGGGCTCGACCGATGTCTACAACTTAGTCGCTAATGGCTGGACGTCTAGTGTAATCAACCGGCACGTGGCAGCCCAACGATGCAGTTTGAAGAGGTTAACCGCTAGCGCCACATTTGCTTATCGATAAATGTTCATCTATTTGTTTTAATTGTGTCCTAGAGACTAAGTAAATAGATTTGCTTTTATTTGTTGTTGACCCAAACCTCGCGGCCTCAACCGCTTTTCCTAAAGCAAACACGCGACAAAGGGCGTTACATGTGCTTATCTTCTGACCTGCGGTATCTCACGCTCTCTCTATCTCCCTCTTCCCTCGATATGTATATATATACATATATATATATATATATATATATATATATATATATATATATATATATATAATGGTTGTTTCTTGAAAAAAGTGCTTAGAAAGTGACGTTCTCGGTGGCTTTACGTCAACAGTAGCAATACAGAAGGCGCACGACTGAGAAGATACACGTACATGACTGAATTGGCATACTGCAAAGCATGTGTGGAACAGGCAGAACATGATAATTACTGACAGGCGGTACCGCTGTAGAGCACCGTTACGATTGGACGTATTGGCCTGACTCTCGGGGCTCGACAACGTTCCATAGCTGTAACTATCTGGGACAACTGCTTTTTATATTTAAGATTTTTTTGCGAAATCTTCTACCTACTGCTGTCCTCTGAAGCCAACGGTCTCGTAAGACTTTCCGGTAATTGTCGGTGCGCCTATTATGCCGCAAATACTGCTTGCTTAGACCTTACAGGTCCCCACTGTGCGTCCACAAATACTCATAGCTCACCGACAAGCATGATGCCGGTTTGCGCAAAATCACTAAAATTCGACCTTTCACTAACGGTCAGACCCTTCCATATTCGGCCAAGACCAGGATAAGTCTGTCTACGGAAACGAGAGACGGGTGAAGAGTGTACCGGCGACGATAAGAACGCTTTGAGCATCCTTGCAATGCAAAGCGCATCAGTTCAGCGTTGGTTCTATCATGATTATATATATATATATATATATATATATATATATATATATATATATATATATATATATATATATATATGAGGAAATCTCAATGCCAGGCTGGGCGTCCGCTCTTGTCAGCCGACACGTGGGAGCCTGACCATGTCCCTTGCAGAGGTTGACGGCCACAGAATTGGTCAGCCGCAAACGACAAAGAAACTTTGATTTTGGCCAAGCGATCTATTAGTGTATTCACCTCAAGACGTACAGTACAGTAACTATCTTTCGTTCCCCTGCTTGCCATAAGGACTCTGTTGGTGACTGCGATGCTCCTGCGGGCACCTGCGAGTCATATCTTGCCTCGTATAGAGCAGCCAATATCACTATGTGCCGCCGCCGACGGTAGCTGATGCCTCCCTCACTTATTACGTTTAAATTCTGGTAACAGATCGAGAGGTACGTCATTTAAGGATTAGGCTGGCTATTGCTCAAGCCAAAAAGCATTCCTGTTGTACTAAACGATTGATGGGCACCCGTGCAGGAGCTCACACTACTCCTCTATAGCAGCAGCATTGAAAGCTATCCAACTGATTACGTTGTCTGCTTATCAAATCAGTTCCATTTATCCCTCGACCCCTGCCCGGCAGTCACTTGATAAGCAAATCGGATTGCTCAGCAAGAGACTCCTCGGTTCGCAACCTCAACTCCGCTTTCTATAAAGCAAACGCGCGTTAGAGGTTGTTACATGTGCTTATCAGGTAATTTGCTGCATTTCATCCTCTTTCATCTCTCTCTCTCTTCCTCTCTGTATACATATATATATATATATATATATATATATATATATATATATATATATGCCCGCAATTGTATTTTTAAAAGGTTGACCACCCCAGCACCTAGATTGTGGTTTTCTTTTGTGCCTTTATGTCAGCAGTACAGAAAGCGCGTGCGTATGCAATAACAAAACTGAAATACCACAAAATGTGTGTATACCAGGAAGCACGTGTTAACCACTTGCTAGATACCGCTATCACTGGACTTGTCGGCAACAATCTCTGTACATTAACTTGTTTCGACGAAAGCTTCTAAGGAATTTTGATTTTGCTGGTGTATTATATCTAGTGTGAGATATAAATATATATATATATATATATATATATATATATATATAATATATATATTTTTTTAATTTTATTTATATATTTATATTTTAATCAGGTATGACTAAACTCTATGACATCTGTTTTTTAATACATTTATTTATCAATTCATATTAAAAAATGTTGTTTATACATTATGAATTTATTATACGCAGTACATAATTTTGTGTAAGTGAACGTGTTCTTTTTCAGCCTAGAACAGCATTGGTCTGCATCATTCAGCAAGCGATCCCAGAATTGAGATTGCGTTGCCCTGCTGGACGTCAGTGAAAAGTATCTGGCGTAAGAATTGTGCGGCTTTCTTGTCCCCCTACCAGTAGTTATCGTCAAACGTTCGCCCACTTTAGTAAGTAGTTTCTTAGCATGACATCTGATCATAGCAAGGAAAATGCTGCGGATGAACAAAAAAAAGTTTTCCGCTTTTTCTCATCTTATCTGCAAAGATTAGGAAACAGGCAGATAAGCTTAAAGCCACTACGAGCTTGCTACAATTGACAAATTGCCAGTAAAATACTATGAGTTTCTCGCAGCTAAATTTGCTTAGAACGCCAAAAAAAATAATAAAGATATATATATATCCGAGTCATATATATATATATATATATATATATATATATATATGTATATATATATATATATATATATATATATATATATATATATATATATATATATATATATATATACATGACTCAGACAAGGCCAGAGCTGACTCAACGCTGGATGCCAGACCGTGGCTGCATGCTCTTCCTTACCATACCTTCGGGAAAATGCTTCTTGTCGTATACGTGTCGGCTTAAAGGTCGGTGACCCATCTTCCCGCGTAGGTGTGGCGCGTAGTCGTAGAACCCAAGGCACATTACGCCCTACTCGGCATATACAGTGAAGGCCCAATGCCACGACGTACTGCGCTTAACGACGCGTCTTCGCTAGAGACTTACACCCTGTATATTATATAGTACTACCAAGTACCCTTGAGCATAGCACACTGCATCGCTATCACAATAGACGCTCAAATGATCTAGCCCTTATCCCCTTTGACGTATGGGGAAACCACTTGTCTGGACTAATTTACTGTCTCTTCGGTTCGACATGTTGCTTGCTGCCCGTGCAGACCACGCTGCTTCCGAGACCGAAAAACAAAAGTACCCGCAAGTTTACACTAGCATTTGGGACGCTAGGGGATGGCTGATCCCATCCCATGAAAAAAACGTTTAAGGAAAGCCTCGCTAGGCTGGAACGCGTCACGAATATTACAAGCGCGTGCTGGTACCTCAGACAACTGTCTTTTGCCATCTAAAGAGGCATATGCTCTCTTATTATGCTACTGTGGGTACCTCTAGCCAGAGGGGGCCAACCAACACTTGACAAAACGTTACGAGACGAAGTTGACGAGAGTTCATGAGATGTCTCCTTCAAGCAGAATTTCGGATGAAGGCACTGTGGTGTGGCCCTCGAATATCGACATGGCGGCTTGTGAGTTAAGAATGCAACCAACACGAAGAGGAATGAGAATCGTGTTGGTACCTCTGTTGATGTTTTTTAAAAATATTGTGCGACGTAACTACTAACAATAACCATTTGGCATGGTTATCCCTACTATCGTTTGCTCCTGTTATATTTTTCATTCTGATCGCCAAGGGATACTTTTGATAGGCTTCAATTTCGGGGGTGAGTTGGCTCTTCTTCGGGTGGCCTGCAGTGAGAAGTGACTGCGTAATTAGCTAAGGTAATGTGTCAGGCACTGTAAAGCTCATAAGCTCGTCATACATCCGACACGTTTGGCACCAAAAGGGAGGCGTTACGCAAGCAACTTTTCTAGGCGCCGAAATCCGTCCAACTTTGAAGTCACAGGTAATCACCAACATGGCTTTGCTACTTTAAGTGGCGATATATGTTGCGGAAGCCTAATTTCAGTTCAGGTTAAAAGGAATGCTCGTGGCCAAACTTGACTTTCACTAGCATCCAACGTAACCGTCTCTTGGGAGCTTTCGTTTCGTACGTGCTTGGCCTACACTACTTCGTGATCCGGGCATATAGAAATTCAACTCAGCTGTCTTTAACAGGCCACGACATCCTGCCTCAGCAGGGACAATAAGAACAACTTTGAGCTACTACGCGTACCACTGCTTGATTACGGGAATAAACTTCGGATTTTGCTATTGCTTGATTTAGCCCTTTTTCTCATTGGAGGGAGAAGTTAGTATCATGTTCGATGTAATACATACTCAAGTCGCCTAAGTAATCTAGGTATATATAGGGACTTGTTACTTTTGAGATCCTGCTTCTCGATAGCTCGGGTAAGCCACGTGTTCCGTGGCATTGGCTTTATGGAACGTACCGAACGGTGGTTCTATACATGCACGTTGGAGTTCCCTTCTTTACTGTTCAATTTAAATCAGCCACAAGTCCCTTCCAAATGAGCCCTCCTACATCTGGCAGAAGGGTGCCTAGGCATACCAGGCAATCTCGATTGCAAACCCCGCGGTGTAGCGTCTGGAAAAGGGCGGCAAAATTGTCTCAGATTAGCCACAGGCCCACGCTCTGGCGAATTCATACGGCAAAGGTGGTTACTAGATAAACGGCGGAGTGACGCTGCAGCGGAACTTACAGCCTTATCCAGGGTATCGACAGGGATCGGGTATCCAGGTCTATAAGGGTCTATATCCAGGTTTAAGTAGTTTCTGTAGACGTTCACTGGGGTATAGTTGTTTTAACGCAACTGTGAGTTAAATATATATTCGTATCAATTCACATTTCATTATTTAATTGATTCATAGAAAGCAAGTCAGCGCTTAATTGACATAGATCAGTGATTCAGTTCGAGCTTGTATTAAAGTGTCGCTTTTCGATTTAAAGCCCGGCGGACCCGCGCCAAGATTGCAAATTTCCTTGGTGTCAGTCAATTTTAAACCTGTTTTAAGGAGGTTGTTTTCAACCATCCTCCATCTTCTACGCGCTTGGAACTCATCCTTGAGGCATATCTTCAAGGCACCGAGGGCCGGACAAGAGATATCTAAGACTCTCCCAACGGTGCTTTGGTTTCAGTCTACGTACAGTTCAGCGGATCGCAGCCGATTACAGGGTTGCAGTAGAAACGGAACCCGGTTCAAGCCAAAAAGCTATATATATATATATAATTGCACACGCTACAATTCGCTCGGGATGGCAGTTTCCAGATAGGGTTTATCACAATGGGCTTACGAGGTAAGAAGTAAGGCCGCAAGATAACTAATCATCCATGATATAGAGTGACTATCGACATTCAAGTACCTAGATTTATTTACGAGCTTTGCATGGCTTACTCTATAAACTGCCCTTGATAAATCAAAATATACGCAACCGAAGACCAGCCTATTGTTTATCATAATTTCCTAATCTTGTGTCATTTTGAGTTGATTTGCCGTAGATTTGCCTTGAGTAAAGCCAAGTTGGTTCTCATCCCGCTGGCCGTTGGATAGAATAAATTGAAAGATTATTTTTATTTAAATTTAATAAATCGAGATTACCGTCCGGGCCTTAAGGTCAGCCTTACTGCCATGTATTCGAGAGCCAACCGGCCTCCTGAGAAGCGATGGAAAGAGGCCTGACGGTCTCACCCTTATCCCTTTTAAAAGGGGAAAGGCGCTTAGAATCCTTGCAATGCTACGGTTGAGTTACTACAACAGGATTTACAACTGACTTCTGAAAAAATTGGTTTAATGCCACCCCGAATATCTGAAATGACTATCAAAGACAGGGATTCAGTTATTACAGATGCCACCTTTTTAGCAAAAATAAGTAAAATTAAATGATGGGCTAAGCTACACTTTGCGGGGGTTTGATGAGTATAGTTTAGTAAAAATATTGTATTTGGCTATTTCTAAACATGGACAGCTGCATCTTAAGACAATACTGTCGCTACATCCCCCTTGGCAACATAAGCCGACGGCATTTCATGTTCATATCTAAAAACGGCTTTGTGTTTTTAAAATCAAAGTTAGATTCTTCTATTATACGAAGTATTCTAGTTGCATTTCGCAACGCTTTTTTCTACCGTATATTTGAATCTTGATCAATCAGCGGCTCTAGGTTGCTAACATATTTATGTAAATTAGCGCTATTCGTTTACTTGCCAGTTCTCTCAGATACCTACGCTTTAGTTAGTAAGTGTGGGCTTACAAATGTATTACACATCGAGTCAATGGAATTACAATTTAATAACAAGTCTCTTCAACTTATACAGGCAAGTCTATAGCCGATCATTTCATAGCCTCCCTTTCAGAAATCATAACTTCCGTCGTCTATCGTAGATAAGTTCTCATCACGCGAATTTCACTCATATTATGTACGCATCATAGAGTACTTGACATCAAAATACAAATAGAAAACGAAATGGTGGAATTGTGATCGTATGGGATTGGCTACTGAAGTTCACATATATCTTCGATGACGGACAGGTCTGAGGTAAACACTAAAACAATCATAGTGCCCATATTTTTATCGTCATGTCACAACATACTTACTAATATTTCATCGGTGACAATCCTACTGATAGTATGACCAATCGCTGATTGGCTAATACTACTAAACCTGTCATTATTATGACCAGTTGTTTGGCTCTCATTGCTGTAGTTAATACTACTACTGGTGTGACTAGTTAGCTAACTAAAATTCGAGTGAAAAATTATGTAAGCTGATTGCCAGAATAAGAAACCGACAGTGGCGAGCAAATTTCTTCTTTCATCACTAGAACTTGCTTGCGTGGCTTCAGTATCACGGCTAGAAAGTCGAAGACGAGTGACCCCTCGTCTATGTGTGCTGGCATAAGCCTTTGGTGAAGCAAGCGCCAACGAAGGTTGATTTCACGGTTTGTGAATCTAGTATTGTGATCAGTATTTAAGTATATTTTAATGGGAGATTTAAATGCCTAGAAATTTAGATTGGAGTTGCTATATCATAAATGTGGTCGAATGAGTTACATCTGATTTGTATGCGTTTCTTGCGCCCTCGGCAGGGTGCCGACGATTATCGCATAATAACGGGCAACTCTGATAGAACTTGATTCGGAATACATGTCCAAAGCAACAGCTTGGATGCCATCCCCTGATTTTAAATCACAAACTTTCATGGGGTGTTTCTTATTATTTAATACAATGCTATATATATATATATATATATATATATTATACATATATATATATATATATATATATATGTATATCTATATATATATATTTATACATATATATATATATATATATATATATATATATTTTTATATATATATATATCATATCTCTATTACTAATCTATCTATGTATTACTCTATATATATACTCTCAATCTATATGTATACATATATATATATTAATATCGAGTCCACACTGCTCGAATTGGAAAGTGAGACCTCCTCATTTTTCTACTCGTAGACTAGTACTTAAACGTATTTAACCCTTTTCCATAAAAAAAAAAGATGATAAATATATATACGTATATACTATATATATATATATCTATAATATAGATATATCATATATATCCTAATATCTTAATATATATTATCATATACCTATATCTATATCTACGTCTCTATCTATATAACATACCTATATATCATATATACAGAGTCATTCAGGGATATTGTACTTCTTTCGAGGTTTGATAGAACTCGGCAAGAAAATAAGTTTTCCCTATGGAGGGAAGACGTGGAACGCTGTTTAGGAGAGAGAGTGAAGTTTATAAAAGCAGTTTTTCTGCCTTTTTTCTCTTACATAGTTGTGCAGAATCTACGTTTGCGGGAGAACCAGTCAACGAATGAAGGAACCGATTACACCGGCGTGTTCGGTCGATAATTTACGTTAACGCTTTTTCATGAAAAATCGTAAATTTTTTCTATTGTGACCAAAAATGTACGTCTAAAAAACCACTCTCACGCAATAGCAAATTTAATGCCTATCATTTTCGTACCAAGGTGATGGTGCTGCGTTACGTAGTTGTCAAGTAACTAAGCGTTTTCGACAGTCATAGTTGTTATGTTTTACGTGCAAGTTTTCACGTTCAGAACCGTACAAATTTGCCAAGACGTTTCCACCCCCTCCTTCCACTAGGAAAAATTATTCTCTTGCTGAGTTCTACCTAATATGCATGCCTTTGCTTTCGATATGGCTATCGAAAAAGCTTAGTGACTTGACAACTACGTAACGCAGCATCATCACTTTGGTACGAAAGTGGTGGGCATTAAATTTGCTATTGCGTGAGAGTGGTCTTTTGGACATAGATTTTTGGTCGTAATGGAAAAATTTTACGATTTTTCACGAAAAAGCGTTAACGTACGACATAACAGCATATCGACTTTTCATGACTTTCCTTAATCTGGCTATTCGCTTTTTGCTACGCAAGCTAGTAATGTATACTTTATTGTGCAGAATTTTCCTCCGAACACGCAGGTGTAATCGGTTCCTTCATGCGTTGACTGGTTCTCCCGCAAACGTAGATTTCGCACAACTATGTAGGAGAAAAAAGCAGAAAAACTACTTTTATAAACTTCACTCTCTCTCCTAAACAAGACGTTTCCACGTCTTCCCTCCATAGGGAAAACTTATTTTCTTGCCGAGTTCTATCAAACCTCGAAAGAAGTACAATACTCCCTGAATGACCCTGTATATATATATATATATATATATATATATATATATATATATAAATCTTATAGTGCTTATCTAGTCGATCTATGCTTACGAACTGTATGCGCGTGTTTTTCTCGTGGCTGCTACCTATAATTAGCATTATCGTAGTTATTGTTATACTTGTTGTTGTTATTGTTGTTATCATCGTCATAACAATAATAATAATAATCTTCTACTTAGTGCTGTCTACCATTAGTCCTGGCAAGTTTCCTCGGCAATATGTTTTAGAGATCGGAACGCTTGTCAGTACGATGACAAGGCCTTCCTGGCATGGTGGCTCACGCGGCGTCTTACGTCTGTCTCAACGCCGCCTCCGCCGCAGCCACAGCCACAGCCGCTACTCATCATTCGCTCAGTAAGCCTTCCGTCCGGCGACTGACTGTTTGACTGCACGTGCCGGAAGCTCGGTGGCGTAGCCACAATAGAATGGGGATCTTGGTACTGGTTCGATGCATTTGTGTGTAGATGACCGCCGATGATTAGACCGTGCGTGAATGACAGCATCGGTAGTGCTGATCTGGAAGACGGCCGTGCGGAACGGAAAAATAATGATGATGATGATGATGATAGAAAAAGATACAGAAACGTTCTCCACTCGCTAAATCAGACAGTCATCACTGGGCCCTACGCTCATGAACAAGCATCAAGTGGCGGTCGTAAAAACGATGATATGGTTGGTGTTGTTGTCGCTGCTGCTGCTGTTGTTGTTGTTGTTGTTGTCGCTGCTGTTGTTGTTGTTGTTGTCGCTGCTGTTGTTGTAGTTGTTGTTGTTGTTGTTACTGCTGCTACTGCCTTAATCGTTGACCTCGTGCACGGCCTACGCCGATATCAAACCGAATGCGCAGAACAGGCTAGAAAGAAACATGTAGTACATACAGCCCACGTGAGCGCGGAGACGGGCCCGTGTCGTATGTCAACTTATTTACTTCACACATTCGCAACCGGATTGTCTGTCTAGCGCCAACCTCTACACAACTTGTCCGATAGTCTCGCGTACCTACAGGGCGGCCACGTGTTATACGCCAAGATCAACGCTACTGTTTTTGTATGCATACATGTCGATGCACATAGTTATAAATATATATATATATATATTTTTTTATATATATATACCGTGTTTGTATTGTGGTAATTGCATCTGCCTGGAGAAATAAGCCCGGAGTAGTTTCGTCTCGTCACGTTGCAAACTAAAACAAAGAGAGCAAACTTAATTTGCAGGCATCCGCTGCATACTTCCGGCGATGTCAGTAATGAAATGATCTACATACATCCGCCGGTTCTAGCGAGAAGAAAACGCTTTTCCGCCCGATATAGCAAAGTGGACCGATGAATGTCGGTAGCTTACAGCAAACATTCATAATATCTCAGCCTACTATGAATCAAATATATATATATATATATATATATATATATTTATACACACAAGCATAAATGAACTACGACCTCTCCGCACTGAAAATAACCTGCAAAACGAAAAGGAAGTATCGCTTAATATTGTATATGTATAAACATTATATAGGTATATAAAACTCAGTTATAAAAAAAACAGTTGCGTATATATATATATACACCAATAATTGCAACATTTTGTTGTTTGCAGTTGTCTATCGTTGCACTTACCCTGAAAGGCCATACAGTGTTTTGCTGCCAATAGTTGAGTTTCCTGTAAAACTCCTGTCTACAAAAGCATACTGAGCCAAAAACTGGGCCACATCAGTCTTAAGACTATGAGTTTGCCTGGCAACGGTTCCTCTTATAGAGTACTACTACATTATGTGTACTGACCTCATTCCCTCTATTTTATAGAGAGTTGTTTTTGTTTATCTCGGCCAGAGTACTTAGAACTTAGTTGACGATATTTTAACATTTCGTATACTAGTGACGTAGATGGTCCGTATTATTATTATACTATCCGTATGCGGAAGAATGTGCGTAGGTCCATCAAAAACTACCGCTTGTTTGCCCAATCTTGCAGTGCCCGTAAAATATTTATTCAAAGTATTCATTCATCATCAAGCATCGCGTGCAAGGTGTCTCTGCACTCAGTCACGGACCTCCTTTTCACTCTCTCTCTCTCCTCCATTAATCTCTCGTCTCCCCCCGTCGATTGTTCTCGTTCGTTGGCCATTATCCAGCTCTACTACCTGGGAGTTAGCGCACCTCCTCACAGTTTATGAGGCTATGCTGCTATAACTATTTATTCTGCAATACGATATCATCCACTGCGTGGGTTAACGCTGTGCTACATATCTCATATATATATATATTATATATATATATATATATATATATATATATATATATATATATATATAATTATATATTATATATATATATATATATATATTATATATAATGATTATATATTATATCATCTTTATTGAAAAAGAGGTATTACAATAGAAGCAAATCGTTTCGAATCTGTGAACGACTCGCAATCCTTCAGGCAAATGAGTTGTTCACAACGTCCACACGAGCAACCTCGTGAGGGTGGATGGAGACGCCGCTCCGGAGATATTATTTGGTCTTAGAAAAAAATACCTAGTAATAAGACTCTGAAGAAGAAATAGATACGCGCTAGCTGTTTAAACATGCGGTAATCGGTGTGAGATTGGTATTCTCTAACACTAGACAGTGTGATACGCTCGCGTGGTAGACAACATCGACGAGCAACCCGTTTTACAAATGTATCCTGCACGCTCTGCAAAAAGTCAACATATTTTTATAAAATTACCCCAAGGTCTTTGTAGAGTGAGACTTCAGGAATGGGTTGGCCATTTAGCATATAGTAAAATAGCATCTGGCAATGTCTTGAGAACGGCAGACTTGGAAGTAGATATTTGCATGCGGTTTTCCTCTGCCCATAAGGATACGGTATCAATTGCTTTCTGTAGATTGGCAATGTTGTTGTCATTTTTTGCCTCTACATATACTTTAAGATCGTCTGCATACATATGTAACACCAATATCTCAAAGCATAGCTCCAAGATCCTGTACAAATATTGTATACAATAGGGGGCCTAAGCATGAGCCCTGCGGAACACCAGATACACACCTGTTGACGGCGGAATAGCTATCGTCAACTTTGACGACAAATGTACGGTTTTTCAGGAATGCTCTACACCAGTTTATAATTCTAGTGCCGATACCTAACGCTGACATCTTTGTCAGAAGCATATGATGGTCTACGCAATCGAACGCACGTGAAAAATACAAGTAAGCAACATGCAGAAGAATGTTGCGATTTCGAGCCAATGTCCAATCATAAGCTACTTCCAGTAAGCGGGTACCCGTTGATCGACCCTTTGTGAAATCATGTTGTGAGGAGTTCGACAGGTCTTAAGAATCAATAAATGCGTAAAGCTCAGCCACAATTATTTTCTTCATTACCAAACAGGTATTGAATACTGAGACACCGGTCTGTAATTTTCTGGCGTTGCACGAGAACCCTTTTTGTGCGTCGGGATGATTATGGATTGCCGAAAAAACTCGGTACTTCACCGTCTTCAAAGGGGCGAGCAAATATCAGTGATAGTGGTTCAGCTAAGCTGACAGAGAGCTCTTTAAATAAAATTGGGGGAAGGTTGTCCGCGAGCACTTTCTCTTAAGGCTGTTGAGGTGCACTATTACCTTCTCCTTATTAAAAATAATGTCATTTATGAGAACGGTCGGGATCTGATTAAAGGTGTTGGGAATCCCGAAACATATACGCTCTCAAAATAATCTTTCATAGCTGCCGCTCGGAGTTCCCAGTGACCATTGTGTTTGCCAACTATAAGTGGAGCGGCCCCAGACTGCAGTGTTAGACGGCGACCAGCATATCGAAAGAAGTCTTTTGCATTTCGAATGTTTAATTTGGCCTCCTCTAGCCGCTTTTTGCGGGTTGCGGCTCGTGCCAATTGAGTGGATAAGTGCAAGTGTGCACGGGACAATGGCGTCAGACTATGTAAGCGCCTAGATGCGTCCTCTATGAACATTTGCAAGGTGTTGATGATTCAAGCTTTCTTAACGTAGTAAACATCCCCATGAGAAATATGATGGCATTCACAGATGACGTGTATTGTGATTCGACGGAGTCACAACGGGATTAAAACAAACGCCAGTTGGTGGCTGCAATGCTAGCCGCAATTGCGCAATAGTCCGAGTGGAAGTAATCTAAGGAAGGACTAGCGGACTTTTGAGGTGTGGCAATAAGTATTTTAAAATACACAGCAAGGTGATCTGACTTTACGGGTGGCTCGTCTACTAAAAGCTCTGTTATAATATCTTCGTTGTCAATAAATAAAAGGTTTAAAATGGCAGTCTAGTGGGTACGTTCACAAGTTGTGATAATCCACTAACGCAACTTAGAACTAAATATATACTCTTTTGTGGTTTCACTTGAGGACATATTAATACATCTCCAATTAATATCAGGTTGGTTGAAGTCTCCCGTCAGAATGACTGGAAAGGCTACTTGCAAGAGCTCGTCAAGCAAACCACAAAGTGTAGTCATTCTCTCAACAGGTTGTGTCGCAGAACTCGTAGGTAAAAAATAGCAACAAATAACTCCGTACTTTTGATATGTTCCACATTGTATGTCGACAGCAATGGTGTGGATCTCTGTGGATTCTTCCGTGATAGAAACTTCTATAGCTTGCAATTCGGATGTAGCGAGAATGCACACACCACCACCGCAACTGTTTCGGTCTTTACGAAAGACGGTATACCGACTGCCCAGCGACAGTTCGGCTGATGAGATTTTGTCACTGGTAGCCCATGTCTCGGTAATGCACACTAGGTCACCGCTGTACTCAGAACAAAATTGATTTAATAAGTCGCAAGCAGAATGATTGGTATATCTGTATGTTACACTAGAGACTCTGCAATGATACTGTCTATGGCACAATTTTGCAACCCCCTTTAGGTCGTTGAGTACGATTTCATTTTCGCAAGACCGTAGCTTTGTCTTGACTCGTCCGCACTTTTTGGTGACACACGAGGTTGAGTCCAACAACAGAGCAATAAAGCTGCAAGCGTCCCCAATGATGACGCCAGTAGCGCTAACTCCACTTTACGAAATTTAGCAATGCACTGCAAGTCAGGGCACTTACCTTCTAAAACAAGGTTGACTAATACAGGCTAGTACTAGAACTCTAAGAATTTTCCAAGACCTAGAAGAACATGTCCCCATCGTTAGATTTGGAACTGGAAGTATCGTGTCGAATGCAGAATAGATGGTAAAGGAACAACGTACGAATGGTTGGAAAAATTCAATTATCTTTAGCGAGTTCGTCATTTACTGATGATTTACAAACGTGTTCAATGGCAGAAAATATTTACCAATATAATAGGCAGTTTTAGAGAATGATTCTTAGCGAGGGGCCAAATACGAGATGGCTCTTTCGGCACCCAAGTATGTCTTTGAACAAAACGAATTCTAGTTCTTTGGCGAAGCTGATACTCCTTTAAACACTAAGGTCTAATTTTACATCCAGATGGGCAATATCAGCTTTGTCGCCTCGCCTGTGCTTTGTATACAAATTAATGAAAGGTTTCATAAGTTCTTCGTTTATAGAGTAACTTTTTTTTAAAGTCTGTATCTATAAAGTCAATTTAGCGAGGGAAAATTTCTCATAGTAGCGGTTCACTGACTCCAGTTACGACTACTAAAGATAAAACACTTTAAGGGGAAACACGGGGTCACAACTTCTTTTTAGTGGTAAATTATTTTATATATATATATATATATAAACAAAAGATGCAACACCTTTCGGGGGTCACAACTTTTTTTTGTGGTATATATATATATAAATTCCCTAAAGGCCTTGCGTCTTAAGTGTTTGTAACTGGAGTCAATGAATTACTACAGATAGCTTTTGCTGCAGGCAATCGACCTCTTCGGCGAACCTTGATCGCATTCGTCTTCTGTATTTTGACTTGAAATCCCTCATTGTTTAAGTTGGCTTCAAGGTTGCCGTGTATATATAAATATATATATTGTGATTGCGCACTGCGACCCTAGGGGCATTCCACGTATTGTCGGCACACTGAACAATAACGAGCTTCAATTCAATTTGCGGAAGGTGAAAGCGACTACGGAGGTCGATTGGCTGCGTCAGATGAAATTATCTGTTGTGGCCAACCGCTGGAGTTTGTCAACTCCTTTCCATATCTGGGTCTCAGGGTCTACTAGATGAAAACGATATTGCCACGGCGCAGGTGCCGGTTTGTGTATAGGCGGCAAATGGTACAGCCTTAAATACAGTTTGCTCACTTACAAATTCGCGCAACAGTTAACTGCGGCCACGGTGGTTACTTTAAGCGATACCTACACCGCATTGGTAAAGCTGTCTCCCCATAATGCCGTATCTGCAGCTAAGGAGAGGATGACGATTTGAGACACTGCTACAAACGTTGTGTCGTTTTTAATACTAAGCGAAGCTACTTTACTATCTTGGTACCTCAAAACGTCTTCTGATACGCCAAGCCCTTGTAGAGTCGCTGCTCAAGGTTCGTGATGTATAGATATATTGCCCGCCGCACAAAGTCGAGCAGCTTTAATAATAATAACGATAACGTACGTCCACATGCCCCCAGAACCACAAAAAATTGTTTCAATAGAGTACTTAGACTCCCACATCATCCGGAAGTTTATTCCGTTGTCTTCGAAGACGATCTGGCACTGATTGCTGCTGCTTGCGACGAGAATCTGGTCGAAGGGACAGCTAATGGAGTCCTGGCAAATCTAAGGTAGCACCTCCGTACCCTATGCCTCAACCTAACTTCACAAAAACGAAAGCAATTTATTTAAACGGCCTAAAGCGCCTCCCCAGAAACCAAACGTCTCGAAGGGCACCCAGTACACCCAGGTTCATGGTTAGGTACGTGAGCATGATCCAGAGTAGGGCTCTCACTCTCTCAAAAAGCTGCCAAAGCCTTCGCATAGTTGCGACAAAATCTCCCGCGGACTGGAGGAACAACCGACCTTCGGCGCTGCCTTTTAGCATTAGAAGTAGACAGCATCATGCTCTATCCGCACTTCTGAAATATCTATGGTGCTCAGCATCGCACAGGCAAGTTGTATGGCGTCCACTGCAGCCACACAAGTTCTCTCTAGACAGATCCTCTGGGATCTAAGAGTAAAGAAAACTAGCTTCAAGGCGCCTCTCAATTGAGCTCCGAACAGAGGGACTACTAATCAGCAAATGAGATACTCTAAGCAAATGGATCCAGCAGTAGAAAGCAATCCAGCCGGGTCACTCTGGATACTGGACAAAATCTATACTCCCTGATCTCATCTAAAAAATGGTACAGTTTAAACACGGGTCGCTCACCAACTCAATCGCGCAACTGCTAACGAACCACGCAGGTTGATTTCAGCAATATCAGCAATATGCCGCATTGATAACCTTATGCCGTATGTGCGACTCCTAGGAGAGATGTAGGATATAAGGCACTGCTACAAACACAGTGTTTTTTTTAATACTGAGCGAGAAGTACTGTCTTGGAATCTAACACTGGGGAGGCTCCTGTCACGCCAAGCCCCTGTAGATGCGCTTCTAAAAGATCATACGTCCTCGTTTATGGTAAGAAGATTTGCAAACTTTTTCTCGTAGGCAAAAAATAACCGCCGTACAAAGGGGCAAGAAGGACGATTGAATTTAGTGGGTTTGTGAGCCCCAAACTACCGTAGCTTAACAACAACGCTATTCGTGCACTTTGCTAGTTAATCTCTATATTACAAAGAAAAAAGAAAGATTATATATAAATATATGTATATTGCTTCCTCTCTTATATGGTTACATATGTATATGTGTGTGCATCTACGGGGCGAAGTAGGAGAGGCCGACAATTCTAGCACTAGAATCAGCGGGGTTGACTCTGACGCAGTACATACTTTTTCCGAAGATTTGCAAATCTGGATTGTATATACATATATATATATATATATATATATATATATATATATATATATATACTCGGACGTTAACAATTGCGCATTAATGTATGCATACCGCACCAAGTAAGCTAATCCTGCATATATATATAAAGAGAGCAACTATGACATGGTGTCATCTGCAAATGCAACTGCTGAGTCAAGTATCCTGGACTGGATTCGTAATAGAATAAAGTTTACGAGAATCAGTAACATAAAGGGCAGCGAGCCCTGTGGGGTTCCTAAATCGACTTGCTGCCGCGTGGAATCCGTCCGGGAATATATAAATATATATATATATATATATATATATATATATATATATATATATATATATATATATATATATATATATATATATATATATATATATATATATATATATATATATATATATATATATATACAGAGTAATAACATACATTGCACGCTACTGCGTGCATGTAACGTCGCCAATCTACTTGTAACGTGTGGGTCAGAGGCATTAAGAATATGCATGTATATGCACAGGAATATGGTGTTACGAATCTGCGTGTATGACTCAGCCGCAGCCGCTGCTGACTAAAATCTAGCAAAGAGCTGACTTCCACACCAAGATCCTTCAATGAATTGAACGTTGTTATGGACCGCCATTGAGAGTGTACCTAGCATTTGAGCTGTCTAAGACGACGGTGGTAATGTTGGATATTTGGTACAGAGAGGGAGGGGCATGCCATTTTTGGCGCGTTACTCAAAAACGTTGAGATTGATTGTTGAGCGTTGAGAAGAACGTTGAGATTGGCAACTTGCAAAATAGAAGCTGCGCTTTACTGCGCATATTTGTGCGTATACTCTCAAGTAGTCTGCAACTACAGCTTGTGTTTCTCGCCGCTAGAGAGCATCAAAGGTATTTTCATAATACATATTTCGAATAGAGTTAGATCTAAAGCGGAGCGTAGACAAGTTTCAGATAGGCACGGCCACGGGCTACTACTGTGTATAGTATGTACTTTTATGGAAAATATCTTTTAGATAGATATGGCTGAGCCAATAATGGTAATGAATAATAGTTACGGACACCTGAAGCCAATGGAAAAACAGTGCATGATTTACACAAATCAAAGTATTTTAAAAATCGAAATAAACGCTGGTAAAGTTTTCGGGCTGACCCTCAGCCAAGACCTGGTACAACCTCTGGTTTTAATAGAGAGATGACAATCGGGAATTCCTGTAACGAGTGGAATGGCCGTTGAACGCTTTTTTGGTAAATCCATGTTGCTTAGGATCAAATATATACTGCTTCATTTATCAATTCACTTTGTTAGCTATAAATAAATGATACATTTGGGCTTTTCCAGACCACGTTTGTCATGACCCGGATAAACAAATGACAAACAAAAGCTGTGCAGACCGACGTTTTCATGCATGACGCAACATGATGCCATTACTGCAATTTTGAAGGTCAAGAAGTATATGGAGGGCAATGTGTTCAGGGAGAGAAGCGTCGGCTTCTGAATCCAGGTGCTCGCAACTAAAGCTTTATGCGTTCGTCCGGTACTAAAACTCGTAAGTGATTGGCCGGTGGGAAGAGAGAGAACCCGAATTGTATGAAAAGTTTTTCACGTACTCAACAACAAGTACAACCTAATTTTGTCAGCCGGCCCGCTTTGTCAGATTGTTCGTGCACCTTAACTTGGTGTATTTCAGACTCGGGTCTAGCGATGCATTCTTATATAATTCAGCTGACACAAGAGCTCAAACCTATCGATCATTAGGAGCGGCTAAACTAAGCATAGATGATGCAGCGTGTGAAGTGATGAAAATTCTCTTTTCCAATGGAGCCCATGTCTATTTGAATGGAAGTGTGAAAACAAACTGTCATATCTGCGCAATCCAGAACCCTCATATGAGTCACGAAGTGCCCTTACATGTGCCATTTCTGATAGTCTGCTGCGGCCTCTAATTTAAAAGCTTCATAGTGAATGACGAGCGTTACCGCAGGGAGATTGCATTTGCATTGTTTTTGGCCGATTTTAGACGGAGTCGATTTGAATGAACTCTGGTACGGCGAGATAATCGAGCTTTTGACGATAGAGTGTGCCGGACGTAACATTTCGTGAAACGGGGACATTCATTGACTCTTAAAGGTCAGTGAATGTCCCTATCTAGTCTAACAAAAGTTTTCACGAAAAAAGTCGCAACGGTTCTAAATCGCAAGATTTAGCGCAGTTTAACTTAAGGTGTTAAAGTGTACGCTAATATGGTGCTCCTACAACCATCACCGAACTAAAGACCAACATTAAAGCGTGTATTATCTTAATAATATACGAGGACGAAAAAGATGTTGTAAAATATATTAAACTTTGTTGTTATGTTACTTTGAAGATCTCACATTAAAGGCAAGGCAAACGCATATACACTCAAACAACAACATTCATTGCACGTTTGCGTGCAATGCACGTAACGTCGTCGATCTACGTACAGCGACGCGTGCACAATCATAAGCAGTGGTATCATTTAGTTCGTGCATTATATATATATATATATATAATATATATATATATAGACGTGCTCCTAACATGGTCCATCGACGTGCAACGTGCACACGATCGGAAGTACCAGCCCCAGTGGCTTTTACACAGAATAAGCGTACATATTTTAAGTCATCGTGCAAACATCACAATACACTATTCAGCCAATCATCGATCAACTAGCGGCAGGCTTTACTACGATTGCGAAGCTACACGTGAAGCTCGGTTCTACGTTCATTTTTTTCGCTGCTGTTTATTTTTGATTAGCACTGTCGGCCCGTAGCGGATCAATTAACGATGAACGCGAATAGTTAACGCATTGATTGACTTAATGATGGCAGTGCGTAATTTTGGATTTGCGTTCATTCATGGTGTCACTCGTCATATGCAGCAGCAGCAACTGCAGCAGCAGCAGTAGCAACACCAACTGTAGTGACGACAGTCACGACCTTTGGTCTTTCTAGCAAATTGATGGAAACAATGTTGATTGACACCCATGTTGCACGTGCGGAACACTTCTTGGACCCATCCGACTATAAACAACGACAACAGTAACAACAACAACATCAACATCAATATCAGCAACAACTACATCAGTAACAGCAACATCGATATCAGCAACAACAACAACAACAGCATCAACTGCATCAGTAACAACAACAACATCAGCAACAACTACATTAGTAACACTATCAATATCAGCAACAACAACAACAACATTAGTAACAACATCAATACCAGCAGCAACAACAACAACATCAGTAACAACAGCAGCAGCAGTAACAACAACGTCAACAACAGCAACAATAACAATACCAACAACAAATGAGCGCGCCAGTTTTCATTAAGACCATCAAATGCCTCTTTTGTACTAGCCTCTCACTTGCCGAACGGGCGCCTGCGGTGGGCTGCCCACCGCATGGACGCATATAGTGTACGGGCCTGTACGAACGGCGTATTGCTAAACCATACATAACTATGTGCAGGGTAATGTTCTGTGTGGCTCTTAGAATGGCTTGCTGTTCAGCCTGCTTTCTCTGCACTTAACCGACGTTAGGAAACGGGAAGATGGAGACAGAAGGGAAAGGAGTGTCGAAGGTGAAGCAACAAGAATGCAGATGAAGGAAAAGACAAACGGAGACTAAGTGGAGGAAGGAGAGATAGAACGTAAATAGCGATGCCGAGAAGCCGATGATGAGAACTGGCGTACGTTACGAAGGTGTTAAAGGTGATGTGCTAACATCACCATCACCTTTGCCGATGCTGTTGATGCACCATTCAGCTGTGGCTATTGTTGGGATTGCTCCAGCTGCTGCTGCTGTGTTGTTATTTTGTTGGTGGGGTTGATGTTGTCGTCGGCTTTATTGCAGTTACTAACGCCACCGCTGTCTTCAACGTAAAGGACTGAACAACATCAGTGAAGAGTAAATAGTATCGTACCTACTAGCGTACTACACGAACTGTTAGGTTAATCGCTGCGGCCGCTGCTGTGATTGTTGTTGTTGTTGTTGCTGTTGTTGTTATTGCTGTTGTTGTTGTTGTTATTGCTGCTGCTGCAGTTGTTGTTGTTGTTGTTGTTGCTACTACTGCTGTTGTTGTTGTTGTTGTTGTTGTTGCTGTTGCTGTCATCTGCGGCGGCGGCGGCTCTCTGTCTCTATGTGCCCGCCGTCTAACTAAGTCACTGTAGTAGGTAGCCGTAGTAGAAAACGTGCTTGCGTGCGATCTGCTGTTGCTGCTGCTATTCCCACTTCGTCTCCTACTACGACCGACACGGATGCCGCCATAGTGGAGAGGAGAGCGACTACCATCTATTCGCTTGTTCGTTCGTCCGTCCGTCCGTTCATCCATCCACTATGCCACCACGCGGCATCAGCGGCGGTGACGGCCACGGATTCCCGTTTGACTCAACGCAAAGCTAGCCACTCCCGCTGCAGCAGCAGCAGCAGCCGCAGCTGTAGTTGCTACACTGCCACTACTGCAGGTAGAAGCAGTTCCAACAAGCAGCAGTAACAACAAGCAACAACAACAACAACAACAACAACAATAACCACACCAATCAGCAGGGGCGGCGGTGGCGGCGGCGACGGCTATCAAGACAATGTACGGATGGGTAGATAGACTTCGATGTATAGACAGACAGACAGACAGACACACTAACACGGCCAGCAGAGATACAGCGCAGACGACGACGGCGACTATCACTTACTACTACTACTACTACTACTACCATTACTCTCGCACACAGGCAAAGGGACAACATTCAAACAAAAAGGCTAGGATAAACAGCAGCAACAACAACAACAACAACAAAACAACAACAACAGCAACAGTATTATTACAACCATGATCATCGTCGTCGTCGACATCTTCATCATCATCATCATCATCATCAGCAACAGCATATTTCCGTCCTCGGGGTAAGAAGAAGTCGGCGGCGGCGGCGGCTGCTGCTGAAGGAGAATCGCACAGGGGCCGGCAGGAAAGCGAGTGGCGAAACAGCCGCCGCCGCCGCCGCCGGTGGTGGTGGTGATGTGCGGGCGGGCGGCCAGCCGGGCGGCGGGTGGTGGCAACGCCGGGCTGTGGCGGGCGGCGGCGGCGGGAGTGAGGAAAAAAGAAGCAAGCAGCGAAAAAGGGCCATAAAGGCCGCTGCAGCTAACACACGCGCGCGATCGCACGTTGCTTTGCTTCTCCTCGTCGTCCTTCTCCTTCTCCTCGTTCTTCTTCTCCTCGTTGCAGCACAGACGACGGTTAGAGACACGTACGGATAGATATAGACTACGAAACAGCTAGATATACAGACAGAGAGGCGGACAGAGAGGCGGCAAGCGGGGCTACGGATGGACAAACAGACAGATATACAAACAAACGCACACACACGCTTACATACAGAGGCACGCCAACACGCGGGACAGAGGAATAGTCCGACGGGCCGGCCAACCAACCAACCATCAGGCAGGTAGGCTGGCTGGCAAACAGTTCCACAGACAGATAGACAGACAGACAACGGCAACGCGGAATAGAACAAGCGCGGCAGATGAGCGTGCAGATCGCCGCCGCGCACGCTTACAGACCCCCGCATTCACACACACAAACATAACTGCCGTCAGACCTGACCGACATCGGCCAGCGTCAGCAGCAGCAGCAACAACAACGACAGCAACAACGATAGCAACAACAACAACAATAGCAACAACAACAATAGCAACAACAGCAACAGTAGCAGCAGCAGCAGCAGCAACAACAGTAGCTCCTCCGCCACCGCCACCAACATCCCCTCTACCGTTACCATCAACCATCACCCCATCCCCATTTCGACGTGTTCTTCTTCTTCTTTTTCTTACCTTATTGCTACGGTACCAATATCAGCAGAAGCATCAATAGCAACAGCGCCATCATCATCATCATCATCATTACCATCACCATCATCATCATTACCATCACCATCAGCACTGCCGCCACGACGTCGACGACGACGACGAGAACTACAGCTAGAGCAACTGCAGAAGTCGACCAACTGCAGAAGCCCACCAACTGCAGACGTGAACGAGCGAGCGAGCGACAGAAGCAGAAGAGTCAGGCAGGCACACAGATAGGCTGACTGGTGGTTGGTCGGTCTATAGGCAGAAGGACGGACGGGTGGAGGAACGGAGGAACGGACGGACGGACGGGCAAGCGGGCGTAAGCCGTCATCATCCCTGGCGACGGTCCAAGCAAGCACGAATACTAACTAGCCTACGTTCGTACGTACGGACATACGTGCCAGTCCGTCCAGAGACAACACCGACTTGTTTCGTTTCGTTTCGTGTCGTCTCCCCACCCCAGACCACGCCACAAGCCACAAAGCATCCAAACGCCGCTACGACAACATTTACGCCGACGACACGTTTCTACTATTGCTGCTGCTTCTGCTGCAGGGGCTGGTGCTGACCAGCGCACAAGCACGTCTACAACCGCGTCAGTCACAAAGCACAACGCACCACGATCTAACCACACAAAGCAAGCCATATCGGAACAATACAACAGCAACAGCAGCAGCAACAGCAGCTATCACACAGCGACGACGACGACGACGACGACGACGACGAAAATAACGTCCGCGTGCACGTTGTATACAGCTAACGTAAAAGCCCGAGCACGCACGCACCTGTAGCAACAGCAGCAGCAGCAGCAGCAGGAACAACAACGTGCTGGTCCTGGTGGTGGTGGCAAGCGTGCTTCACTTTGGTATTTGTGTGTTGTGCCGTTGGATTGACGAACGCCGAACGCCGCCTGTGTCCTTCTGTGCGTGGCTGCGTGCTTGCCGGTGTAATTTGTGTGTGTGCGCGCCCATCTGTGGTTGTGGACCGTGGACTAATCATTATCGTTGTTGTTGTTGTTGCTGGTGTCGTTGCTGGTGGTGTTTGTTGTTGTTGCTGTTGTTGTCGGGTTGTGGTTGATGTTCGATTCATCGATTAACAGCACCACCACCATTATCATCATCATCATACCGAACACCAAGTCGTTGGTGTTCTCTGGTGCTCGCTCGGGTGTTCTGAAACGTCTCAAGGTGCGGCGGTACGTCTGGAGACTGGCCACGGCAGAAAGTGAGTGTCATGAAATGGATGTTCTTGAGTGTCGTTGCGGTTGCCACTGAGGTTGTCCTTGTTGATGTTGTTGCTGAGGTTGTTGCTAAAGTTATTGTTAAGGTTGTTGTTAAGATTGTTGTTGTTGTTGTTGCTGCTGTCTCTGTGTTATTATCCTCGTTCTTGCGGAGAAAAAGACATCGAACCGTAACAACAGTAATCACAGCAGCAGCATTATCAGCCAGTAGCAATACCAGCAACAGCAAACAACGTATTAAAACGTGCCTCGCACGTGTACGAGAGTAACCGGTAATTGGTTAGCAGAACCATTAGTAGTACCGACATTAGAAGTGGTCGAGCCCGGTAGCGTGGTGGCTTAAGTCTGCGCCTCGCAACCGGAGGAGACGCTAGATAGGTGCGCGGGTTCGAGCCCCACCGTTGCCACACATTTATATTTATTATGGGAGTCCGTCTATGAAGCGGAATGTGAAAAACAGTTTCGTAGACGTTAAATCTTGGCTGAGGGTCAGCCCCCTGAAAACTTTACTTAGAAGTGGTAGTAAAAACAGACAAAAACAAAACAAATACAAATCGTGTATTGGAAATAGCAGTAGCATTCGTCATCGTGGTAACGATATCTGGTTTACGGTCTTGTGGCTTGTAGTAAATGTTGAGGTTGTTTTTGTTACTGTGTTGTTGTTGTTGTCGTTGTCGTTGTCGCTATCATAGTCGTCACGGTCTGCGAGTCACTGCAGTCACCGCCGACGCCATCATCATCATCCTCAGCCTCATCATCCTCATCATCATCGTCGTCTGTCTGGAATCTATTCGCGCTGCCTCTGCGATAGACATCGAGGCAAAGAGGCGACGCGAGACGTGGTGAAGTGAAGTGATCTCATCAGAGAGAGACTTGCTCATCAAATCCCCACCGCTGGACACTGGACTCACTCAGAATCAGTTGGTCACCGATCGACCAGACGACCAATCTAC
Organism: Dermanyssus gallinae; assembly: GCA_003439945.1. Classification (NCBI taxonomy): domain Eukaryota; kingdom Metazoa; phylum Arthropoda; class Arachnida; order Mesostigmata; family Dermanyssidae; genus Dermanyssus; species Dermanyssus gallinae. The sequence continues at coordinate 310,146 of QVRM01002998.1, read as the reverse complement.
TGACAGGCAAACAGACAGACAGAATAGGGAACAAGGCAGACATATTGTAGGTGGTGGTGTTGTTGTTGTTGTGATCCGTCATTACGAACGGATACATTTGACGGCGCGGTCGGTCGCGCGGATACATTTGGATCCATCCGACGCTGCAGTGGTGGTGGTGGTGGTAGTGGTGCACCTCGACGGCTACGCCAACGACGACAAGCCATCGCGAGCTCAACAACCGTATTCGCTTACAACACGCACAGATACAGAACGGTAAGTTTTGCTGCTGCCGAAGCAATGCGACATCGCATTGCTTTGGCAGCGTTGAAAGCGTTGATTGGTACGCTGCCAGTGGAGATGACGGCCACACGTTACTTCGCGTAGGATAAGCATTGATAAGTGTATGTGAGCAGTTTCAGAACGAAAAAAAAACAACTCGGATCTATGCGTGCCTATGCGTATGCTTGTACATGTGTATGTTTTTTTTGTTTATGTATTGGCTGCCGGTTTGCCGTTGTGTCCCTGGGTGGGGGGTAGGAGGAATGTGTGGGAATGGATGCAGCATGTTCAATGAACGTAGAATCAACAACGGTAAGCAAGCGGTTTAAATCAATGATTGGTCGCATATCGCCGCCGTGTGTTACGGTTGTCTCACCTTCCTTACAGCGGCTTCGGCTCATAATCATTGCTCGCTGACTCATAAAAACCCTTGTCACATTCTCTATTCACTCACACACAAACTAATATGTATGTATGTATACATATATATATATATGTATATATATATATACATTATTGTGTGTGTATACACAAGGTGTTATGCCGCTTGGTACCCTGCTTGTGCTGCTACAAGCTCGATGGTGCAGGTCGCACTTGATAATGAAGTATATATGCGTATATACAAACGCAACGTTTTGATTTCCCTTTGTACGTGTGACACCAATATATATATATATATATATGTATATATAGTATGTTTATGTTCAATAAGTAACATCACTCAAGTAGTTGTCATTGACAGCTCGCTAGACACTTTGATGGCTGCTTCTTCACTAGAATAATGCCGACTTGACTGGTGGCATACGCTCAACGTGTGCACACCAGGAAGTTCAATGTGTAAATATGCCGTCGCCCTGACGGAGGAACAAAATTTTGACGACGCACCTTGAACCTGCTCAAAATGCTTCTAGTAATACGCTAGTATATATATATATAGATATATTATATATAATCTTAGATATATATATATATATATTATCTATTACTGATAATATATATGTATATACAGTAGCCGGTTAAAAAAATACAACATCAGGTGTTGAAAACTATTAGGCATGAAGTTATAGTAGTCGAAACACGTGCCACTCAACTACCATGATGAGGATAGCCGCTCGCTGGTCGTATAAAGAATCTTAATTTAACAAAAAAGCAAAACGCTTATAGCGACCTTCTATAGCCGATGGGTTAAATCTAATGCGATAGTGCGGGGACGGACTCGTAATAGCTACGAGTGCTGATTGTTGATAGATTCGACCGATAGAGCTCATTAGCACCACAGTTCGTGCTTTCAAAACAACGTTTACCAAACGACCATTACGTGTCCAGCCTCAAAAATCACAACAGAAAACCGCTGAAAATGTGAAACGACACACGACGACGACGACAACGACGACGTCTGCAACAGCCACGACAATAACTAAAACGACAATAACAACAATAACAACAGTTATAACAACAAAAGCACCAATAATAACATGATGACAACAAGAAGAAAAACAGACAGATCTTTGCTAGACTAGGCTAAGTGTGTCGATGGTCTACCAGGTGCTAGGTGTTTTCTACGATTTCCCTTCACTGTACTTCAACGTATCAACGTGATTAAGGTTCATTAATTCAACATCGAGGTCGCAAACTATTTGATCAATATGAACTATCCAAAATAATAACGCTGTTCATGTAATAATTGGAAGAATTTATTTAATTATTTGTATAAATCGAATCTTAAATTTTCAAATTAATTTTAATCACCAGCCCGCGTGAACGCCGAGTCTGGCGTGGCTTCACAGGTCGCTCTACAGATCTCTCGAATAGCCTGCCGGCGCGTTCGTCGCGGACATCCACCGGCGGGAGGACCTTGTGCCTGTGGACCAACGGATGAGACGTCGCTGCCGCTCTACATAAGTCAGTCTAAAATGAAGCCGTAATAATAAAGATCACTAAGACGCTGACAACTGATGCTCGGCTTCATATAGCAGCGAGTTAGAGTGAGGGCAGACACCCGTCCATCTACTCGTGAGGCGTATGAGTTCATGAGGACGTCGCCTCCGCCGCCGCCGCCGAGGACGAAGTTACACAGTAGTAACAGGAGAGCTTCGTCGACGACACAGCACACCGTCGACCTCGCCTGACGACGACATTCCACTAGAGTATTGGTTGACGTCAATGCTTTGGAATTTGTTGTTGTTGTTGTATTTATGGTTGTTGTTGTTGTTGTGGTTGTTATTGTAGTTGTTGTTGTTGTTGTTGTTGTTGTGGTTGTTGTTGCCGCTCGTGCTCTTGTGCTTCAGCACAGTGAAATGTGCCGGTATTGCTGTACTCATAAGGCCTAAGAAGTCGCTACAATACGAGTGAGGTTGGTATGGTATATTGCTGAGGCCATATGTGAACAGTATTATTAACACTAGCAGAAGTTGTTGTGTGTTCTGGTTAATATTGTTGTTGTCGTTGTTGTTGTAGCTGTTCTGGTTGTTACTGTAGTTGTAGTTGATTTGGTGGTTGTTGTTGTTGTTTTTGTAGTTGTTGTTCTGGTTGTTGTTGTTGTTGTTGTTGTTGTGGTAGTCGCAGAAGTGGTCCCAATCACTCAACAGCAAGTAGGTCGAATCGGCGCGATCGTTCGACACGTTTGAGCCATCGCAGCCGCCATTACCACCAGCATCATTGCCGATCGTTAACCGACGTTTCGTTGTTCTTGTTGTTAATGTTGTTGCTGTAGCTGTCGCTACTGCTGTTGTTGTTGTTGTTGCAGTTGGTGTCGATGACGTTGTTGTCGTTGTCGTTGTTGCTGTTGTTGTTGTTGCAGTTGGTATCGATATCGTTGTTGTTTGTGTTTGCTGCAGCTTCTGCTGTTACTGTTGTTGTTGTAGTTGCTGTCGTCGTTATTGTAGTTGCTGTCGTCGTTGTTGTTGTTCTAGTTGTTGCTGTTGTTGGTGCTGTTGAGGGTCATGGCTCTTCATCTGGTTTCGCTTTCGTTTCGTTACCGATGCGCTCGTTTGGGGTGGGGGAGGGGGGGGGGGGCGGAAAGGGCAGCGGAAGCTGTCGTTGTTGTTGTTGTTGTTGCTGCCGCCGTTGTTATTGATTGTTGTCATTGTTGCTGCTGCTGCTGCCGTTGCTATGATGGCTATCGGCGCTCGCCGATGATCGCCATTATTGCAGTCCCGCTTCTTTCCCGTTCTGTGTTCTGTTCGGGGCTGTAGTATGTTTGGTCGTCTGCCTGTCCGTCCGTGCGTCCGTTTGTCTTCAGGCTGAAAGAATGACGACGAAGACGACCGTCTCGTCTACTGTTTGTAGAAGAATAACTGGACGTCGGTGGTGGCAGAAGCCCATGCCGCGATTTGCGCTGCCGTTGCTTTCACCCACGTTTTGCAGCATCCGGGTTATCAGTTCCACTGTGGTTTGATGTTGTTGTTGCCGTCCTTGTCTTCGTCGGCATCAATGTTGTTGTTGCTTCTGTGGTGGTGGTAGTAGTAGTAGTAGCAGCAGCAGTAAGAAGCAAAAGAACGGAGCATGTAGAAGAAGATCCTCAAATTTTCACCAAAGTAAAACGAGAGTAGTATCGATGAAATCTAGTTGTATCATATATATATATATATATATATATATATATAAGTAGTTGTAGTAGTTGTTGTTGTTTCTGTAGTAGTTGTTGTGGATGTTTTTGTCGCCGCCATCGTCGACATTGTAGCACGAGAGTATTCTACTCGAACTTATAGTAGTGTGCTATCAATGAGCCGCCGCTGGTAAAGAAGATTCCGGCAGAAGCGGCAGCAACAGCAACAACAGTAGAAAGACGCCTCACGTGGCGTCGTGCTATCGGCGGGCCAGACGGGTAGCCGGTGGGGTCCGGGGGTTCGAGGGGGTGCCGTCTTGCCGGCAGACTTCGACGAGACGAGTCTTCATCACCATCAGCAGTACCATCATCATCATCATCAACACCGACCCACCGACCGACCAACCAACCGACGTAGGCATGTCGTAGGTAGGCCGCTGTTGGAATCCCTACTGTCTGGCTGTCCGTCGACACCGTTACGAACCTCAGTCGTCGCCTTTGCCTTCGCTTTCGTCTTCGTCTATTCCCGCCATCGCCATCGCCATCGTGGTCTTCATCGTGGCTGTCTCCGTTGCTGAAGCCGCCGCAGTTGCCGCAGCATCAGCAGCAGCAGCAGCAAAGCATCTTCGGCAAATGCTTTGATGGCTTCGACGCTACGAGACGAGCTACGGCTGGCTTGGCGGCATTATTAGCGGCGGCAGTTCCCGCTTGAAACGAGGAATCGTTCATTGAGCGGCGGTGTGAAGCGCGGCGGCACCACCACCAGCAACAGCAGCAACAGCAGAAGAAAAACATGCAGGAGTATCAACAACATCAGCAATAGCAATACCAGCAGAAGAAACATCAGCAACAACGACAACGGAAGCAGCAGCAGCAACAACAACAACAACAATGGAAGCAGCAACAACAACAACAACAACAACAGAAATAACAACAATGGAAACAGTAGCAGCAGCTGTTGCCGAGAAAAAGGGTTTCCTTTTCTTTTTCTTCTCTTCGTTTTTTTTCGATTTTTGTTCTCGTGTTCATTGCTCGACGTCCGCCGTCGCTTCCAGAAAAAAAGGAGACGCAGCGACGAACGCTGATCAAACAAATCAACACGCGAGATCCATGAGAGAAGAAACGGCATCAGACAGAACACGCGCGCGCGCGGCCAACGCTGCCTTCGTAGCAGTGCTAGTATTAATCGTTGTTTGTTGCGGTTGTTGTTGCTATTGCTGTTGTTGCTATTGCTATTGTTGTTATCATTATTATCCTTACTGTTGTTGTTGTTTCTGTTTTCGTTGTTGTTGTTGTAGCAATCTAGTGTAACGCAATGTCTACGCGTATATTTGTGCACAAACAGCAACACCAGCTGAAGTTGAAATAGCAGAACCCGAAGTAGCACCCGCAGCAGCGGCAGCAGCAGCGCGAGCCAGAGAGGCACGGCTGCCGCAGACAGAAGAGGAACGAAGAAGGGAAAAAGGTAAAGAAAAGGAAAGCGATGAGTAGAATGGAAAACGCGGCCGACTCGGCTGAAGTAAGCTGCTGCTCGCTGGCCGTGGTATTCGACTAGACAGAACGCAGCAGGTAGACGCGAGCCACTGAACGGAGTGACCGAAAAACCCACTCTGGCGGGCCAAACACTGAATGGATGAATGCCATAGATAGATAGATAGATAGAAGGATGGATGCAGTGTGGAACAACTCTCACTGAATTGATGGTGCACTTCAACAACGGCGCGGTGGAAATCGCTGCACCACAGAAGCGGGCCGCTGCCGCTCCTCTTTCTACTTCCGCAGCTTCTGCAGCTGTTGCTTGTTGTTGTTGTTGTTGTCTTTATTGTTGTTATTGGTGTCTTGATTGTTGTTGTTGTTGTTGTTATTGATCTTATTTGCTATTTCCTTGCGGCTGCCTCTCTCAACGACGTTCCACACGACGTTCTTCATCTTCTGAAGGCAGCTTCTACAAACGTTGGTCGGTTCCAGTATGGAACACTTAGACGTGTGTTTTTTTATACTCGACCCCAGAACGGCAGAACCTCAACCACTAACATTACTCCACCACGTGAGAAGTTTTGTTTCGTGGTGAGGTTCGTGAATCGTAGGCCAAAAAACCGCGGTTGATGGTGCCTAAGGTATGTGAAAGAACGGCACCGCAAAAATAAATGAAGTCTCGAACGCGCAGGCGTCTGGGATTTGCTTCCGTAGCAAACTGCGACATTTATTAGTTAGCTCTTTCTCTCTCTCTCTCTCTCTCTCTGTCCCCTGTGGACTAAGTAAACGCAAACTAAGGGCAGGTTTATAACGTGTATGAGAATATGCTGTTTTCTGTCGTTTTTTTTGTCGTCAACATAACGGCCAAGCGGCGAAATGTAGAACGCAATTAGTAGATTGCGTAAAAACGGTTATCCAGCTAATCGTGGTTGATTTTTTCTCAATTGCCTGTTTTTTCCTGTGTAAATTAAAATTCGTAAAAAATACATTTCTGGGGCTGATGTGTACTAGTTCGAACAAGCTTAAATTGCGGGTTTTGCTTGTTGGAACATAATTTTGACTAGTAAGTGATCTCGACAGCTAGCGCTTTATATATATATATATATATATATATATATACAGAGCAAACCATTTATTGATTTCTAAATGCGGATCATTCTTGTCATGAGATCCTTTCTCAGAAGCTTGACGGCTGCCCTGGTCATACTACGGGCCGAGATTGCTGCTAAACCTCTCGTCTGCATTCATGCGTCTGCTCCTCTATATATTCGTTTGTAGTAGCGGCGAGCTGAAGAGAGAAAAAGAGTATTCTGATGCAAAAGTGTGTATGCAGGTGCGTGTAGATTCAAAAGAGTCAATATATATATATATATATAGTGGGCACATTATAACGTAATTGATGTATAATGTAAATGTTTCTCATGAGAACCTGCACTAAACAATGAAATAGGCTGCGAAGAATTGGATTCGTGTGTGCTCATCTGGCCACGTGTCACCACGACTATTTGCACTAGTGTTGATCAGTGTGGCCTAAAACTCTTCATGATGTGTGAGCCCATTTATCTTATGATGACACTAAATGCAGAGAAACGACATCGCGGCATATCGTGCCTTGCCAAGTTTTGCAGCCATGTAATGCATGAAATCGCATTAAGTTGGATCTAAAAAGTCATTCGATCGGTATCTCGTCAAGTATTCTACAAGGATTTTGGTAAATATGCAACGGTCTATAAGATATCCAGACGACACCGGACCAGAGCCGTCGTTCCTAGAGCCGTTCTTAGGAAACGGAGTGATAATACTACGAAAATCGAGGACATGCTTATCGTTCGCGAAAACTGGAGGTTGCGTGCTCACGCGTAGTTAAATATATGTTTCTAAACAGGGTAGCATCTTAAAAGGGCAGCATTTCAGAAGTTTGAGAGAGCCGTTTAGAATGCGTAACATCGATATTAAATATACCGGCATGTATATATATATATATATATATATATATATACATATATGTATAAGACGTGAAAAACGGATTTACTATTGGGCGCATTTGACACAGTGTCTAAAGGTGGCTACATTTATCGTTCGGCGGCCATCTACTGATGATATAAGGCAGGCGACACCGTTTACGATAAAATTGTTTTTTGATAAGACACCAAGCAATTCCGGTGCCCGAAATACCGGCCAGCCAGTCAGACTCGACCCAGATAAGACCCCACGTACGAGATAACTCTTGACGTTGCATCTCGGCTGCTGCTGCCGCTGTTGTTATAGTGGCGCATCCTGGGCCTTTGCAACTGTCTCACTATTTGTTCATCATCCTCGAGTGCCTCCTCATCGTCGCCGCCATAACAAACGCCTGAGCCGCCTTATTTCGAAGCAGACGCATGGATAGCCCAGAAAAGTGCATGCCGTGATCCGGCGGTCAAGGACGGGGCGTGATGCCGACGACCGATGAATGTTGTGCACCAAAATGCTGACTAGCGAAATAGCGCTTTAGGCGAAATGTTCTGATACATGCAAAATTCAACCTAAAGGCACCAGCAGTGGTAACAACGGCGACAATAGTAGTGCTATAATTCCGTCAATCATATATATATATATATATATATATATATATATATATATGTATATATATTTGTATATTATTTGGTTACGCAAACGATCTGTAAATCGCGACGAAGGACTTCAACTCGCCAACCAATTGATTCGATCTGGCCGACGAAAAACAGCATTGCTGCCGGTCGAGGTGGAGATGCTGCTGCTGTCGCCAGTGAGCGTCAAGAGCGTACTGCTGCATGCTCATACAGGTTTCACATAGCATATGGGGAACTTGGCGTACACTTGGCAAAGTCGAAACGTCATTGTTCTCGTTTCGCTTTCTCGTTTGCTCCATGTATGAAATGTGCGGGCTCGCTGACGGTGGCCGCGGGCTTTCCTTATTACGGGTTTTCTGGCGGGCAGACACAGAGCGACACGCGGCCGCGTGCGGCAAGAATGTCGTTTCGCGACTTTGTTGACTCGTTTACCGCCGCTGCCGGACAATGCACGGACAAGCAAGTAAGCGGATTTACCGGCAAAAATATTCGTGGTGCCGGCGACGGCGACAACAACAACAACAACAACTTCAATAACAACAACAGCAGCGACAACAACCGCAACAAAAAACAACTACCACAACAACAACAACAACAACAGCAAAACAACAACAACGACAACAGCAAAACAACAACAGCAACAACACAAGTCTCGATCACTTACATTCAAGTGAGCTAGCTTTTCACCGCGTGGCGGCCGAGACAGGAGATGACCCGCGGATGGTAAACTGCAAACACCCTTGACACTGCGGCAGTCAACTGTTTTCGGCGTAGCGGCAGCAGAAACTCCCGTCTCAGAATTCTATATTTAGACGGTAATCACTGGGTACTCGATCGGAAATGGCGTCTTGTTGTCAGTTTAATGACAACAATTTATGCTGTTGCTGCTGTAGTAGTAACAGTTGTTGCTGTCGCTGTTGTTGTTGTTGCTGTTTTTTTAATGTCATTATTCTGCTGGGGCTGTTCATACTGTTGCTGTTAAGTGTATATGCTGTCACCATTAGTCTTAGTGCTTTGTTTGAGGCGTCGCAGCTTATGTCGCCTGTGAATTACGAACGGCCGAACCAGACACGCGACCATACAAGATAAACACAACCGAATTAATAAGAATTCGGTTGTAAAAAAAACACGTTTTAAAGTGAAATAAGCCACATCAAGTAAAGTCCTCGGGCTGACCCTCAGCCAATATTTAATGTCCACGGAACTGCTGTTTGCTTCATAAACGGAGATATAATAAGCCACATCTATTAATAATAATAGTGCTATCATATCAATCCAAAGTGCTAACGTAACAAAGTTATATACATAATAATAATAAATCATGCGCGTAGAAGGTTGTGCATTATAATAATAATAATAGTAATAAAGGAGCAATATACGATGCAACAAGGCGCATTTACCAGTTGACCACTTTTCTCGTAGATTCTTACTTTTCCGTTTATTTTTGAAGTCCACCTATACTCCTTAATTTGTTTGCATGACTTTCAAAGCATATGGTAGCAGATTTAGGTCCTGCATTGCTGTTGTTGTTGTCTTTATGCATGTACATGACTTGCAAATTAAATGTAATAACTTTCGAGTTCGATCCTGAAAAGACGCACAATAGGTAGACATTCGGTAGACTTATTTATTATGTAGCCCGATCATGTTTAAATACGTATATATATATATATATATATATATATATATATATATATATATATATATATATATATATATATATATATATATATATATATATATATATATATGTGTATTTGAATGCACACGTTGCTGTTGTTGTTCTTGCGGTCCCTGACACTGATCTGGGAAAGATTCTAGCGGACACGCCACTAGTGTTGTTTTACTTAGTAGTAGTAGTAGTGTAGCAGCATCAACAACAACAGCACTTAAAGCACCGCCCACCATTAGAGTACCGGCGATGCGACAGCATTAGGGGCTGCTTATTAAGACCAGCCTGCTGGTGTGCCCGCCACCTGACAGCTGTGGCAACGTCCCCGTCCTCACTGGCCCTCACAGAAACTCACTGGCCCTCACCTTCACCCGTAGGGATGCTGCCGGCCGCTGCTTATGCATGCCGGCATATTGCAGATAATAATGAAAACGACGACGACGACGACGACGACGATGATGATAATAATAATAATCATATGGTGGTGGTGATGAGGATGCTGATGGTTATAATAATGATGCTCATGATGAAGAGCAATTAGCGTACCGGATCTTGTTTCTTGGCGGGCCGACTTTCTTCTTGACCTCCGTCATGTTTGCTTCTTCTTCGTCATCATCATCATCATCATTCGTTTTCTGCCTGTCCGCATTGTGTGTGTGTCTGCTGATTAGATGCGGTGAAATTGTTTTCTCGCTTTTACGTTCTGTTGGCCCACTGTGAGCCTATGCATTTGCTGCCACTTGTAGTAAACTAACTCGTTATCACACTAACTATCACGACGAACCACGGCATCTGAACTGAGGTAACGCAGGCGTAGCTGGCAAAGCTTTAGCTATGCTCCGGCAGCTATATATATATATATATATATATATATATGAATGCCACCTTTTTATATCAGAGGCAATAGCATAAGGGGATATGTTAAGAGATTAGATAAGACATGCTAAGATATGTAGGGTTTCCTCAACAGCCCTTGTATTGCCACTGACTCTCAGGTTTATCACCTATTCTCAGTGAGCATCGCTGAAAGAAAATTTAAACAGGGGTCGAAACAACAGGGTTTATATATATATATATATATATATATATATATATATGGTTTAGAGGTTAAACGTGGCGTTTTCCAAAGCTAGGATAGTCTCCGTTGGCGAATATTTTATCCAGCAAACGTTTAAATACTTTTTGGTGGTTCTGTAAAGGTATGCGTAATGCTTACGGGGGAATCTGGGCCGGGTACATTTATTGGCTTTGTGCTTTGTTCTTAGCCACTATTGGGTTGTACGCTTATCTGGCTGAGAAGATGGATTGCATCACGGGTTCTTCGACAGCTCCTAAAGCCGAATTACTCTGGCGGAGGGGCCTGTTTAGCCATTTGCTGTATCCTCTCAATAGCGATCTTGCAGAAAATGTGCGCTCTGCCGCCACTCCACTATAGAGAGTTGAATATTTTTCGTCATCACCAAGCCTACCCTTGAACAGGAAAGAAAGTCTGGCGATACGCCAGACTTTAGGCATACGTCTGCTCTTTATAATTCTATTTAAGAAATAATAAGAGTGTCCTCCAAAAAGGAGAAAGAGTAGCCAGGTCCACGTTTTATAGTAGATCTGATCGGACTCTGAGCTATTTTTCGGAAACGACAGTAGAACCTGGCACGCCTCCTGGCACACCCCGAACGGCAGAGTCATGTTGTGCTGGTCCAGTGCAGTTGAATGTTGCACAGTGCTGTACAATACTGACGGCAGCGTCATGACTAAATAAAGACCTACTCTGGTAACTGTCTACACTGAGCGGGTTAACCGCTCAGTGTAGACAGGGGTCGCAGAATGTAAGCTGAGATCTCTTATTTTGCTCATTTGAGCAGCTGTGGCTCCTCCAACCGCGTGTTCCCTTTTATGTTCATAATAGAGCTTTATATAGGCCTGTTAACAGTCAAACTAGTCGCTGCTGGCTTGCAGTGAAGATGGTGCATCTGCTCTCGCTTGCCACAAGAGCCCGAGCACTTCACTGTGGTCGGGGCGTAGCAAGTTCGAGACAATCACGGGCGTGATCTCTTCTGCCATAACTTTTCCACTTCACTGTCTTTCTTGTCGGTCCTCTCCAGCAGGTCACGGGTGGCATTAGTGTCAGGGCTTACCCCATTACCGCCTACTTCTCTGCTCAAAAGGGGGCAGATTAATCTGTCTCATTACAGACCAGCGCGGCGGGTGTTGCCAGTTTTAGCATCATTAGTCCCACAATCGATTCCCGCAGGAACGCCAGTCAGTGGTGGTCCTTGCAGATCATATGATATGCAGTTCGTCCCAAGCAAGCTTTGCAAGCATGATGCTATCTACTACGGGTACTAAGTGATGACACCCAGAGTCGGTTGGTCCTCTAGTTCACGGGAGGATTTTTCGCACCTCTGCTGAGACTTTGGCAGCTTTTTTTTCTGCATCGCACGCACTAGATGTAGCCTTATTCAGGGATGACAGGGTGTCTGTGGAGCGGATTGATGGTTTAACATGTTGGCTTACCGGCAGCTATTTGATATAATAATAGGCTCCACAACTGATCAGGGGATACAAATTATATGGCCTTAATTCGGCCCAGCCAACCATGCTGATCTCGATAACTGCACTCCTTATACGCCCCCTAGGTGTCCACAGAACAAGCCGCAACCGACTTATCATTTTGGCAACTGGAACATGTTTCTTTATAGAGACATTGCAGCGAGGCGACAATCTACCAAGCACTGAGGCGTTTAAGCAGCACATTCAGAATTGGAGACAACAATGGGCGATAACCATCTAGTCTTCTTTGTGACGCGAGCCTTCACCTCGGGCACGTAAAAATATCCCAATATGAAAATTCGTTGTCTTACTCATCGATTCACTGGGCATGGGTAGCACGTTGCAACATGTATGCACGACTTGGCTTCCATAGAATGGCTGGTGAATCAAATACTTGTCACCGTTGCAGTCAGCAGTGCTTGATATATTATTTACATGAGTGCTCCAATCCGGTTGATGTAAACCGTCTATAATAGAACAAAATACAATACCTGCTATTTGAACACTAAACCAAACTGACTGATTATATTTTCATGTCCGTGGGTGGGCTCCACCCAGCGAACGCACATTCTTCTCGATAGGGCGAAGCCTAAACTCGTCGTCTGAACGGTAATGGGAAAATGTCGCAAATGTTGGCTAAATTGTTAGTACAGGTTACAATTTAAGAGTATGATGTGGTTAGCGACAAAAACGAAGATGCCATTGCTATGTATAGAGATGAGGTAAATGCTGCTCAATGGTTAGACAGGAGAAGAGGTTGGTGATTGTACGCTCAGATCATACTATAATTTATCATGTTCTAACTTAGCTTCCGGCTCTCATTCTCTATGCCTCTTTCTCTCTCTATCGGTGTGTTTTGGTGAGTACAAAATAAGGTTATACTAATTAGTATTTTTTCCTGCTGTCTGTGAGAGCAATGCCCTTGTTGGGTGCTTCCTCTTACGCTCGTTATCAATTTGGCTCCGTCCGATCCTGCATCTGCAAAGAGTGTTGTTTCTCAGTAGCGAGTACGCTAGTCCTACCAAATGTCCGAACGCACTTAAATAAAATAAAAAAAACATACAGACAGAGCGGTTTACCGACGTCCGGATGCACGCAACGCGCGTTGACGTCAGTGACTCGTAAGTAACCAACGAAAGTCAGACGGCATGCGGGCCCACAGTGTGCAACGCCCAGAGCTTCCAGACAAACAATAGGGTGATGTTGATCTCAACAAATGCGAACTAAATCTGATCGACTAGACGACGCCTTATGATATGGGCTAGTGGCACAATACGGCCACTTCCTAGTAGCGAAATGCCTCGTACGATCGTATTCACACAAAGGGAACACAGTCGTTTCAATGGCAACATATCACTAATGTACCTTAACATCGACCCGAACTCATGACTATCACCAAGAGCGCTTGTCTGTAGTACATAGGAGGACATAGGTAATTTACGCCACTTTCCGTGTGAGATGTTTTATATCCTCCTATGTCAGTGGAAATACCTGTTCTGTGGTTAGGGAGAGAAGCAAATGCTCATTGTCAGTATTTCTGCTTAGCGTATTGCGCCGCATAGGCGCTGAAGTACACACGCGTTCCCGCCAATCTAACAACATAAGCTTCTTACGTTCTGCGCGTAGCTTCTGAATCGTTGAGTCACAAAAACAGAGCCTGAAGGTACCCTAGTGGTACTATTGGCGATGACGCGGATGATCCGGGTCGGTTCAAGAAGAAGTATCCGTGCCCGTATTATTATTATTATTATGAATGTCGGCGGGACGTTGTCGTGGAGATGGCCTGCAACTCTGATGTCTTGAGTTGTTGGCGGTTCGAACCCGAGACAGCGCTCAATGACTAGACACTGACAATTTGTTTCTCGTGTATTCCAGTCATTTCTATTAAAGGCTCCAACCTCCGTTGGGAAACGCTTGCGACCAAAATTTGATTTAAGAATGAATTGAGAGCGATGTGTTACGCAACGCAATGCAGTATTAATTTTATTGTTGTTAAATACAATAATAATAACCATTCTCTCTTTAGCCCCTTCAATGGTTGGTACTGGCGCAGCCCACCCTGGGCATGCGGTTGCCTTAGCGGAAACAGCCAAGTGCAGGAAGTACTCAAGCCTGGGCTATCCCCACCTGTTCTCACCTCTAGCTTTTGAGACGTTGGGGGGACCAGAGTTGCTTACCAAAAAATTACTCAGAGACGTCGGGAGAAGATTAGTGGTTGCTACAGGAGACAAAAGAGCGGGGTAGTACTTACTGCAGCGCTTGTCGTTGGACGTTCAGAGGGGGAACGCTGCGTCGGTGATAGGAACTTTGGCCAGGTGGACCAGCCCCAGCTTGGACCTAGAGCCTTGAGTTGTTTATTTTCAGTTCGTTAAGTGACCCATTGTGATAACAGACAACATGGACAAATAAATTTGCCGGCGGGCAATGTCAATCCATGAAAAAAAAAAAAAAATAATAATAATAACAATAAGCATCGCCAAACAGTGCGGACGTGTGCATGTCGAGCTCCGAGAAAACACGTCTATTTGTGTGTGTGCAGGATGGCGAACCTAGGAAGTGACATACCGGAGTGATGCCTGTAACTCAGTGATCGGTTTGGTGTACTGTGTGTGACTATGCGACAGAGGCTCGAGCAGCCATGAGGCTGTTAGAATCCACACGAAATGGTGAAGCAAAACGAAACCATTCGCGTAACGGTCCGTAGGCTCCCAGCGGCACGCCGCTGCCATTTAAATTCGATTTCTAACGGCTGCTCAGCTAGATTTAGATGTTGGAACAGCTAATCTACAAAGTGGCGCCAACAGTGATTTCAACAACTTATCGCGCGACAGCCACAGCAACCACTTTTTCATCACTAGAGAAGCAGCAGCAATACCACATAATAATGTTAATTAATAAGATAGTGTTAACATATAATGTTATTGTTCGTAATAATGTAATTATAATGACATGGAATATTAATACAATAACCATGTCTATAATAGTAATGCTAACTAAATAATAATAATAATCAGAAAACTACGAGTTAACCATGAGCTCCCTACCTTCAGCCCATACAAACCCCGATCAACCCCAACTACGATCACAACAGTCATATACCTGCGAAATATGCAGGAAGTCCCTAAGGTCACTCCGGGGCTTGCGTATGCATACGACACGTCTCCATCCGGCAGATACCCGGCCTCCACTCAGTCAACCCTTGAGAGACACGTCGTCGCCTGCGTCGCTTTCGGCACAAGACAACCCGAACAGGCCATCGGATACGACCCTCGACTCAATTACGCTAATTCGTTCCCTGGCCCGGGTGCATCGAAACATTAAACTAGTCAAAGTGATACCCAGAGGAGTTATAGAAATATGCTGCGCAGCATACGCTGAAGCACTTTCCAACTTCAACACAAGGAAAGACAACGCGTCCTAGGAGAAGCTTCTAATAATGCCAATACTCTTGCTATGCATCCCAGCACTGAGAAACAATGATCGGTCATAATGCTAAATATTCAGGAAGAACGTTACTGAATCGCAATGGAAAACACTCGCAAGTCTCTTAGACGAGTTTAACCGTAACATTATACAGTACGACACATCACTTAATACAGATCACGACAGGGGGAAGATGGCAGAGCGCAAATTAGCTGAAGGTCATGTACGTTCCGCCGCACGGATCCTTCTTTCGACCGACTCTTTTGCACCATTTAACGATCACACGGAGCAGGAGTTTTAAAAAAAAGAACCCCCTCCATTAGCAGACGCAAGCGAACGCCTAGGATCCCTCTAGGCACCAGTAACAACAAGAGACACACCGTATATCATATATTGGTTGTTGACGCCGCCCGATCTTTCGATTAGATGGGCTGCGTCCCCGACATCTCCGGGATATGCTTGACAACTTAGTACGCTCATCCGGGAGACTTCTGGAAGAAGTTTACTCTCATGTGGCCTCGGAACTAAACGGCAGCCTGCCTTCTTCTTGCCTGACGATATTTTACGGGGCAAATCTTACGACCCTAAAAAAGAAGGACGGTTTAATCAGACCTATAGCATGTGGCCTTACAATCCGAAGGCTTGTAGCAAAGGTGGCCATCGCGATCAGTAAGGGATTCATAACAAAAGCTTTAGGACCAAGGGAAGTAGGGGTTTCTATAAAAGGAGACGCGGAGGCAGCCGTTCACGCTGTACGAGCATACATCGAAACGGACGGTCCTGTGCGGGTTTTAGTGAAGCTAGGTCTTAGCAATGCTTTTAACACAATACGACGCGATGTAATATTAGAAGAAGTAAGACTACACGTACCGGAACTCTTTCAACTTGTATGGCAATGCTACAGGGACCCGTCACTTCTATCCTGGTGTGACAAAGAGCCACTTAAATCAACAATTGGAGTGCAACAAGGGGACCCACTAGGCCCCGCCTTGTTCAGTCTGGGAATCTCCAGTCTAGTGGCATGAATGAGAAGCCCATGAACATCTGGTACCTGGATGATGGTACATTAGGAGGACTGGTAGAAGTGGTGGCCGCTGACATACTTGAGGTAATAGAGTTTGCAAATGAAGGAGGGACAATCCTCCCAAGTGCGAAGTTATAACGGTTGGGCGGGACACCCAGGAACGAGACGAAGCACGCAAAACCATTGCTGCTGTTCTACCAGGCTGTAAGCAAGTCAACCCGGCCGAGTTAGAAGTTCTTGGGGCTCCACTTAGTCTACAAAGTATTTACAAGACCTTAACAGAAAAATGCCGGGCGTTGCTGCAGACACGGCCTCGTTTGTTGGACATGCACTCACAAGCTGCACTATGTCTTTGGAGATATAGTTTAGGTTCCCCGAAATTCAACTACACATTGCGCACCTCACCGACAAGCCAATGTGCCGACGGCCTGCAAGCGTATGACGACTCTACGAGAGACATACTGAGTGAAGTTCTTAACATCGATTTCACGGACGATACGTGGCGAAGAGCAAGCCTCCCCATAAGAGAAGGTGGACTGGGCGTTCGATCAGCAGTAGAATTGGCACCCATATGTTACGCAGCGTCTGTGCTAGAATTCAGCCCGCTGGCAGAGGCGCTAGTCGACCCGAGTGCTCACCACCGGCTGCACATAGCTAAGCAGGAGGCAGAGTCGCTTGTCAAGCTGAAGTTGGATCCAGGTCCTTGGGAGAAACGTGTAACGCAGAGAGTGCTTGATAACTACAGATGTAAAGTTATAGCCCGTGAGATCACCGAAAGCTTTGAGTCTTCTACGGAGAAGGCAGTCTTCTTAGCCGCACGAGACACCTTCAGCGGTGGATTCCTTAGGGCTCTCCCGTCGCCACAGCTCGGCACCATGATGGACAACGTCTCATTCCGCATGGTGTCGGCTCTCAGAATCGGCGGGTCGATTTGCGAAGCACACATTTGCAAGGCCTGTGGAAAACCAGTAGAGAAGAATTGCCTCCACCCGTTGAGCTGCATCAAGAGCCAAGGTCGGGCTCCCAGGCACACAGAAATAAATGCAGTGATTCAAAGAGCTCTCCGGAGGGCGGGAATACCTAGCATGCTGGAAACAGACTAGGACTTCATGACGATAAAAGGCCCGACGGTGTCACTATTCCGCCGTGGAAAAAAGGCAAATGCCTGGTTTGGGATGCGACAGTCTCCTGCACAGCGTCTTATGTGTGCCACAGCGCTACCGAGGCGGGATTGGTGGCCGAACACGCAGAGAAAGAAAAGTGGCGTAAATACACAGAGTTAGAGTATAGATACAATTTCGTGCCGATTGCAATGGGCCCAGTCAGCAGAAGAACAAGGACATTTATTAAAGACTTAAGTGATCGAATACAAGCAAAAACCGGAGATGCACGCGAAGGCGACTTTCTGAGGCAGCTGCTTTCATTGGCAGTTTGCAGGGGAAACGCCGCGTCGATATTAGGTGCGATGGGCTGACGACCGCAAGAAAGAAACTATAAAATAATGTGGATACACATTCACACCTCACATCTGTATTGCTCTAAGGCGTATTAAATATATAATAATAATATTTTTTTAACAAGGGTTTATTCTATCAATATGTACATGTATCAAAATTATCAATATATTACTTTTATAATATCTACAATATTGCTTAAATGATTCTTATTGCTTGAGTGTCGGTGACCACTCAACATCATCTTGGCGTTGCCTCTCTGTAATTCTAATGACACTCTCTGTCGGAGGAAAGCGGTCGATCTTGGCTCCGCTGTGGCCTCGAAGAGCTTCTTCCCAGGCTCCTTTGTCAGTTTGAGTGCATCCTTGCCCCAAACGCCAGATGACTCGAGGCCGAACGCCATTACAACGTGGTCCTCAAGGAGATGCGCGTATAGGCGCCGTTTGTGCATCTCCCGTTGGTGGATAATGTTGCCGACGCCCGCGTTGGCTAGTGCACGATAGCCGAGAGCGTACGTGTCGGATAATAATAATAATAATAGATCGTGGAAGCGGCGAGTCTAAACAGCGATGGCGTGGCGCAGTCTTTGTATCAAGGAAAAAATACGAGATAACATTAAGGATGAAGCAATCCCTGAAGGCACTCTTGAAGAACACCAAACGCAGAACGCTAGCAATGAATGAGTGAATGGCATGAATGAGATTGTGCTACAGTCGTTTCCGCTTCCTGCGGTTCGCTCTTCGTACTTACGCACTGATTCATGATAACGTCCGAAGCACTGGAACAACGCTCCAGACCACAACAGTCCGCCTGACGACCGACAGCCTCATCCTTACAACGTCCTTTATCAGATCTCTGCATCTGTTTTCATTGGAAACGGAATCATTCTGATTCGAGTTCAGATCATTGACAACATCCGCTAACGAGTAGTACTTATTCTGTGGCGGCGACCACTATGATGTTGACTTTGTCTACAAAAACAAATACGTCCACGTGATGGTCGTAGCCCTCTCTCACAATATATATATATATATATATATATATATATATATATATATATATATATATATATATATATATATATATATATTTTTTTGTATTAATATTTTATATTTTATTATATTAATAAATATGTATACATATATATATATATATATATATATATATATATATATATATATATATATATTATATATGTGTGTCCGACTGTCACTTTCTCTTAATTTTCTCTCATTCGCTGTCTGGCACGCAAGGCTTTATCGTCGTCGCGGTGTAATCAAGTCAGCATATTGACCTAAAAATGCTGCCTTTCACTCGCCGTCGTGCTGGTTGTGGCTGTCTGGAGACGAGACCTAAATCGAGTGGTATGTTGCTGTGTATCGTTTCTGCGTGTCTGTGTTTCGGCGTGTTTTCGGTGGTGGTGGTGGTGGTGGCGGCAAAGCCCTTAGGCTACAAAAATGAACAAGACGCTCGTCCACGACGACGACGACGACGGCTGCTGCTGCCGCCGAACGAACGATCGAGCTTTAGCTTTAGCATTAGGCGGAAGGCGGCTCAGATCGTTCTCATAGCAAATTGCCGTAGTCGCCATGTTACAGCTTGGATACGAACCAGCGCGGATCGTTATCGTTGTTGTTGTTGTTGTTGTTGCTGCTGTTACTTTTTGTTGTTGTTGCTTTTTGCTGTGGTTGTTGTTGTTGCTTTTTGCTGTTGGTGTTGTTGTTGTTGTCGTCGTCGTCGTCATACTAAGTGAATCGAAGTAGAAACGAGCGGCGGCTTTCCTTCACGGTCGGAAGAGGAATCCCAAGATGAATTTTCGTCGACGTTGCCGTTGTTGTTGTTTTTGCTGCAGCTGTTGCTGTTTTTGCTGCAGCTGTTGCTGCTGTTGTTGTTGTTCTCATTTTTGTTGTTGCTGTTGTTGTTCTCATTTTTGTTGTTGCTGTTGTTGTTCTCATTTTTGTTGTCGCTGTTTTTGTTGCTCCTATTGCTGCTGCTGTTGCTGTCGCTGCTGCCGTTGCCGCCTCAACTTCTTTCTGACGGCCGCATATCGACGACCGCCTCGAGCTCAGCTGGCCGACCTGACGTCGGCACTGCACCACCACGGCCGGCTTGGGTATCATCAGCCTGCGACCATCGTCAACGTCATCCAACGTTTTTCGTTCATACGTATACCGCAATTTGCAGTGAGTGTGCTCTCGCTCGTTCATCGATGTCGCAGCAGCCGCATCAGCAGCACCAGACACATCAGCAACAGCAGCAGCAGCGAGCAGCATTACCAGCAAAAGCCGGAACAAGTAAGCAAAGTCGCTAAATGGCCGCTACCCCCCCACCCCACCCCCTATGCTAATAGCGGCTGAGATCGCGCGCCAAGGTGCGCGACGCGGTGGCCCTTCTTGGCCATGATGAAGTCAACAGTGAGAATGATGAGATGACCGTGATATTAATGATGGCAATGATGGCGGTGATAGCGGTGATGATGGTGATGGCAATGATAGCGGTGATGATGGTGATGATGATAATCTACGTCATTCACACCGACACCGACGTCGGTTTGACGTCAAAGACGTCAAACCGACGCTTCGGCGATACGCGCGCCCGCAGTCGATACCGAGGCGCCTCGGAAGAAGAAAAGTAGACCTCAGGTCTGAGGTCGCTGCCACCGAGAAAAGCGACTATCTGCGGACTTCGAAGCACTACTACCATCGGAGTCGATTGACCTAGCTGCTTCTTGTTTGACGTCTACCATCCATCTATCAATCGTGAAAATATACAAGCTACACTATATATATATATATATATATATATATATATAATGGAACTAGCGCGAATTGTTTCCACGAACAGCTGTTCTCTCTTGATCGTTTTCCATCTGCCATCCTCTCCTCTCCCAACTGGCTTCACCCACCCACCGCTCTTCTTATCTTATTGCTCTCTCGTAGCCATGTTGTGTATCCGGCGAGTTCCGGCTAGGGGTGTCGCTAAAGTTGTTCCATATTCAGACGGGCCATTGGCACCGAAGAAGGTAAACGAAGTTAACAACGAGGACTCTTTACATTTGTTCATTAGAGCGGTCATTCACACAGCCTGCGGCCGAGGAAACAGGGAAACGGCGAAGAGGTCGCCTTTTTGACGTGACACAAAATAATAATAATAATAATAATAATAATAATAATAATAATAATAATAATAATATATAATATATAATAATAAGAAAAGAAGAAGAAGAAGCTCGCTATCGCCCTCTACTTCGCAGGCGTTAAGGAGACTTACTGCTAAAAACGTGCTAATTGCACCTCAGTGCGACGACGGCTAATTGCAATATTGACTGGCAACATGGCGTCACTTCAAAGAGCGGTGTTTGCTGCTTTGTAGGCCATACTCCTCTGTCTGAATCATTTAAAAAAAAATTCGCAAGTTCCATGTAGTCAACACGCTCTGGCCTGCACAGCTCGACCATTGAATGGTGTAAGACGTGGGAGGCACTAGACATTTTTTATTAGTAACATACATCTAGATATATCTCTTATTTGTAGAATACCTGCTCAGATTGACAGCGATCCGGGAGGCGCGGCGGCTAAAATCCATGCTTATGCAATTTGTATTCATATGACGGGACATATCAGACCTTTTCAAGGTCTGTGATTATGCGGGTGTTATACTTCATCTAGCATTTGCAGACATCATGAACGACCCGAACATTTTATAAACGTCGTAAATTTCACTAAATTTGCTTTCCTGTACGTTGCCGTTTACATATTCATTTAGTATTGCTAGTATGCTCGAACGTAAATCTCATCAGTTGCCCTGAAGTCTCATCTGCGTAGCAAGGAAAGACAGGTATCCTTTGGCGCCTGGCGCGGTGCATACGCCTACGCAGTAGAAGTGTGGGAATTATGTATGGTAATAACGTATCTAAAAAATACCCCCTCGTCATTGCTGGCACATTTGCACATTGTTCTAGCGAAATTTTTAATTACGGGCTTGGCATGATTGTGGCTGGATCTCAATGATACTGCGTTTCAACTTCTCATTTAAGACTTAGCTTAAGTAACTTTTGACTTAAACAAACCCTAATCCTTGGGATCCAAACTATTAAAAAAACTGGATTGTCATGCCTCGGTACTGTTTTTGCATTCTCGGGAGCGTCTGCGAAGAATTTTTGTCACTCTAAATGTCACGCCAATGTCACTTGTTTACGAAAATGAGCCCTATCGCTGAAGACGATTTATAATGCTTAACCATAATGTTTTTTTATTTTCCGTAAGACTAATGCCCGTGTACGGTTTTTTTTTCATGTCATGGCAGAATTTTTTAAATACACTTCGGCATTGTCCTTGTCTAAATTGGAAACCATGCAAACCAATTAAGAGAGGCCGGTCTGGGTCTCGAATCCAGTCCTCTCGAATAAAAGGCAAAGGCTTTGCCACTAAGCCATCTTGCTCGGTTTTTACATGTCTAATTTTTATTAAGAATACAAATGGAGCGACAGTTGTCTCCCGAGTACCCGTGCAGTGGGAATATTACGCTCTTTCGTATAGAGTGGGTTGGAGCCACTTTGGCAGCGTGTCCCGGACGGACGCCGCGTTCCCGCGTTGGACGTCGAGGTGTAGTGATACGAGTAAGGTGATAAAACTTTCCCGGGATAACCAGGCGTTATAGTAGTTTTCATAAAAATCTAAACGCCGACAGATTTAATTAACTACTCGACGCAGGAATGTGGTCGCTAGGGATAAACTTTCGCCCTTTGCGCGAACAATTATGACTTTTTAGAATGTACTGCGCAGAGAAGCGCAGCAGATGATACCTTCGAGAGACTGGAACGTGTCGTTAAGGCGGTCTGCAGCTCGTCAAATACACACGCACACAGAATCAGCACTATAATACATAATATTAAAGACATAATCAGGTATTGAATGGATCCAAATAAGCAAATTGTCATAGGGATCGACTTAAACTGTGACCAATTGAAAGATAGTGTACAAAGCGCAGTTTTTTTGCCGGGAACACATGAGCTTGGATCGCAAATTGAACACAACAAAAATGAGATTAAGTACGCCAGCTGAAATAGCAGAAGTGCGATCGAGTCGTACTAACCTCAGCTGCTACAATCAATAATAAGCGCGACGCATTCACCCCTCACCTCATCGAAAACATTATGAAATCACGTTCAATTTGCATCGACACAAAGCAAGTCTCAGTACACATCGCCAGCCGCTCCCCCGATGGACCCCGAGATAGTACATTAGACACGTTAACAAATTCAGCCAACAGACAATATAAGTGTTACCGAAAGAGCTATTCGGTAGACAATTCAGATCATGTACATGGAAACCGCTACGCAAACCCACTGCGTACAAACAAAATGGTTTTATGAACATCACGAAGCCATAAAGCACACCATATGTAGTCACACGGAATTTAGCCCGGAGGGACCACAGCGACTCGCTAATATAAACCGGAATTTGAAAAAGATTTAACAAGAATGGAAACAAGCATATGACATGGTTCAGTGCATGTCATGCAACAACAAAGTGCTTCTAAGCCATGAACACTCCTCCTAAAACGGCCTACTGAACAAAGTCTAGTAACTAATGACAGTAAATGATTACTTCACTTAACGCGTCTGTACGGCGGTGACCTCATACTACTTCTTCGAGGACGAATGCCTGTGATTACGGAGCATTTACAGACGAAGAGGCCGCCAAAGTAATCAAATCCAAAGAAAACGGTAAACCAAACTGTACAACTTATGCTCAAGTAGCGGTAAAATACCGGAAGAATGGAGAAAAAGTTTCCTGAAGCCAATTTACAAAAAGAAGCATGAAACAGCCGATCCAATTAACTACCGCTAAATTGCATTAATTAGCGTTCTTTATAAGATTTAAACTTTTCTTGATTTAGAACGCGTATATGACGCCGGTTGTCCGAATTTACTTTGCGAACAACATGGATTCCTAAGAGGACGATCTATATGCGACGCTGTTGCAGTTCTTTTAGACCACGTAAAAAGCCGCCAATGCCGCAAGAAAAAGCGGATGACATATGCAATTTTTTCTCGATTTTAAAACATGCATTTGACCGCGTTACAAGAGACAAACTCCTTGAAGTACTTCTATTATTATATTCTATAGAGTGAACTATGTATAACTTGATACGCAGCATGTTGCAAGTGAACTCGATCGAGCGTTACCATATACTTAACTGCTCGTTTACCAAAACATCGTCACTACAGTCAAGTGTCAGCGATATCGTTAGCCTACTAAATACGGTATATGAACGGTTGTACTTTACTACAACCGTTAAACGAATTTAAAGTGAATGAATTTGAAAGACAAAAGGAAAGTTGGATAGAGGATCCCTTTGCTGCAGCGCGTCAGGAGATTTCATAGAGACTCTGAGTTCTAGGATGACGGGAAAGCATCATTAGAGCTTCTTTGCTATGACATTGCTAAAAGAGGGATTTTTATTCCGACCTCTTTCAATAAGAGGTCCTGTTTGCAAACATTACTTTTTTAAGCAACGTATTCTCTGTGCGTTGGTTTCGCGCAATTGTCACTTAAAGTGCGTTAGAGTAACCGACCGGTGATGGCGGCTGTGCCGCAAAGGCTGTTGTAATTACTTGATATTAAATGACGAGCTAAATTACGCCGTGCAACTTGCCACAGTATGGATTACATTATTATTATTATTATTATGGTACCTCCGCGCACCAGCTGTAGCTGTTGGTAGAATTACTAATATAGTTCTTGTTATCAGTAACAACAACAGTCGTGCCGAAATTCTAGAATGGCCGATCCACTTCGGTTTTTCCTGTGCCGAAAAACCGATCGTAACTATCGGGGAGGGCCCGCCACAAAAACACGAAATTCAAAAGGAGTATATCAGGGTTGATACTACGGCAGCTCGCAACGATCATAGTCAGCCTCTTACGCAGGTGTTCAGCCGGATGTAGGCGCTCTAACATTCATATACACCAACACATACACAGAAGCATACATATACACACAGACATGCCAGAGGGCTTCCTCGAGACTAGCCCTTTATATTGTTGCCCCGTTCAAGCAGAGGGCGCGCCAAAACTCACCCCAGCCCCCCGCGCCTTCGACGAGGGCTAGTCGAAACCGGTGGTGTAGCGCCTTTACGCTGAGCGCATGCATCCTATAAAGTAACGATAAAATCATGTTGTTGTTTTTGTTCTTCTTTATCATATTTTTTTCGTCCGTTTCTTCTGGTCGTTTTATTTCTCACTCCCCGTAAGACCAGTTGAGATTGTTTTCATTGGTGGCACCAATGTTGTTGTTTTTGCTGTAGTTGCTGTTGTTGTTGTTTTTGCTGTTGTCGTTGCAGTGGATGTTTGTTACTATGTTGGCTTTAGCGTTGTTCTGTGGCGTCGTCAGCTGTTTAGTCAGTACCTCACTCCATTAAGACGACGCCCGTTGCTAATGCGACTTTTTCTCTAAATACCATCATACCTACCTAGCTGAGATGAACACTGTCAATTGTTGTCGTCGTAGACTTCTGTCAGCCGGTCATTGTAACAGCGCGACATTCAGTTGCTTGCAAACTTTTGCGTTGGAGCTCGAAGTACGTAATGCCTTTCAAGTAAATTCACTTGCGCCTGCATGTCACGCAAGCCATGTGCCAAAACTATGCATGTATATATAAATATATATATATATATATATATATATATATATATATAGAAATATATATATATAGATATATATATATAATATATAAATATATATATATATATATATATATATATATATAATATATAATATATATATATATATATATATATATATATATATATATATATATATAATATATATATATATATATTCACAATAGAACACGAACAATTTGTTGTGAATGAAATGATCCAATTTGTTGTTGTACCCATAAGAAGGTTCGCGTTACTCACGCTGTGGTGTCAACCAACAGCAGTTCGAATTGTTCATTCTTCATTCAGTGTGGCTCACGCTCTCGCTGGAATTTTACGACGGCTGCGCCTGTTGTCGTTGCCATGTTAGATTGCTCAAGATGGTCAAGTTTTGTTTGCTATTGTTACAATTGCTGTTAATGTTGCTGCTGTCGGTCTTGCTGTTATTGTTGCTATTGCTCAGATTGTTATTGTGGTTACCGCTGCTGCTGCTGCTGTCATTGTGGTTGTTTGTTGTTGTCATTGTTTGTTGTTGTTAATTCTGTTGTTGTTTCTGTTGCTGTTGCTGCTGCTGTTTGCTTATTGTTGTTATTGCTGCTGCTGTTTGCTTATTGTTTTCATTGCTTGTTGTTGTTGTTGTTTTTTTCTGCAGCTTGTTGTTGTTATTGTTGTTGTTTTTTGCTGCAGCTTGTTGTTGTTGCTTGTTTATTGTTGTCATTGCTTGTGGTTGTTGTTGTTGTTGTTGTTGTAGCTGGTGTTATTATTGTCCCGGTCTCCGGTGACCGAACTGTGTTCGCCCGCAGCCATGCTTGGCCTCCTCAACAACGCGCCCGATTGTCGGGTTGCTGCGCCGTGCAGTGATGCGTTGAGGATGAGCCGGTTGGACGGCTGCCAGCAGTGACGTCAAACGGCAATGATTGGAAAAGACCACCGAAGGGAAACACAGCGGCTCTGGAAGCGGCCGTAGACCAACCCGACCAGCCGCTGTATTACGAGCACCCGCGAGCATCCGGTGTGCTCCAGAAGTAGCCAGTGGTCAGACGCCGCAGCTGATGGGCGGCTGCTTTGGTGCTGCTCTGGCTGCTGTTGTTGTTGCGTTGTTGTTGTTTTTGTTGCTGTTGTTGTTGTTGTTGTTGTTGTCGTCGTCGTCGTTCTCTGCATCTTGATCTTGTTGAGCCGGCCGAAGCAGAAACTGACAGTGGTGATCGTGTCTATTGCAACAAAAATGATGAAATCGCACTCCCCGCCTCATGAGGTAATTGGCGAAATTCGACGTCACAGCTACATCAACAGTATTGACAACCACATCAACAACAACAACAACAATAACAATAACAACAAGAACAATCACAGAAAATAACAATAATCATCATAGTCAAAGAGATCATCGTAATTATTATTGATACGACAACGATGACGAGCACAAATACGGCACAGTATATGTACAAGCCGACAAAGTAGAGGCCGACTAAGCACGAATGTCTTTGTGTACGTGTGTTCGGAGGTCCGGGTAGGGTCACGTGCACGCAAGTAGGTGCATCGATGTATGTTCGAGAGTCGTTGTTGGTGACAGATTTCCAACTTGTTGTTATTGTTGTTGTTGTTGTTGTTGTGGATGTTGTGGTTGTTGTTGTTGTGGTTGTAGTTGTTGGTGTTGTTGCTGACGCACGTGTTTTATCTTATACTCGTGTTGTTCCCCGGACCAAATAAGCGAAAAAAGCGCATCTCAGAAAATTTGACTAAGAGTACCGAGAACTTGAGCGATAATAATATAACAAGATTATTATATAACAATAACTGCTAAATTACTAAACAGAATCGGAGCAATCGAACCCGCCTGCCTGGGAGTGCTGGCTGGTCGGAGACTTCTATATGCCATCATTTCGTCGTTTGTTTTTTAGCCACTTACATTGGTGTGTTTTAAGATACTGGACTTATCGAGGCTTTCTTCAGCCGAAAAAAAATGTTACAGAGCAGTCAATGTTCTGAGCTGAATCAATGGCAAACGGAAGGCTACCGGCCAGAGAGATGGGTAGATTGGAGTATAAAGGACAGAAGTGAAAAAAGAGAGGACGAGATCTCGGGCTGCTCGTAGAAGCCAATCTAAGCTGATGGGGCAAGTGGCACAAACCGGACGACAGAAGTAGAAGAAATAAGCATAGATAGAAACAAAGGGAACAGCACGAAAAAGAGGAAGCAGACGAATGAAAAAAATCATATGGCTAAGCAAGGGATGGTTGTCGCGGCACCAGCGGATGTAGAATTGTTGCAACGACTCTCGGCGATCCTCGGAAGCCGGCCAACGCCTCGATTCCTACACACGGGCAGGCACAGGCAGACAGAATAAATCCAGTTGTTGCTGTCAGCTTGGCCTGCTGGCTGTAAGTGAGCGTGTAGTGTAAGTCCGAACAAAATAATAACCAAGTCAGCCGAGCTCTCTGCAGATATGTGCCCCGCCACAGACTGGACTCTTACATGCGCATTCCTGTTCGAAACGTTTCTCGGGGGTTGTCCAGAAGAAATGCATATATATATATATATATATATATATAGATATATGTATTTATAAATATATATATATATATAGATATATGTATTTATAAATATATATATATATATATATATATATATATATATATATATATAGATATATGTATTTATAAATATATATATATATATATATACATATGCATACATATATATTTATTTAGTTATATATATGTCTCTACTTTCGCATGAAATTATTTGTGTTTATGTATATGTGTGCCTCCACGCGCATGCATGAATACACGCACGTATATATATATATATGTTTATATAAATATATACACAAAAAGCATTCTTACTTCCAACTTAACGGGCTAGCACTAATTTCGGTGATGACATGCTGCTTATTTGCGTCGTGCGAAAGGAAGGGGGTTGGACGGGGGGCGGGGGGTTCGGGGAGTAAATAGCCCAGATTCCTTTGTCCGGGAGGAGTGAACACCTTCTCCACAGCAGGCACGTCGAGCAAATCCAAGAGAGGAAAGTGAGTTTGCGGTTCGTAAGGGCAAAATAGACTTAAAAAAAACAATGCGACACGCGCTTGGAATTGAGAATGTACGGTACATAGGATAGTGTCTATGCTGATGTTGCCGGTGACCCTGGATGTCGCTCGCTCTGCGTCGCTGCCAGGCTTACTTGGCAAGGAAAGTTCGATTATAAGCGGTCTGTGGACATTGTGTACAAAAGATATACTTCTTTTCCTGTACCAGACTTTGCCACTACTACCATTCGACCGGCAGATGGGACCGTGTTGTCGACATCAGCGATGCATGCTGCATTCGGCGAATAGGAAGTTTTCCGTTAAAAAGTGTGAATTTCTACGATTATACGTTTATTAGTTGTCACGTTGAGTGGTAGCAGTAGTGGTCTTTCTTACTCTATTATTATTATTATTATTATAGAATAATTATGACCGCGGATTACTTTTCGAAAAGCCAGAGATTGCTGCAACATGCTTCGCATACATGCATTGGATGCAAACGCGCTGCTGTAAAACTGGGTGCTCTGGCGACGACTTATAGTTACTCCTTACTGTGCAAGCTTATGTCCAATCTTGCACCTCTCCCGTATGATTCTGTCTTAGCGTGAGATCCCCTACGATCCGTGTGGGAGCATGGTCGCTGACTATCAGCGGTATGGTTTATCGTCTATTCTATAACAACAAGAATCGAACCGGCGGTAGATGACAACCATGACTAGCCCACGAGCCCCCTGGATCACGCCGCCACTATGCTCCTATATAGGAAATAGCCGAGTTTTACCACTACAGCAATAGGCTTTAACAACACAACAAACAATTTAAGTTTGTATAGATCGTTTGCTCAATTTAGTCGTGTATGCACATGCCCGTATGCTTTTCAACAAGAGTTGCATTTTTCCTCATTCGACCAAATAAAATATATTGATTTCAGAAAAAGATAAAACGTAATTCGTTCAATATTGATCGAAGAAGAGGTCTGAAAAACTTAGAACGCTGTTACAATGAGTGCGACAAGCGCGTCTAGAAACAAGAGTTAAATCAGACTCACAACGAAGAGATATGAGCCTGACGTAAAATATTATTATGTATAATTGGATTCGATGGAGAGGCGGTAAACAAGATGACGTTTACCTTAATCTGGCAAGTACGTAACTGAACATCTCTAAAGAGGGGGTGCTCTCACAGTGTGTTGTTATGATGTTTTCATTAAATATATATATACGCACTGTGCAGCCCCCATACTCTGTGAGGTATAACCTACGACAGGAGTACTTAGACTACCGCTGCTTTCTTAGCAGTAGCTAACATCATGCCACCCTTACAGGAGCGCACGACTAATAGGGCTTTAATACACCGCCTCCTCAGCAAGGCTCAAAGAACCTCGAAACTCAAAATTGCACGGGCAAGTCGCACGGCTTCCAGAACAGCCATACAAGTCTTCTCTAGGCAGATTCTCTGGCACCTAAGACTAAAAAGACTAGCTTCAAGATGCTTCCTAAATCACGTCCGAACGGGGGGGGGGGGGGAGGGGGCTACTAATCAGCAGAATAGATACCCTTACAAAATGGAGGCACCAGCTATAAGCAATTTAACCAGGCACTCTGGATACTGGACAAAATCCGTGCTCTCTGTATTAAAAAATGGTACGCTCTCAAACACGGCTCGCTTACCTGCTTACCCGTGCAACTGCTAGCAGACCAAGGTGGCTGCTTTTAGCTGCGATACCTACATTGTACTGGTAAAGCTGCTTCTCCCTGTTATCCTGTGTGCAACTCAGGAGAGGCTGACGATTTAAAGAACTGCTACAGACGCTGTGCTTTTTTTCACTGGATTGCACTTCAGTGAGCTTGTGAGTCCCACACTACTATGGCTTTAAGAACCACGCTCGGAGTGCACCATGCATTTTACCAGATGCATTATATATATTTATATATATATATATATATACATAAATATATATATATATATATATATATATATATATATATATATATATATATATATATATATATATATAAAGGCGGCTACTTAAGGCCACTTAAAAGCTCATCTACAGATACGTACAGACGCTATCCTCTGATTGACTTCTTGGTATTGCTTAAATTGACAGGCATTCCAGTTTGGAGTTCAGCCGATAAGGATGTTTATCACGTCATTGTTTGTCAAACACGAACGCAGCTCGTCTATTGTTCAATTGTCTTGATGAGCGATTACCTCATCGACTTCGATATCGACGGTAATCAGACGCCTGGCCGGCCTTTGCGGATGGACCCTCAGCCTATGTTGGGTCAGTTTGACAAACTTGATTACTGGCCGATGACATGAACAATGGACAACACCCATCGTGAGGGATGAGTCTTGGTGAAGGAATGGCCCCTTGTTTCCTGCATATATATATGCATATTTTGCTACATATAGACAATGAATATATATATATATATATATATGCGACTAGGTGGCCACAAGGACTGTTGGGGAAACCCTAGATATCTTAACATGTCCAGCCCTCGCTGCATTGAAGATATACCTTAGGTTAAGTTCCAATCCCGTAGGAGATGAAGGATAGTCTAGAGTTAAAAACAACCTGCTTAAAAAATGTTTTTAATTCCAGATAGCGGGCTAATTGAATTTTGCAAATTACCTTGACAATTGTTGTTATGAAAGTTGAATTGAATCTATCACACCAGCTGCTCAGACAAGGTTTAAAATCCGCTAAGGCAGACGCGGAAAGGGTGAGCATAGGGACCTATATGCGTACGTATCCCGTACGATAAGGTTTCGTTCGTTTGAAGGTTTGCTTTTATCGGCTATAGCAGGCCGATTGTCTATTGCTTTTTACGCTTGCATGCTTACGACTGTTGGTACGCAATTGGACTAAGAGCATTCGGATGGAGACCCCACAATTTGGACGGGTACATTCAAGTGGCAAGCAAAGCCGGAGTCGCAGTCGCAACAGGTCACCTTCGTTTTCTCTTTCGAGAGAGACAAACTCTTTTAAGCCCACTTAGGTTATACCTCTATCAATTTGCGTTTTTACAATATATATATATATATATATATATATATATATATATATATATATAAGCAAATTTATTTAAATACGTTGTCCGCTACAACTCTAGACGTATTCGTTCATATAACATATAATCGCTGGGTAGGATCAGTTTAGAACTGGTCCGTTTCGCCAACGAACCTACCGACAGCGGCGGTGCTAGTGTCATTGCCGTGTTGGATCGAACTTGAGATCATCTACCTAAGAAACTTGTTCGATTTTCTATTTGATTATTTTTATATATATACGCTTTAATTTTCTTTTTATGACCGATTGATTTGTTATTCGCTAATGCACAAGCTCGACATTCTGTCCCCAACATCCCTTGACTGATGTCTACGAATAGATCACTCGCTTCTGAATTATCATATATGTAGTCATTCACTTATGCCAAGAGCATGTGTTCTCCGGAATAGATATATATATATATATATATATATAGGTTTAAATAAAAAGGTTCAAAACGTAACAACCAAACCGGCTGAACCGTGACAGAGGAAAAGCAGGCCGTTATGTGTCCTGTCTAAGTGACGCGGTAGTGCATGTGAGGACATAATGGCGTTCCCATGGCAAGATTTGCGATACGAATGTTGACAGTGATGGTGGGGGCAGCGTTGGACGACCGTGCGCGACCGATTGGTCTACCTGAAAGTGTGCTTACAGTGGATCTCTAGGAAGCTGAGCCAGCCACAAAGGGCACTGTGCAAAAGACAGCATTAAAATACTTGTTCCGGTAGTATAAACCCGCCTTCATGGAGCGGATCGTCACCGGCGACGAGATTTGGCCACTTCGAGCCGGAGACAAAGCGGAACAACATCCAATGAAAACGCGCGCTTTCACTTTCAACTAAAAGTTTAAAGGCCCGTCGACTCGCACGACAAACTAAAGACACAATTAAGGATAAATTAAACTCACAGTGTTGTTTCGTACCTTTTCATTTAAATCTACTTTATATATTTTTATTATTTTATATATATATATATATATATATATATATATCGTCGTTCTCATGATTAGTAACGCAACGCGCCACAACGTATTTTAGTATGAACGGCTACAAACGATTGTGGTGTAATGATGACCATTACGTTAACGACGCCTTTGCCGTACTTTTCGTCAGTCAGGGATAGCTGTTACTGCTGCTGCTGCTGCTGCGACGTATGCAGCCTAGACGGTGGCTGGTTCTGATGATGGCACCAGCTGGTGGGGTAACGAGACCGGGGCTAACCGTGGCTGTGGCGGGGGTTTAAGCTGGGCCAACAGCAGCAGTGACGGACACCCTTGGCAATAGTAACAGCAGGTCTGGCGACAGCCACTGGGGCGTAATGAATGGGGCGGTAAGTCGTTGGCAAGGAGGAGAGAGGCAAGGGAACTAGGGCGAGGAAGGCTCTAAGCGAGGGTGGGTGAGGGAGGTGTCAAGTGACGTGGGGCGAGTGAGGTCTTAAGCGGAGTGGCGGGGTAAAGAAGGATTTAAACGAGGTAGCGGGGTAGGGAAGGTCTTAAGCGAGGTAGCGGGGCAAGAAAGGTTTCCAGCGAAGTGGTGAGGTAAGGAGGGTTTTAAGCGAGGTGGCGGGGTAAGGAAGGTTTTAAGCGAGGTTGCGGGTTAAGGAAGGTCTTAAGCGAGGTTGCGGGGCAAGAAAGGTCTTATGCGAGATGGCGGGGTAAGGAAGGTTTTAAGCGAGGTTGCGGGTTAAGGAAGGTTTTGAGCGAGGTTGCGGGGTAAGAAAGGTCTTATGCGAGATGGCGGGGTAAGGAAGGTTTTGAGCGAGGTTGCGGGGTAAGAAAGGTCTTATGCGAGATGGCGGGGTAAGGAAGGTTTTGAGCGAGGTTGCGGGCTAAGAAAGGTCTTATGCGAGATGGCGGGGTAAGGAAGGTCTTAAGCGGGGTGGGGGCGAAGGAGGTCTTAGGTGAGTTGGGATGAGAGAGTTCCTAAGCAAGATGGGCGAGGTAGGTCCTAGGTGAGATGGCGGCGGCGACTGAAGTTTACGTGTCAACTAGATCGCCACCAAAGGGTCAATAAACAACATAATTAGCATAACATCAGCATAGGCAGCAAAGGAGTAGCAGCAGTAGCTGTGACAAATGCAGTAGCAGCAGCATCTGGAAGGATGAGGTCTGGTGTTGATGATGATTTTGATGAGAATCTCGACGGTATCACGGCGATCTCGATGATCGTCGTCATTAACGATGTCGATTTAGATGGTGAAGACGTCGACCTCGATTATGATGATGATGACAACGACGACGACGGCGATGAAGCACGATGACTTTGGCAAATACGGCAACGACATCAATGACGAACGCGACAATGATACAAAGTGGCAGCTTGAACGCTACCATTTTAATGCTGTTGCCCGTATATCGTGATCTGTTTAGACGCCGATCAAGCAAACGACGATGACAAATCAGATAAAAAAATTATGCAGAAGATGAAACCGAGGATGACGGAGAAGAAGTCGGAAAAGAAGATGAAAAAGAAGAAGAGGAGGAGGAGGATGAAGTGGCGAAGAAAAAATGGAGCAACAGCAGCTGGAAGCAGAAGGCGACTTCTCGAGGCGGGAAAGGACAGGGGGATCGGGGACACGAAGGTGATGACGGCCAAGGTAAAGGATGGAATTAAATCATCATCATTACCACCACCACCACCACCACCATCGTCATGGGCATCATTATCATGGCCATCATCGCCATGAGCATCGCCATCATCAGATCATCATCATCATCTTGAACTTTGTCATCATCATCATGATTGCTGTCGTAGTAGCTGAAGAAGATGAAGAACAAATTGTAACAGCAGCAGCAGCAGTATTAGCAACAGCAGTAGCAAAAGTAGCAGCAATGCTAGAAGCAGAAGTTGAAGAGTAGTTGTAGCTTTAGTAGGTAGCTCGTACCACCACCAGGAGCAGCTCCAACGGACGACCAAGACGGTGACAAGAACAGCAGCAACAACAACAACAACAACGACGACAACGACAACGACAACAACAACAACAACGACAACGACAACAACAACAACAACAACAACAACAACAACAACGACGACGACGACAGCAACAACAACAACGACTAAGACAACAGCAGCAGCAGCAGCAGCAACGGCGACAGCAACAACAACATCATCAACAACAACAGCGGCGGCGGCGGCGGCGATTATGATGTTGGCAAAAGCGTCAGCGGCTGCGCCAATTCCTCCTTCCCGCGACGCGAGGGGCAAACATCTGATCGGGTGGTCCGTCGTCGGCCGTCGTCCTATCAGTCCGTGATCTGATCGGATCCGCTAGCGACTGATTCGTTGTTAATGCTGCCTATGGCAGGAACAACAACAGCAACAGCAACAACAGCAATAACCAGCAGCAGCAGCAGCAACAGAAGGGGAAGGAGGAAGACAGCAACAACGGCGACAACGACGACGACGACGACGAGGGAAACCACGGAGCAGAGCGTCGAAACGTCGAAACATTGAAAGATCAGAGCAGCTCGTGCGCTCGTCGTCGAACGTGCTGCTGCTGCTGCTCCGGTGGTGATCATCTGATTGTTGCGGCTGGTGGTACTACTACTACTATTTCTATATTTATATATATGCTAATAGTATAG
Source organism: Dermanyssus gallinae (assembly GCA_003439945.1). Taxonomy (NCBI): domain Eukaryota; kingdom Metazoa; phylum Arthropoda; class Arachnida; order Mesostigmata; family Dermanyssidae; genus Dermanyssus; species Dermanyssus gallinae. The sequence goes on along the minus strand of QVRM01002998.1, from coordinate 274,810 downwards.
TAGTAACTACTATAACTACTACTACGACGACAACTACTTGTTCAGCGGCTACAGTTGCAGCTGCAGCTGCTATTGTCGTCGTCGCCGTTTTCTTCTTGTTCTTCTTGCTGCTGCTGTGTTAGCTTCTGCGGCGGCAGCGGTTAGCCGAAGGTTAGACAACGACTTGGCGTCAACGACGATAGCCGGCGGGCCGGGGTGCAGAGTGCTCGTTGTTCTCCTTTGGGTGCTTCGTCTTCATCGTCTTCCTTCTTTCTTTCTTTCGTTCTTTCTTTCTTTTTGTCAGCAACAACAGCAACAAAGCTTCATTGTTGTTGTTGCTGCTGTTGTTGTTGTTGTTGTTACAGTTGTTTATGTGTTTACGTTTCTGCTTCTGCAATAGCTGATCCAACAGCTTCTTCAGCGGTACGGGATCGCCAGCAGCTGCAGCAGCAGCAACATTAGCGGTATCAGCAACAGCAACAGTGGCCGCTGCTTGAGTTAACGGGAGTTACAGCTGTTGTTGATACACTGACAGACAGGCATACAGCCAGCCAGCCAGACAAATCGATACATTGATAGGTCGATGTTGTTGTTGTTGCTGTTCATGCTGTTTCGATTGGCAACGACCGCGCAATCATCCGACCCGGAGCCGGCGCGGCCTGAACGCGCGGCCACCAACAACAGTGCCGACAAGCTGACGACAAGCTTTCATAGACGCTGCTAGGCAAGCAAAAGTCATTGTCGCCGCGCCGCCAACAGGAACAGCACCAGCAGAAGCAGAAGCAGCAGCAGCAGAAAACTAGGAAGAACAAGAAGAAAAATAAGAAAACTTCAACGAAGACAGCGCCGCGTTTTGTCCCTGTCTGTCTGTCTGCTTACCTGTCTCTCTAGCTGGCTGGCTGTCTGGCTGGTTGGTTGTCTCTCTTAGTTTGTGTGTCTGAGTGCGTTTGATCTGGCGGGAATCCCGCTCTAAACTCCCGCTCCTGGCTGCTGCACAGATAACCTCACCTCACCGCACCGCACCGCCGGCCAGGCAGAGTAGCCGGTGACACAGCCAACACCAGCCACAACGGTGAAGCCCCGCACGTGCTAGAGGAGCCGCCAAGCAACCTCGACGGCGACGGGTGCTGGTCGCGCACGGCTCGAGGCGGTAGGAGGAATGCAATAGGTGTGCCTGTACGTATGGGCCTGTCTGCACCGCGATTCATGTCCGCGATTCGACTATCGTGACCAAGAGCACAGCTGCTAATTAGTAGGAGGAGCAGCAACAGCAAGAACAACAACAACGAAAACAACAACAGCAGCAACAACAATAACCACCACAACAACAGCACCAGCCGCCGCAGCAGCAGCGGGGGCAATTGTAGATCTCGATCCCCTCTCTCGAGCGTGTACCCCTCGGATCAGATCGAGTCCCCCCCCCCCCCCCCCACCTAGTCTCGAGCGTACACACCCTTGCGGCAGGGGTTGAGCAACGTGAGTGTCCTTAAATAGGAATCTCTCGGATCGCAATCGCTCAGCGTGGTGCGTTCAATCGTCAACAAGGTCATCACCTGCCTTGAAGTCGTCGTCATTCATCCTCGAGATCGCCGTCCTGTAGTACATCGCGCCGTTCTCGACATCGCCGTAGTCTCGGACGCGACGACACATCTCGCCAACATCGTTTCGTCCGTCTTCTGACGCTCTACAGGCTTGCGTAGTTACGCTCCACCTCAAGCTCTTGTTGGTCTTCACCAATTCTCACCACTTGGATACACGCACCACGTGCTAAGTGCAGTGAAGAGTTGGAACTCGATCTACTTTTTCGACTCGTCGATCTAGCCGCTACCTGAGTGAACAGTGTGTCGTGTTCAACACAACAACAATGGTGACGCTACTCGATATGCTCAACGGCGTAAGTATAACCTTTATGCGTTATGCGTTTGCTGCTCTCGTTCTGGTGGATTGTTACTGCGGCATTGTTCTGTTGGTTTGTAGCGATGCTTGTCTCGTATGTTTTTACACTTACTTGCTATCTAGTGCCTTGCGCACAGCCTGGTAGCTGATTCAGGCGAGTTGCCGCGAGAAATAATTCATAGTGAAGTATGTAAAAATGTGGCGTATTCGACTGACCCCGGTGAGTTGAACTTGAGCCACATTCGAAAAATTCCAAGCGACGAACATAGTGTATTAATATGTACGATCACGCACGGAAAATGCTGAACATGTAATTGATTATTGTTAACTTGGCACGTGTGCATGGAGTATGACGTGCTTGACTCAAGCTTTCGACGGGCAGTAAATAATAATCCACTAGCATCACCATATGGTTATGTTGTGAAATTCGAAGCGATGTTCCGCTACTAACAATCTGTTTTAAATACCCCCCCCCCTTTTTTAAAAAGCTTACAGCAATACTAAAGTTAATACACTTTGTTATAAAAGCCTTTATTAAAATCGGTCACTTTTCTGGCCGTAGAGACTCAAACGTTGTGTGAGAAATATCATAAGTGCGACCTGTTAAATTAAATACGTTTATTGAGGAAAATACATATGTCACACCAAGCGAGCTCACCCAATCGTTAGACTTTCGGTTAGCGCGTTAGGGTTGCATAGGAAAGAAACGGCGTAGAAGGGGACCCGAAGGCCCGCTATATCGCCTTCTCAGAGTAGGTTTTTGCCCACAAAAAATAAGGTGCTACTATAAGCTCGTTTGGTTTACGGCCGTCCTGAAAGTAAAGACTTAGGGGTTTTCAGAAAAGGGATGTTTGTCATGTGCGGCGCGCTAAAGCCAAAGTATATTCCAATTTGTGTGAGCTTATATATCCGGCCTGCGCTTGTGGGCGATATGAAACTAAATCTGCAAGTCCCAAGAATGATTGCCTCGAAACGGTGGCTCTTTGTCGGTGTTCTTGTCCGAGTCAGTCTGGTGGCTATGTCGTGCTTGCCTGAAACACGAATATCACTGCCACTCCATACTTACATGTGCCCGTTGCTCCTTCAGAGAGACGCCAAAAGTGGAGACTTTCATGCTATATAAGTGACAGGCATAGGCAGGAATAGGCATCACCGCCCCCCCCCCCCCTCTCTCCTTTATATAACAACTGTATGCTTAGATACCAAATCGCAGAGAGCGCAAAAGCTCGAACTTTTTCTCACCAGATGCGTCTGCGCTTGACGAACGTGTTCGCCGAGCGGGGTGGGGTGGTGCCGGTACAGCTGGGTTTTTCCTGAGCTAGAGTATGCCTTCTAATGAGTAATGGACTTTCCGACTCAGCGCCTCTGACTCTGATCAAGAAGATCATCTAGAACTGGCGTGATTATCTTCTTGATCTCTCGGGTAATAATACCCTACTACCAGAAGGAGATCTAGAGTTGGTGTTTTTTTGTTGTTGTTGTTGTTGTGACTGTTGTGGGCGTCGTACCTGTCCTGCATACCTGTCACATGTCTGCACGAGTGTAAATGATGCTTTTCGAAGAGAGGTAAATGAGTGAATAGAAACACTGCGAGACGTGTTGTTGTTGTTGTTGTTGTTGTCTCGTTGTTATTGATATTGTTGTTGGATACAATGCAGCAGGCTCAGCGCTGTCTAGCTGTAGCCGACTGGATTTGAAGCGTAGGCGGCTCGATCTTCTTTGTCATTTTGCATTGCTTTGCTCCCCTGGGAAGGACGGCCAATGAGGCGGCATTAGAAGTTTCCGCCTATCGAATTAATAACTAATCGTACCTGTGGGGATAGAATTCGTTCTTGTAGTAGTAGTAGTAGTAATCGTAATAAGAGTAGTAGTAGTAGTTGTTGTTGTTGTTGTTGCTGTTGGTGCCGTTGTTGTTGTTCCTATTGTTGTTGTTTTTGTTGCTGCCGCAGTAGCAGTAGAAATGCCTAATAGTTATGCTGACCGTGTGTGGTTGCGTCTGCGTGTGTGTGTATGAGCGCGCTTTTATCGGTGTTAATCTTTGAGGCGCATCGGATTGCTGCGAATTGTTGCTCTAAGCGCAGTAGCAGAAGTGACGGTGGCGGCAACAGCAACAACAACAACAACAACAACAACAACAATTACCTCGTGTTATCTTTGTGGCCCTCGTGGTGCCAGCTCGAAACAAGCCGATCGAGGTCGGTCTCGGCTGGCTACTGAACGAATCGAAGTCAGCTAACACCGCGCGACGACCAAACGAAAGACCCACCGCCAAAGACTCGCCATTGTGAACTACGAAGTCAGCGGCTGCCAACAAGAGAAACAATAACAGAAACAACAACAACAAGAACAGCAACAACAACAGCAACAACAACAACAACAATGACAATGACAACAACGATGACTTCTGATTTTCTGGCGCACTAAATCTGCACACAAAACCTTAACGCTTGTGAACGTCGCTGCTTTTGCTTATGCAATTCGTGCAGGCAGCGGACACCAGATATTATTGTATCGGTCCGCTTCACGGCAGCTGCCGTTAGCTGTGCTGACTAAACACGCTCAGCAACGCTGTTATGGAACATTGTTGAAGTTGTTGGGGGTGTTGTTGCTATTGTTGTTGTTGTTGTTGCTCGTGCTCATTGTTTATCTGCGTCGTGGCCTAGTAAAACAACTAGGGCCGTTGTTGTTGTTGTTGTTGCTGCTGCGGCTGCTGTTGTTGTTGTTGTTGTTGTTGTTGTTGCTGTTGCTGTTTGTACTACTAGTGGTGATATGTTTATACTTACTGTTTGTTGTCTTTGCTATCAGTTGTTGCTACTGTTATTGTCGTTGTTGTTTTCATGGTCGTACTGAGACAACTTTATTTTTTCCTTGTCAACGTGTTCATGTGTTGCTATTGTTAATATTTTTTGTTGCCGCTAGCACCATCATCATCATCATTATCAGCGTTACACCATGACCGTTAAAATTGTTGTTGTTGTGGTTGTTGTTGCTGTTATTTCTCTCAACTTCTGACTTTGGTTATTGTTGTTCTTCGGAATGACCTACAGCGGCGGAGAACGCGTTGTTGTTGTTGTTGTTGTTGTTGCTACTGTCGTTGTGAACACTAAGCGACCATAAGTGACCGCATAGTCTTGCCCAGTGTCGCTAAGGTGCGTGCCGTGGGCTTGACACGGACAACTGATTCCTCCGTCCCGACGCTCCGCAGTTCCCGTTAAAAGTCCCTGCATACTAGCAAAAATATGCCGATATGCTGCCAGTCGATGGCATTTGCAGTTGGTTGGGATGGATGACTTTAGAGCGTTAACCCGGGCAGGTTCGGTGAGGTTCGTCGGCATCCGACAACCGACGTTACCAATGAGTTCTGTTCTGCCATAAAGCTTCCTCAGTTGAGTCATCGCTTCAGGCACTGCAAAGTGTCGACGATACTTTTTGTGTCGTCTGTACAATTAAGTAGACAGTTAGAAAAGCTAATTGGTGCCCTGTGAAAGTTGCTCTGCTGCTTCCGCAAACACTGCATACGGACACTACTCAGAGATACGGTTTGATCCGTGTAACTATCATCGTGTGGATAGGTTGATTAGATTTCTCCGAATAGGCGGTGTACAAAATGTTTTGAAATGCAACGAGACGCAAAAACCGAAAAGAAAAATAGGATACAAATTGACTACCTGGCTTTGCCGAGATAGCACGAGTATGCCTAATCGCTGCTAATACACGCGGGTGTCGCTGCTGCCACTGCGGTGGTTTTCCGGTGGTTAAACACGGATTTTCCGGCGTTTGTAGTTACTAGCCTGTTTAAAAACTACACACTAACTAATCAGAGCCACCCGGCTAACAGGTAAAACGGCTTTCGAAACAGTTTATCCTAGCACTTATCGCCGCTGATCACACGAGACATGCTGACAAAGAGACAAACAGAAACATAAAACAACACACAAATCATGGAGGATGAAAACAAAAGAAGAAAAAAAAGATGGCGCAATTTTTCTGGCATCATCAAGGTGGCGGATTTTGTACTCAACCACGATTACGCAGATCTCGTGAGACCGTAAGACCGCACACAGTTTAAGCCCAAACCCCCAGTCGCGCTGGGATTGTTCCAATTACCGTTGCCTATTAGTGCTGCCAATACGGCTGATGATGATGATGTTGATAACAATGATTATTTTAGCGTATTAATTAACGTATTAATTTATTGGTTGGCTGGCGCTGGCCGCCAACCGCATCAATTAGCTTGCCGTCATTGCCTTCGTCTTAGTGAGTGAGTAACCAGCAACCAACTGGCGAGTCAGTCAATAAATCGACGACGATTAAATCAATGACGAAACGACTTCAAGGACGATCGATAAGGTGCCAGGGCAATTCTAGCTGTTTTGGTTGACGGGTCCGGCCACGTCAACGTGCGAAACACGCACGGCCGCCGCAAGTTCCAGAGTTTCAAACACAAAGTTTGACACTGCGCTAGCGTATGCATGAACACCAATATACAAGATGTACCTACCAGTGTACAGATTGCATATATGTAGGCGACAGGCTTCGCGACATGTTAACGTCCGTCGAGCGGAGCGGAGCAGACGTCCGGCCTCGTCCGGTGATACCGGTGTGGCTTGCTACAGGTTCGTTGGGCTACACTGCTACCGCGTTACCAGGATTCGTTCGGTTAAACTAGTACTGTGTTGGGCGAGGCGGCTACGGCGCGAGATTCCGAAAGGATTTTGAACAACAACAACGACGACAACAACAACACCAGCAACGAGAACAACAACAACTACAACGACGACGACGACGACGACGACGACGACAACAACAACAACAACAACAACCACCACAACAACAACAATGACGACGACAACAAAAACAACAACAACAACAACAACAAGGTGTTTGTCTCAGTACTCCGCCGGTGCATCTGCTGCTGCTGCTGTTGTTGGGTCTATTGCGGTTCCAGCCTCGCGTCTCAGTCGCGGCTCAGACATGCTACAAGCATTTAGCTAGGCGCGAGTACTGCCGACGAAAATGGCGCCTTCTGCCCCGGCTCGACACCGGTCGAGACGGAGGCGATGAGGAGAAATAGCTACGATTTCGTTGCTGCTGCTGCTGCTGCTGCATCTTCTGCTTCCGCTGCGCTCTTCTGCGCTTGCCGCCTTTGCTGCTGCGTTCGCTCCAGCCACCGCTCTAGTCACTGCCGAAAAGCTGTGGGCGCCGAGCGCTCCAGCGCTGCTTTTAGGTCATCGTCGGCCGCGCCGAGCTTCTGTGCGTGCTTTTCTACTGGTGGCCCACTTCAGACGGGCCCTGCCTGCTGCTGCCACGACACGCCGGCTGCCAAGCTCACCTTCCTATATATATATATATATATATAGTATATAGCGTATATATGTATATATATATATATATATATATATATATATATACGTATATATGTATATATATATATATACGTATATATATATATATATATACGTATATGTATATATATATATATATACGTATATATATATATATATACGTATATATATATATATATATATATATATATATATATATACGTATATATATAGTTGCTCCCAGAATTTGTCCAACAAACTTTGACGTCTAGTACAAGTCGGCAAAAAAAGCTTTTTTTCCCCAATAGAGCATAAGGGCGAAAGTGTCTTCTTTTGGAGTGAAAGCGAAATGATCCAAAGTGGTTGCATCCTGCTCTTTATCATGACATATCTTCACTAAACTGCGAATGCGAAAGTCAATCATACCTGCGTGTTTGGAAAACATTTTTGCATTTTCTGATGAACTCTACGTAAGCTCAAGGCAGAACAAATGTTGTGTTGAAGATAATTCTCAATAAATAAACATGTTTGCACTTTTTTTATTTGGGGCTTTCACACTCAATTACACATTTTTAAGAAGACATTTTTGCTCCTTGTTCCGAGTTGTACTAGATTTCAAAGTTTGTTGGACGAATTCTGAGAGACCCTATATATATATATATATATATATATATATGTGTATATATGCCCGTATGTGCAACTCAAGACAGGTCGATGCAAGCCACTACCACAAACATTGCATCTTTTTAAATATTGAGTGACGGCTACTATATCGGAACCTGGGAAGTTCCCTGGCATTTGAAACCTTTGAAGGGGCTCTCCTTAAGGATCGTGAATCCTGATTCGCAAAGTTCAAGACTTCCGCGGATGTGACAACGACGCCCGGTGTGCATCATGCATTTTACCAGCAAATCTGTGTATATATATATATATATATATCACTAAACACGGTTACGCATTTTATCTTGATCGCTCGGTATCGCAATATGTGTGGGCAACATCGCAGTTTCTGGGCAACGTGCCGCCCCAAACGGAGAGAAACGTCTAGAAGAGGAAAAGAGTTTGGAAACACAGACGAGAGAAGCAACCATATATACATATCATTATATAAATGTGTACAAATGAGTGTGTGTAAACTACGGCTCTGCTCAAAGAAACAGCCAACCTTGCGGACATCTAGTATTACCTCCACACTTTAGGTCGCGAATTGGTTTCTCAAAAACGGAAGCAATTTTTTAAACGGCGTCCTTCACAGAATCTAAACTTACCCCTGGAACGGCATCATAAAACACCCATGCCCATGGTTAAGTACCTGGGCGTGATCCTGGATAAGGCTCTCACAAGAACATCTTATGTGCACCATGCAGCGAAAGGCTGCTAAAGCCTTAGCCGAGCTGAAAAAAGCCTCCCGCGGATTAGAGGAGCAACCGACTCTCGGCACCGTCTCTTAGCATCAGCAGCAGATAGGATCATGCTGTATGGCACACCCTTATGGAAGTGCAGGACTACTAGGCTACAACACGCCGCCGTTTCAACACATATAGGCGACGGATGCGAGATTTGTAGTTGTAAGTCGCGCCTTTAGTACTCGAACTAGAGTACTATAAGAACGTTGGGGGCTCAACATCGCAAGAGCAAATCGCACGGGTTCCACAACAGCCACGCAAGTCCTCTCTAGACAGGCTCCCTGGGACCTAAAAGTAAAAGAACTAGCTTCAGGATGTCCCTGTACTGAATGGAAGCTACAGTCTCGAAACCCAAGTAAGTCTCTTGACATGCTAAAACCTTGTAATCATCGAGATTCGCAGAATTTGTCTTCGAGGCAAAAACACATGCCGCACAAAATCAAGCAGCCTTAAAAGCAAGATAAGGTGGCTAGGTGAAATAATTTCGAGAAAACAGTACGGTGCGGCCACCCCCGACAAGGGGCAAAGAGGACCACTGGACTTTGTGGGTTCGTAAGTCCCAGACTACCGTGGCTGTAACAAAGACGCTTGGTGTGCATCACGCATTTGACCATTTATTCGCAATATATATATATATATATATATATATATATATATATATATATATATGTTTCACAACATTATACGTTAAGTGGCATTTATATACCACCAAACACGGTTACGCATTCTTATCGTGATCGCTCGATATCACAATATCGCTTGATAACATCGTGGTTTCTGGGCAACGTGTCGCCGCTGATCGTAGATGTGAAAATAGAGAGAGGCATCTTGATAGAAAATGACGGGTTTGGAAACACAACGAGTGCAGCAACAACAGTACGAGCAGTTCTGTACGATGCTTTTCTTTTTCTCAAAAATATGTACATGCTCACTTGTCTCAAAAACTGCATGTGCCCTCACTTGACAAGTTCGTATCTCTTTGGCGAATTATATACACGCATTTGGATAGTCAGTATTCCCCAGTCCGGGGAAATTACGATGATACAATTTTATCTGGCTGCTCTACTACTACTACTATCCGGGGATACACGGCATCACCGGATATCCGTTTTCTCTTAGGTATATATATGATTGGGTATTTTAAATATATTCTATATTTGCAATAGTTCTGCCACCTCAGAGGTGAACATGGCCCAGACGATAGATAGCCCAGTTTCCTTCTCTCGGTGCTCCAAAGTCTTTTTTTAGTTGCGACCACTAGATGGTCTTCTCTAAAGCGACTGTCGTGGCACACACTCCCACGGAGTAGTCGGTTGATTCACACGCGGGCTTACTTTCGTGTGTTCGACCATTGGCACTGAGTGATTAATGGTCGTTACTTTTGGACCAATGGAAAGTTGTGGCCACACCATTGATTCCATAGTACTTCTTGCGATTACTTCGTAGCCTTTGCACTACGGAACGCCGTTCTCAACGTCTCTAGCGCCAGCACTAATACCAGTGTCTCGACTTCCGCGTTGCCGTTACGATTAAATTGGCTTAACCGTTGCAACAATTGGCCGCCGCGGGCTCCGTTCTTTTTTCCCGTCTCTGTCTCTCCTAGCATAGTAGCACTTCATTGTGTTTGTTTGTGTATGTCTCTCGCTGGATACGCCCTCTATATACTTCACACGTGCGAAACACGTCAGCAGCTAAGCAAGTAAGTAAGTAAGCAGGACCAACAAACATGCGGACAGGCGAAACTACCGGCTCAGGCACCAACCACCTCGTTCATTCAGGCCCAGTGCGTGCTCCAGTTTCCGAGGCTTTCACGTTTCCCAGCTCCCAGCTTCACCCACAGATTGATCTCGTCTCTCTCAGTGGTCCTAGTGCTTTGCTGCAAAGTTGGCTCTGGTCGGGAGTTCCGGTAAACTGCTGCTGCTGCCCACTTAGCACTCATCGTCAGCTTCCATTGCACTTCTTCGATGCTATCTGACCTTCAGTGCTTCGAGTGCTTGGCGACGAGCTATGGCAGTGACTGTCTGGTTTCTGTTGCATCTGCTCTCCTCTTCCGAACTCTTTCTGCCACAGTTCCTCCGCAGTAGATTGGAAACTTCCCACGGATGGCTTATGAGCTGAATTTGTACTGGATCCTTTTGTATAAACCAGGCAAACTGCTCAATGTTTGCAAATCGACTGTTTTGTGCGTCCGATTGACACATCCCCAAGAAGACGATCTACATTTTTGTGCGACGTATTGGTGACCACGCCTCCGGTCACCTCCGCACCCCAACGACCAGACCACTACAGCAAGAAAGGATAACAATCTTACGCCAGCAGCAGCAGCAACAGCAACGACAACAATACCAACCGCAACAGCCACAACAACAAAAACAAGCTTGTCAAGCACTACTTCCACCATTAGCCTAATGTGACGAAATGATTTTTGCCACACAGTGGACAGACAGCCGGTCATTCGGTCGGTCGTTCGGTCAAGTGACCTCCGGGCATCATGACGAGTGTGCCGATAAATAGATCCGGACCTAAGGCCATGACCTTTTTACTGCCCCCCCCCCCCCCCCCCAATTGTATTCGGGCGACTTCTCTGCGTTACAGTACGTGTTTGCTTTCTTTCGAAACCTAGCGAATTCATCCAGACGGATATGGGTGAGTCCCTCATCTCCTTGCATCGTTGTCGTTGTCGTCGGCCTCATCGTTGTCATCATCGTCGTCGTCGTCGTCGTTATTCAATCGGCCGCAGTCCACTGGGGGTCGGCTTGACCCAGTCTGCGACTTTCTTCGCGTCCCCGCGCAACGACCGCCGAGCTTCTTCATCGTTTGGTCGATGTCGTCGTTGCCCCCGACGCGCCCCCGATGCCAACCAGCTTCATCTGGAAGTAGAATTAGTAGTAGCAGTAGTAACAGTAGTAGTAGTAGTAGTAGTAGTTGGTGTTGTGTGTTACGTTTCCGTAGCAGCTGAGGAGGTCAGACCAGACCAGCAAAACGTTTCGGGGCGAGAGCCCTAGCGGTTCGGCCAAAGAATCAGATATTTCGGTCACGTTTTTACGTACCAGACGGCTAGCAAACCGGCTGCTCCGGCTGCAATGCCGCGCTGTCTGTGCATAGTTTTGTCGACGATGGCGAGAATGTGTGTGTCTGTTTGTGCATTCCCGCTGTGTGTACGCTGTGTGAGTTTGTGTCCGACTGTGTGCGATGAATGTGTGTGATAGCGTGATGATGCTGACGCGGATAGTGCTTATAATAACAATTATGTATGACATTTGACGTGCAGTTGAACCGGCCGATAAAAACACGGTAAACATCGACACTTAGGTATCCAGCTAAGACAACAACAACAACAACAACGACAACCACAACAACAAAAAGCAGCAACCGCAACAGCAACAACAATAACGACAACAAAAATAGGATCAATCACAACAACCATAACAACAGTGATAACGACAGTAAGATAATAGCGAAAGTAAAACAAGATGAAACAGGTTTGTCCACTATCGAGACACGTGCATAAGTGCTGTGTGTGTGTGTGCAGAGCCTTGGAGTAGGTGTTCGGCATTCATTCGAACCATCCGAAAACTGGTTTTCGGATGGAGCCGCATTGAGCCTCTAAGTGGCAACGTGCTTTCCCATCGTGGTGATCGGTCGACGTCGCGTCTAAAAAAACATCCAATTACTTTCGTTATTACAGTCTACGAGAAGTGTAGTTTTCGCTTAAACACGCGAAATCGACGATGGCGGATTCCTTAGAATGAGTGAGATGAGAGCGCCGCTCTAACGTGATTATAAACTACTGTTTACTGTGTTTTTTTTTTGTTGGGCAAATGCGGCCGAATATTGTTAGCCAGTGTGCTGCGCAATGCAGGCACATAAGTAGACCAAGTCGCAATGTGTCATCATTTACAAATATGCCATCCCTGAGCCATAGCCTATCTATTGGATCCAGTTTGATCTTTGCCCGGACAGAATTGGACAGCTTAGATCAGTAAACTATATATAAAATGTATTGTTGCTGTTTATTCACCATTATTATTATTATTATTAGATCCACACACCATAATTACGGGTTATGCCGTTAAAGCACGCGAATCACAGCAGTTGTTAATGAGAGCAGGTGTTCCATTACAGCCATTCCATTACGTCGTATCGGTCGATATCGATTTCAGCACAATGTTTACAAACTTAAGCTCAACGTGTAGGAGATTCCTCAATACCACCGGTTAGGGAAACCGCCCTCAGTTCAGTCTCCTTTCCTCAGTGCATGCCTAGTAAAAGGTCACAGCCAGAGCGTCAGTGGCACTCTCAAGTGTCTGAACTTATTGACCAATCCTAGTGCGTGCCCATTTATTGATTTGTATGTAGCCAATCCTATGATCAGTTTGTGAACAAGCCATTTTTCCCGCTATTGCATCACAGCAGTTTTCCTTAACATCGTGTCGTCGTCGTTGTTGTCAATATTGTCGTCATCGTGTTCAGTGGTGGCTCATCGTACTTGCTCATCAACTCGTTGTAGATCCTACCCCAGACTGCCGAAATTAGCACTGACGTTTCACATATCCGTGCCACGCGCGTTCTCGTCTGTGCGTGTTTTGGCTTGTTCGTTACCTCCGATCCGGGCTGACCACAAGGACACCCATGTGGTGGCCGCTTGCTCGGACTTTGTGGTTCCCATTTAGCCAGGAGTCGCCGCTATTGTTGTTGTGGTTGTCATTGTTGTTGTTGTTGTTGTTGTTGTTGTTGTTGTTGCTGTTGTTGTTGTTGTTGTTGTTGTTGTTGTTGTTGTTGTTGTTGTTGTTGTTGTTGTTGTTGTTGTTGTTGTTGTTGTTGTTGTTGTTGTTGTTGTTGTTGTTGTTGTTGTTGTTGTTGTTGTTCTTGTTGTTGCTGTTGTTGTTGTTATTGTTGTTGTTGTTGCTCTTGGGGTTTTCTTCTGGTTACGAACTATTACTACCAGAAGAAATGCGTGCAGATCTTCGGCAAAAACGAATGCGACCCAAATCGACGAAATATAGCGCTGCACATCGCCTATATAACGCGTGCCCCTGAAAATATGGTACCTCATATATATATATATATATATATGACAACAAGAAAAATCACTTTTACTTCATACCAATGTCTCATAGCCATGCGCGCAATTTGCCACAATCATTCGTCTGTTACATTGTACAGTTCACTTGTTATATATATATATATATATATATATATATATATATATATATATATATATATATGTTTATAATTTTTTTAATTAAAGCAATGCTTGTAGGATTTGATTGCTTTTTCAACGGCGCCGAGGTTATGCCGAAACCATTATAATTTTGCTCATGCAAACATCTATTGTGTATAGCGCCAGGGGATGCTATATGGGCTGCATGCTACTGGTAACGATCGGTCGTTTAAGCAAATGCAGGTTACCTTCCGAGTCGAGTCTGGTGGCGTAGTGTATTCGCGTGCGCCTCACGGCCAGACGAGACACATAGGTGCAGCACGGGTTCGATCTCCACCGTTGCACATTTGTATTTGTGGGGTCCGTCTTACGAAGCCATGCGAAAGCAAGCCCGTAGACGTTATATGATGGCTGAGGGTCAGCCCGAATTTTTTTGGGTTACCTTCCCCTTACCCTTTGATGAAATCGAATCTACCTGCATACATTATCCACAAACATTTCTTAAGCAGTGTTGTTCACCTCTATCTGTTCAAGATAAGTCCAATAACAACAAGCGGTTCAAACTGTTTTTACTTGCGTTACGACTCATATGTATGCTATTGCTGTACATACACATGTAACAGCGGTACAGATGTGTCTAGCGACCTGGCGTTAAGTTGTCAGGGGTTGCTTACTTAATGGTTTAGGCGTAGTTCTTGGCCATCCGGAACAAAGTAACCGTTGGTTGCTTATGAGGTTTACACAAGTATTAACTTCGCCGTTGTACATACAGTACTGGCAATAACGTTCCTCCGGTTTGCAGAAAAAGGGCATCTATTGCTACATACCCTTTTTATACTAATACTTAATAGCTTACCATAACCTTTAGAAGAACATGTTGTCAACGCCTGACACTTTTTTTAATGTTCTTCACGGAATTTATGCTTAAGATTATCAAAGTGTCTAAAACGGAAACTTTGTTATCAGCTACGTTGCAGTAATCATGAATGGGACATCATCCCTAATATTCGCTTGAAACTTCTCACGACACGCGTTGACCCCTAATCCACGCTTGAAGCTCTACAGCATATTGAAACAGACCACATTATTCCGAGACTAAATGCGGTTTTTGATCTTGATTCGCTGCAACTCGCCGTTTGCCCCCAAAAACATGAGAGTAGAAAAGAGCGGAGAGACACTTTTCTCTCTCTCTCTCTCTGCTTGGATGTGCCTGCCTGCACTGTCGTCGTGGGTACTTTTCGCACTACTACATTCGACGACCCAAAATATGCCCCGCGGGTTGTTGCCATTCTTGCTGCTGCTACTGCCCCCTGATAGTTCGTCGGCAGCCACGACTTTGTGTCCCAACGAACTGGCTAGGTTGCTATGATTAGTTGAGGCTCCCTTTAACAATGGTCGTTGCTTGGTCAAGCAATCACCACGGTCATGAGAGTTTGCATAGATGATGCAGGACACAATTAGAGACGACAACAACAACAACAACAAAAACAACAAACTTATAGCGATTACAACTAGCTGCTTACTAAAAGCCCAACCATGGACTATAGTTTCAAGTCGTCCGCATATCACGCGGGGCAGAGGCAGTAAACAAATATGCTATTTCGTTAGGGAAATACTTTAATTTAAACCCATTGAAATTAATGCCCGACGACTCAGGATCTCTGGATCGAATAGCGCGGAAAGATAAATAGTCGCGGACAAACAAACGGGCAGAGCAAGAACTTGCAAGTAGACTAATCCTGCCTTGTCATTCCAAGCAATGAATGAGATCTGGCGCTGGAACAGCAGCGGCGCCTATGGTGGCGTAAGCTGCCACGTCTTTTTTCACTAGGCCAAGTGTGTTTGGTTGTTTCACTGCAGTAACACAACAAATGCCCCGGTGGTTATGTAGGTTAGGGGACCACCAGATTTTAGTGTGGGTTTAAGAGTCTTAAACTACCCAAACCAATGGGGTGTGCATTATGTCTTTTTGTTCCTAGCCCCCTGTTAAAAAAAAGTGTGTTCGGTCCTTATTTCGCTGTTCTTTTTTGTTTGTTTTGCTCAGTAAGTATTTTGGCTTGCCTGTTGCCAATTGTGCTCGGCTAAGTTCCGGGCTTAGCCTGGTCCGCACTGGGTTATGTACCCAGTACTCACCAGAGTCTAATGAGCGTTCTCCTATTCGCCATCTGGGGACGCGCCTAGTAGGGGACCAGCCCCTCGGGCAATTTAGCTACCTGGGTACTATCTGCCTGTCTAGATCTAGATTAAGCACGATGCTTGCCGAGGTATGATGAGCATTAGAAAGCCCCCGTATGCTGCGCTGTGACAGATGCTGCGTCGCCGAAAGAATCGCGCCCTATTGAACGAACTAGTAGACATGCACGCATACAGTTTTGCTTGTTACTCTTGGTGAGCGGGAAAATATATTCGCGCACACTTAGGACCTGGGAGAGTAGCATGTGGTATTCGATGCCAATTATGTTGGCATTATACCTACCTAAAACATCTCAACTAGGGGCTTCATGACGAGACAAGGAGCTACCGTGCGAGAACCAAGGCAATACTAATGGTGCTTAGTAATAGGACTGCTACCTCACCCGCTGCCATATTGGGCATTTTGCATCCTGGCGTGCCGCCTTCGATACCTCCGACATCAACCTCCTCTCCTCGAACCTGCTACGATGCTCCGTACATGAATGATTATAAGTGAATATTCCCGCCGCTGCCGTCGCTGCTGTCCTTGGACTTGTTGTTGTTGCTGCTGTTGCGTGTAAAGTTGTTGTTGTGGTTGTTTTTATTTATGGTCCTGTTGTTGTTGCTGTCGTTACTGAGATATTATTGTCATTCAAGGTTGTTATCGTTGTTGTTGATACGGTCGCTGTGGTTGTTGTTGTTGTTGTTGTTACGGTTGTTATTATTGTCTTCGTTATTGCTGCTGCTGCCGCTGCTGCGTTTACCTGTTGATGTGCCATTGCCTGTTGTCCCGTCCTTTCGTTTCAATTGCCCTTCGATTCGCCATTTCCGTATGTTGCGCCCGTATGTTTACTTGGGGGCCAATGGCACGGCGGGCGACTCGCCGACTCAATCAGCTCGCCAGACGTCTGGTTGTTGTTGTTCTAGTTGTTGTTGTTCTTCTAGTTATTGTTGTTGTTGTTGTTGTTATTGTAGCTGTTGTTGTTATGCTTTTAGCTGTTGTTCTTGTTGATGGCGGTCCTGGTGGTAATGGCGATGATGACGACGACGCCGACAGTGATTACCAAGACGACAATGCAACTACAATAACGCAGAGCAACGTCAACATCAGCAACCCAGCTTGCAGCAGTAGCAACAGCAGCAGCAGGTCTTAGCAACAACAACAACAACAAACATGACAACAGCACCAGCACCATCACTAGACAAGAACAAATACTACAACAACAACAACAACAACAATAACGCTGTTGTTGTCGTCGTCGCCGTTCTTCTCGCAGTCATCTTCTCATCATCCATCCATCGTGGACTTCATCTTCACATTTGCGGTGGCTACGGCGACTCGTCGGGCAGCGGCAGGTGTGCCGTCTTGACAGCGGCGCTAGGAACGACTGAAACAAAATGGCCGCCCGCTGCTTGATGTCGTCGGCTGCCAGCAGCAACAGCAACAACAACAACAACAACAATGAAAACCATCACCACTACAACAACAACAACCACCACCACTACAACAACCACCACCACCACTACTACACCGCTTGGGTGTTCCAGCGCCGCGTTCTTCCGGGGCGGGGGATGGGGTGTGGGGGGGGGGGGGTATTCCTACTATGATTCTCACTACTGCTACGACTATAAGAACTACTTCTACATTTATGATGACTTCTACCAATACTACTACTTTTACTACGACCACGACGACGACGACGACGACAATTATTATTACAACGACGACGACGACGACAACGACGACAACGACGACGACGATAACGTTTCACGTTCAGGGGTTTGGGGGTGCGTACGCTTTCGTCAACATCCATGATGTCGCCGCCGTTGGCGGTCAACGGTTGCTTTGGCACGGCTTCGGCCAGCACCGAAGCCACGGCCAAGCAGCCCCTATTCCAATATGTTCAATGGCCAATCAGTGAGTGAGTGAGTAAATGTGTCTGTGTGAGCGAGCAATGCAAGCAAATGCGTGAGTCGGTCAGCCTGTTGCAAGCAATTGCCATAGCGTAAGCCAAAACATAGAGGAGGGGGGAGCAGCTCCCGCTCAACGCTTGACGTCGTCCAGTTGGTGTCCAGCCATCACGCCGGCGAATTTCCCTCTGCTTTCCTTGAATTGCATGTCAGCTAAGAAGGTGTATACACTCACATATATATATATACTATATATATATATATATATACATATATATATATATATATATATATATATATATATATATATATATATATATATATAAATGTATACTCTATCGTCTTATAACAGTCAAAGTGGCGCGCTGTTCTATATATTCAGTATTTATTTCACCATCAAACGGATAGTCGGTAGATGCATGTTTCACAACGTGACAGTACGGTCTCAGATAGTATGCAATTAACTTTACCTGATAAGGACATTCCGCAAAATTCCGCGCAAACAAACGCACACACACACACACATACACAAGTATGTCGTAGCGTCCAATACGACTTCGACGACAATTCTGCACAAAAGCAACACAACACTTCAATATTCGAACAGTTCGGCTGTTTAGATATGCATACGTAGAGGTGGTGTACCTGTGCCAAGTTATTCGGCAGATTAGCGAGCGATTCTTCTGCATTCTGGTTCTTTTCCATCTCTGTGGAGATCCGATCAGTATCGTTATCAACTCCCAGTTTCACGTTTCTATCATCTTCTAAGACTCGAAATACGTCAATAGAATCACTGCTGTAAATAGTGAACATTGCTATGTGCTAGGTCTTCTAAAAAAAAAGGTTGCCTCCCTCTGCGCATCCCCCTAAGGCACGCGCGTTGTCAACGCGCCCTTTGGAAGCTTTACAGCACGCTCGATATGGCAGGTTTTCAGCCGAGCTGGACTTTTCGCTCAAATCGCTCAGGGTCAGATATGATGGTGCAATTTTTACGAAAGCAGAATGTTGCCTTGCAGGCGGGGGGGGGGGGGTGCGGGGAGCACTTTGCACCATTTTCACCAAGCATCGTTCTATGTAGGATCAGCCAGCGCCACCACGCGTCGTCAAAATACGATGCGTACGATGGAACAGTTGCTTCAGGTTAAGCGGACGCGTCACACATGTGATAACAAAAGCAGCCGCGCAGCTCGGTCACTCGACCGACCACCATCAAAATCACGGCGCCGCCACCGCCGCCCCTGCTTGCGTCAACTGGAAACGCGACAGGAAGCTTGAAGTAGCCGACGTCTCCCTTCGTACCGTACTGTACCGTACTCCTGATGTCTTTCGAACGGTCACTTGTCTGCTGTAGCGTTGGGGCACGTGGCATCGCTGCTACTCTTGTGGCGGCCCCGGGTCGTCGAAAACGCTACAATATATATATATATATGAGTAAGGAAGATTATGTAATGCCATAGCAAAGGTTGATTACAGTGTACCTCGCTGCAATATCTTTCTGCCTTCTCATTGCAGTACGTGTGATTCCAAGCATGCTTAGCACGATGTCAAGTAGTGTTGTTTTAATTGCTTGTAAAGTGTTTTTACAAAAAAAAAAAAAAATATATATATATATATATATACTTACCCATCCAGCGTCGGTACACATTGGCAGCTAATCTCCCGTGGGGCCTAGCGTGACGTCGAATCTCGAAGGAGGAGCCGCTGTGACCAAATGTTCGGAATGAAAGCGCCGGCTGGATCAGACCTATAGTTTTTCTATCGTCGTAACCGTCGACTGTGCTGAAACGGCCATCAGATCAAAGAATTAACGCATGTATGATTACTCATATCTGTTTATTTATCCCACACCTACGCAAGGCACTATTCCAGACCAATTTCAATCTTTGATCAAGCTTAACCAACCTTAATCTATTGTCAATCCTAATCAACCTGAATCTATGACCAATCTTACCAACCAGCGTTGATCTATAATCAAACATAACCAACCTGAGCCTATGATCCAACCTGAATCTGTAATCAAGCTTAACCAACTCGAATCAATAGTCAATTTTAACCAACCTAAATCTATAACCAATTTTAACCAATCTTAGCCAACCTTAATATATTATCGATTTAACCCAAACCTAACATATGGTCAGTTTTAACCAACCTTAACCTATAATCAGTCTAAACCAACATTAATCTGTGATCAATCTTAATCAATCAAATCGATCAATCAATCAACCAGCCAGTCGAATCGGCGCAGAACGAGAAAAGCGTCTCCTGTTGCTCGTAACGGGCGGGTCGTCGCGGATCGTCACGCCAACACAATTTGTCCTACTCGTGGTATTGTCAAACTGATCGTTGACGCTTGACGTGTTTGTGTGCCAGTCAACCAGTCATTCAAATGAAAGGGGCCGGTGAAGGTTGTCGATGTTAATTTCTCGCTCCTGTAGCTCTGGCCGAGCCGGACATATCTTACGATGCGTCCCTACCCACGCACGCATTTGTGGTGTCAATGCCTATCGCGACTAGACAGTTTAATGAAGCTGAGGATACTAATGGTGTGATAGCATAACATTGCACATAGCATCAATGATGTAGACTAATACAGGTGTGGTATTGATGATAAATGGTAGCGGTATGGACGTATATAACAGTTATCGTAGTGATGATTCCAATGGGGGTTCTGATCATGATGAGAACTGAGATAATGACTGACGATTAGTGGTTAGTCGCTGATATGGTTAGTTATTTGACGTTTTAATCGCTCTTTCTTGACTAACTCAACTTGAGCTAAACATAAAACGCATGGGTCAGTTGACGCCATTTTGCAGAAGTTCTACCGCTAAGCGTCCGAAAAATCGAAAGACTATTCGAGTTCGGTTGAGGTGCAACGAAAGGCGCAGAGCAGCAACGAACCTTCACAAATCATTAAGAAAAACTTCAATATTCAAGGGAAGTTACGAATGGGCATCACTCAAATCAATCTAGCTTGACGCCCCTCGAATCGCCGGTGACCGTGTCATTATGATGTGGCTTTGGTTCGGTTTTTTCTTGGATAATAGGCTATAGTAGGGCCACCAGTAGACGTGTGTCCCGGACCTCAGTGAAATTGATTACGGAACCCGAAAATAACTTTCCGGGCTTCTGATACTTTCAAACACGTATCACACGATTTCGTTTGAATGCACGACACGAAGCACTTGTCGTCGGCACCTTCCCGTCGAAAACTACTCTCAACTTTGAGGGAATATCTAACTACATTTCCTACACTATAGAATATTTATTATAATTATTCAATTGCAGGGTTATTGCAATCGTTCTGCTAAGGGATCACAGGGCTATGTGTTTACGTCACAGACACAAGGGCTTGTGAGGAACGCTACTGGTTGAGAGCTTCACTTTGAAGCAGCCCCTCATTTGGCCCATATGTGTTGCCGCATTGTCACGCTGAGTCGCCAGTGATAGCCGTGCGTTGAAGTCGATAGTCAGGAGCTCTTTTTTCTTCGGCTGTTGCCAGTTGGATTCGTTTGCCAATCTTCGAACGAGAAGCGACCATGCTTCGGGGTCGGGTCCCCCGAGTGTCTCTAATGTTAGCTGACGAACGAAAACGAACTCGTTGACGAGCTGGGCATATTTGTTCATCTTCACTCGTTCAGCCTTGCGTTTCCCACAGCCACTTCCGTGGTTAGTTCCAGGTCGCAGTGAGCGTTTCGATCTCAACTCGTGCCATATAGAACCTTCAACTTAGCACCACATGCACTCTAGGGATTGATCAATGGATTCCTTTGCAGACAGCTACGTACGCGCTTACAAGGCTTGTATCGTCGCACCGTACTGTGTGTAAAGCTTGACCATCTTGTTGTATTTGCTGTGGAGTGCTACTCAGCTTGCCCAGGACACCCAGAGACACAACCAGCCTCGCGACAACGACAGTCATCAGTCGTTTTGGTGACGATGTGACCAGCGTGGCCGTGATGTCGAAGAAATGACCAGGAACGGGTTTTCTTAACTTCTAGCTTGTCTACACACGCCGCCGGCCTTTGAGAAACATAAGCTAGGAGTAGTTGCCAAAATGGCCTTTCAACGCGAACGTTGTTGTTGTTATTGTTGTTGCTGTTTGTTGTTGTTGTTGTTGTTGTTGGTACCGTCCAATGTTCTCGGGTTCCGCTTGCCGGCATGCTAGCAAAACGCTCTCCTCCTAATGATAACGACCTTAACGGATTGGATTTGACTTTATCGATCCGGGTTCATCTCTCCCCGCATATACTGTGCCTCGCTTATATCTTCGGCGCGTATTGCTGGCCGAACAGCCGTCCATGTGGTGCAACGAAGCCGCGCTCCAGCGGATCAAAAGACCACCAGTTGTGATGGTGAAGATATAGATAGACATAGATAGTAATGATAAAAGAAAACAAAAAACACGCACACACAAGTAATACGACTATTAATAAATAAGCACGATCAGCATCATTATGATCAGCATAATCGCAGCAATCACTTTCCCCTTTGCCCGCCAGTTTCGTTGTGTTTACTTTCTTCGTCGGTGGGCGCCCCGACTGCAGGAGGAGAGCTCCAGTCTATCAGTAGTACTACTAGTGGCTTTAGCACAAGAGCTACTGACCCATATATATATATATATATATATATATATATATATATATATATATAGGTGGTAAATCGTAGCGTGGTTGGGTGTGGAGCAGGTGGATACAGAGGGGTCTGTTACTTTCATGTTGGGGTGGTGTTGTTGTTGCCGACGTTGTCCCCTGCGGTTCTTGCTGTGGGGACCGTCGGCAGCCGTCGAATGGCGTGCCTTCGGTGGTGACTGTTTGGTCCGAGTAGCCGGGGGAGCTTGGTGGACCGCAAACATAGCAACAACAACAGAAACAACAACAGCAACAACAAGCACCACCACCACCACCACCAGCAACAACAACAACAACTACATCAGCGACGGCAGCAACAACGTGCTGCGTCTCCGGGCTACGGACACTTCGTTGACTACTGCCGGCCACCGGTTAGCAACGGCAAACGCAGCAACAGTAGAAGCTTTTATTGCTGTCGTTGTTGCTATTTGTCGTTGTCGTTGCTGCTGCTGCTATTGCTATTGTTGTTCTCGTTGCTGCTGCTGCTGCTATTTTTGTTGTTGTCGTTGCTGTTGTTGCTATTGCTGTTGCTGTGGCTTTTGCGGCTCCAAGATTCCTCTAGCAGTACTGGATTTAAACCTTGTCCTTGCCTCAGCTTAGCACAGTGCTGGATCCTACCAATGCGATAGAAGCAACGGTCTTTAAGCCATTTGTGTTCAAATAATGAGAAGATGTCTCATAGTTCTTCTCTTTTAAATCCTTGAACACATTGAGTGGCCACAAAAGCCTAGGCTTCTAAGACATGTAAAATTTAACAGCGTGATCTGAAGAGCCCTCAGAAGGGCCGGTGTACCATCCACACCGAAGCAAAGAGGTTTGGTAGCTCCCGGTGAAGCAAAGTTGACACAGTGACTATTCTATGATGGGCTAATGGGAAATGCTCAGCGTGGGACGTGAGGGTCTCATGCACGGCGGTCATATCCTACTCGCATCAATCACTGCCCTCAGTCGAGCCTGCATGGATAGCGGGCTAGTGGCGGCGTGGTCTAGGGAAGGAGTGCGCTGGTCATGGTTGTTATCTACCGGGGTGTCGCCGGTTTAATCCCTGCTGTTGTTGATTGAATTTTCTTTGAACGATGCTCATTGAGAATACATGATAAACCATACCGCTAAGAGTAAGCAGCTATGCTGCCACAAAAACTGCTGGGGAAACCCTAGATAGCTCAACATGTCCGGCCTTGGGTGCATTGAAGATATATCTCAGGATGAGTTTCAAGCCCGCAGGGGACGGATGCTGGCCTAGAATTAGAAGCAACCTTCTTAAAATATGTTTTTAATCCTAGCACGGGTAGAAAAGCATGCGAAAACTGATGAAAACATGAGTACACTTTCTGAACTGACTTGTTCCTCAAATATATAGCTAAACGCTTTCAAGAGATCACAAGAGATAGACGCGAGGCCAAGTCTCTGAGGCAAATCCTGTCTATGGCTTTCTGTGGAGGCACTGGGGCTTACCTCTGTTAAGCAGACGTTTACGCCTCATAGTTGTACTTACTGAAAAGGAGTTATGAAAACTAAACCTAGTGCAAACGCACAATCAGGTGCTATCATCTGTGGTTGATAGGTTTAGAGCTATTTTGCAAAGGTTATGTTAGCTCTCGAATGTTGAGAACGTGCACTGTTAACGCATATATTCGTTCTAACAAATAAACTTAAAAACATTATATATACATATATGACATGTATTTTTACAAAATTGAACTTCAATTTACAACCTAGTGAGTATAGCGTTCGCCTTTCTATTTGTTGTTATTTTGATTATTCTTCGTTAAATGGCATCTGTCACTGCCACACACAAAAACAAGTCTGTGGCAGTTTTGATTACTGTTTTCTTAATATATGTGTGTAGTAAAATATGTGGATCAAGCTTGGTCCGATTAGTACATTTAGTTCACCAGGGTGATTGGCGCGTTACGACACATCTCGCCACTGTGTCGAAGTTGTTGCGACAGACTTGGTGATTCAATGAGGCAGTAGTGTCAAACTGGTCCTCTAGGTTGCAGAAAAAGCTCTTTCAGCTTACTGTACTTAGCGTCTATAAGGTGTGTCAGCCCACACATTCATTGAGACAATGCGATCTACGTTTTTGCATCACATGAAGATCGTTATATATATATATATATATATATATATATATATATATATACTCAGATCCATTAATAAAAATACTTCCACAAATATATTCGACAGGAGATATGCGATGTATGCTTGCGCATGTTAACCGATTGAACAAATTAAGACGCATATTTCTGATTATGTGCTATGGGTGTATTTGTCGCCGTTGTGGCTGCCCTTGTTAGCAGCTGTTATTGATTATTGTTGCCGCTTTGTTGTTTTTGTTGTTGCCGCTTTGTTGTTGTCGTTGTTGTTGTTGCTGCTATTGTTGTTATAGTGTTGTTGTTGTTGTTATCACAACTGTCAGAGTGGCTAACGACCGTTGTTCATGCATGGTGTGTTCGCATTTCAGGCGATGGCCTCCCTGGACATCGAATCGGTCGCCAGTCCGAGCTGGATCCCTCTGCCCGAGAAGGATCCCCGAGTCGACGGCTGGCTGCTACTCGGCAATCCAGCGCCGATTGTGACAATTCTCGCTTGTTACGTCTACATCGTCAAGGTGGGTCGCTTGTGTACATGCATGCTAATAATGCAGATGACGGCAGTGCTGCACCAGGCTGCCCTGCCGTTGGTTGCTACACACCGCCAATTCATGCATTTAGACAAATACATGGCCAAATAAGGGTGCAGCACCACGACCCGCTCCACAGTGGACCAGAAAGGGTAACATTTTTTGTACCTATTCTACATATAGGATGCCCACAAAAATCCACACGCTTTATATATATGTGTATATATATATATATATATATATATATATATATATATATATATATATATATATATATATATACATATTATGTATATATATTAATGGCAAAGCCTTTGCCTTGCATTCGGGAGGACTGGGTTAGAGACCCAGACTGGCCACCCTTAAATTGGTTTGCATGGTTTCCAATTTAACCAAGGTAAATGCCAGAGTGGATTAAAAATTAGCCATGACATGAACAAACCGTACACGGGCATTTGCCTTACCAAAAATCTTTAAAAAAAAAAAATATATATATATATATATATATATATGAAACATATGAGCTAAACTGATTTCTGTAAATGTCATGTTAAGGCATATAAACATGTATCTATAAGGGCATATAAGTTGTATCTCTCTTTCTCTCTCTCTGTCTCGATAAGATAGACGATCCGCCATTCAACGGCATGGCTAACATTTACAATCATAGCCCTCATTTATTTCCTAATGTTTGCAATCGTAAATCAGTTTGGGATCGGGAGCAAACAAAATAGAGCCATTTTGATTTAATAAACTAGCGCATTAGAAGCGCCAGGCAATTGACGCGTACGCAGCACATAACAATTAAAATCATTTGCAGACCTTACTTCAATGATGCATTGTGACGCTTGCAGCACACACAAAGCTGTCCCACCAGAATCTCAATCTGAGTCTTATATTTTCATCTAGACCCGTCATTAGTAGGTATTTATTAGTACATCATAACCGGTGGACTGCTGTGACTCCTGTACTCCTGTATGTACTCCTGCGCCGTACACGAAGATATATCGTCGTTATGCAAACGATTGTGTGTCCGCTAGCCGCATATCTTCAAACGACATTCTACATTATGCGTTAATAATACTACTAGCACTAATACAATTAGGCGGCGCGCCAGTAGACAGCAGGTTTCTCGACAAAATGCTTGCCAAGGTGTCGCTGTTTCAAACATCAGAGTACCCCAGTTTCGTCAACTACCGAATCTGATCCAAGTACGTGCACGGCTGGCTGAACGGCTTATCTTCATACAACAAACCGATTACGAAACAGCTGTACCCCTTCGGCGGCCGCGCCAGTGGCGGGGACACGGACAACAACAGCAGCAACGAAAAGGATCTTAGCACATGCTTGCCTGGCGTCATTTGGGTGTGCCAATCTGTCGGAATACTGATGCTGCAATAGTGAAGACACACCAACGTAGTAGGTGATCACCGCTCTTCGTGAGTTCGCGCATACGAACGTATGCGTTGCAAAAGGTATTGATTGGAAAGTCCATCGTTATTTGCTAGATGGAGCACAAAAAATTGATGGAACGCCCGGGATTGCCCAGAACACAGTGATTACTCGTGCCCGAGGAAGTCACCCGACCCGAGTGTCGTTCCGAATTGCAGCCGATCACCTGCAACTTTATTGCGTGCATTTTTTTTTCTGTAGCACTATTGACTATGCCGATCAGCCGACTGATTAGCGGGCTAGCAGAAACACAAGTTGTGACTGCTCCATGCAAAATGACGCATCCGGGAAATTGCACACACTGTTCATCTGGCATATGTGTTTCAAATGTGTGTACTATATATATATCTACAGAGCTGTTGCAACGTAAGCTGGGCTCGATTCAAAAAGACCGGCACAGGCCAGGTAGGTTTTTTGGCCCATGGAAGTCATGGATAATTTCGGGATTAGGCCTAACCAGCGATATACTAGAATTAATTTTGTTTTTTAAGAAGGTTGTTTTTAATTCTAGACTATCCTCCGTCCCCTACGGGCTTGGAACTTAACCTGAGGTATATCTCCAAAGCACCGAGAGCCGGACATGTTAAGATATCTAGGGTTTTCCTAACAGTCCTTGTGGCAGCATGGCCGCTGACACTCAGCGGTATGATTAATCATCTAATCTCAATGAGGATCACTCAAAGAAAATTCGATCAACAACAGGGATCGAACCGGGGACCGGTAGATGACAACCATGACTAGCGCACTAGTCCCCTAGACCACAACCAGCGATATACAGCCAATGATATATTTAGTCGATCTTGCCCATCATCGGCCAGATTGCTGCTCTGTTGTGTGGCACAAGAGCAACAACAACAACAACGCCATTACAACCTTGCATCAGAAGCGGGGGTGGTCAAAGACCATCGGGGTGGGGAAACGGGGAAGTAGGGGGTTGGGGCTAAAACAAGTGTGATGGTCGCGCAGCTTTTTACCCGGCAAGCTGTTTCGTAACGCCTGGCTGCCTTCTGGGGGTCTAGCCGCTAGGCGGCATCTGAACTGGATGACAACTGCGGCTTTGGCACACAGACAGAAATACATTTCTGGGTAATGTAATGAATGAATGAATGAAGTTACACGCCAAAATAATCGCCACTCATGGTATTTCTTCTTGCACCGGCCGTATTCAGTCGCATGGACAAGAGCGGCGGCAACGAAGCTTGGCTTTAATACGCAGCACTGTAAGTGCATCGTCGGCCCAGTATTGGCAGCGGACCGCAATGCACACAGAACAACAACACGAACCTTTTTTCTTCTTGGGCACTTAACACGCCGCCGTCTGATCGGCGAGATGTAGTTCATGGCGGGCCGGCGGGCGGGAGTCGAAGTATCAGAACAGCCGTTCTGATTGCTACCTTCATAGCGATTACGTAGTAGTAGCCTACAGAAACATTAGACAGAAACAGACAGGGAGATTTATATATAAAATGCCATATTTGCAACCCTGGAAGTTAAACTTATTCGAGCGGGAAGCATTAGGTGCAACCATAAAATCCTTCGCCAGGGTGGTGGCGGCGGCGGCAGTGGCGACAACGACATGGCCGTGGTGCTATTTAAACCGACTTTAAATCGAAACGATAAGGAATCCTATGTTCTGTATTCAAAGTCATTGGTGATCATATGGTGCTTTAGATGTGTAGTGTTTCTATGAGCAACTAGGGGGCTAGAAGTTGACGACGGTCTCTTAATCGGTCTACAAGAACGGGCAGGCAAAAGTTTAAATAAACGAAAACATACTAAAAATAGCGTAGTTTTAATCACATGTTCGTAATTCTAGTGAGGCGAGTTTGAACGACCGTTTACTAGAAATTCCAAACGTAGTAGTAGTAGTAGTAGTAATAGACGGGTAGCGCCAGGCTAGAACACAGCATTCAGCACGGAATACATTGCCACCATACAAAGTTTAAGGAAATACTTAATAATATGATTTTTGGTGGTTAAAATGCTCGATACTTGTTTTAAGCATGGCTGTGCTTAACCGAGTCGTGAAATTTGGCTAGAGAGTACTACATAGTACTACATACGTCAGGAAAGATGGATTGTTGATAACACGTGCGGGAATTTTGACGAAGACCAGACGTGGGAACAGTCAGGAAAGCTATATGTGTATAATTCAACCTTAGAAAAGAAGTGTTACTACACGATCCTATTGCAGGTCAGTGTATGCACGTGTAGATTAGCTCCGGTTAGAGTCTTTGGTTCGACTCAGCAACTTAGGTCGATCACGTTTTCTCTCGACAACCGAGACCGGCACATCTTTAGCAAACATCCACATTTTTTCCTGCTGAAACCTCTCAGCAGTACTTTGGGGGGTTACGGGAATCCTGACGGACATGCACCACCCCAGCCATGGTGACTAGTCTGGGACTTGCAAACCCAGTAAACCCGCGTAATCGGCAGTGCTAACCAAACGAGCGTACGACGAAACGATTGAAACGAACTTTCGTTACTAATGTGAATACAAACATACTCTTGTGTGGTCTTTTGTATAACATAACAAACAAACATAGACAAATAGTATACGTGTATTTAGAAACAAAAATAGACGAAGAGTATATATGCATGTGTGTAAACAAAATACAGACAAACAGTATACATGTATGCAAAAAATAATAGACTAACGGTGGTACACCGCACAAATGATATGTTGTCGCCGCCGGTGCTAACCAAACGACGTGATTACGTGACATACCTCCAGGTTATCGGGCCGGCAATGATGAAGAACACGAAGGCGTACGAGCTTCGTCCGGTGATACTGTTCTACAATGCGGCTATGGTGATTGCCAATCTGTCCATCTCGACCTATGTCATCTATCACGCCTTCTGGAAAGGTAAGTTCGTTGCTCAGTCAGTAATTCAGTCTGTGTGCGTTCATTACCGCCACTAATCAGTATGCTGCACATTTATCACTAGTTGTAAGTACCACTAGCGATACTAGAGATTCTGATGTAATAGCATTAGTATCGAGCCCGGTGGCGTGGTGGCTTAAATCTGCGTCTTGCAACCGGAGGAGACACATAGGTGCGCGGGTTCGAGCCCCACCGTTGCACATTTGTATTTATAGGGGTCCGTGTATGAAACAATGTCAAAAACAGTTCCGTGGACGTTAAATCTTGGCTGAGGGTCAGCCCGAAAACTTTAATCGCATTAGTATCGTTATCAGTGCTCCCGTGACCATAAAAACATACAATGCATCAGCATTGTATGCTTTGATGTTGATGATAGTTTTTGTTGTAAAATTATTTTTTTCTAATGTTCAGTTATTACGATTGTGAGGTATGCACGTTATTATTGTGACCATATTGACGACAAATTGTCCTTCGGCCGCCGCACATAGGCTTCGTGGAAGCAGCGCTCGGGTGCTGTGTTCATAATCATTGCGTGTGTGTGTGTGAATGTGGTTGTGAGCATTCAAGCGACCGAGAAAGGGAGACACACGGCGAGAGAGAGCGAGAGCCTAAATGAAGGAACATAGTGAGAGAGAAAGAGACTAACTGAAAGAACATAATGAGAGACATAAGGAGGGATAGAGAGCTTCGTAGTAGATATATGTAGTAGGAACAGAAATCGTAGCAGGTCGATTAGTAGCCGTAGCTAGTCGAATAGATGCAGTAGCAGTACTGTTCGTAGTAGCAACAAGTAGTAGTAGTAGTAGCACTGCTACTATACATATATATCTATAGTAGCAGTAGCACAAATAGCTTGACCTCGGCTCTCCGCCGCGCCGTGACGTTGGTGACGCGGTGACCCCATTTGGTGGCCGCGCGGGGTTTGGATGCGGGGGGGCGAGTGGGGGTACGTACATCGCGTACTACAGCCTAGCACACTGCCCCAATACAGTAGCAGTGGAAACCGTGTGACACATACGCACCCCGCTCCCCCCCCCCCCCATAGACACATAGACAGACATACACACAGACAGTCATACATACAAACATACAGGGGTGGCTGGATGGATGGATGCATTGAGAGTTCGGCTGTACTACGGCGGCGGTGGCCGTGTACGTCGTCGTCGTCGTCGACGCGATGAAGCAGCGCCGTATACAGCGAGCGTATATGTACAGCGTTAGACCGACTTGGCGCGCTGCTGGCAACCAACCATAGGCTGATAGGGCTGCCGGCCCGATGGCCGGTCCGTGCGTCCGTCGACCGGCCACGGGTTTGACAGGCAGCCCAGCCCAGCCCGGCCCGGCCATATGGACGCTTGGAAGAACAACATCGCGCAACATCTGCTGTTAGTGCAGCTGCAGCTGCTGCTGTTGCTGTTGTTGCTATTGCTGGTTGTCGCCGTGCGGCGCCTGTCGGTTTGGCCTTTGTAAGATGCAAAAGTAACGCTCGATAGTATCGCCCGTATGTACTCGTTACAACTAAACGTCCTAAGACGCACATGTATATGTATATATATATATATATATATATATAATGTATATGTGTATATATATAATGTATATATATATATATATACACATATAGAGAGAGAGAGAAAATATTGTGATGATTTGTTAATAATTTACAATACGTTTGCACACTCGGCAGTGCTCGCCTTCAATATATCTATAGTATTAATTAAATAATGAGTGTGTGCTTATTACCAGGTAAACGCGCCAGTGAGAAGCTGTACAGAAAACATAGATTCAAATTGGATAAATGTTGCACACAAACGCACACAAAGAGGCGAGCACTGCCCTGTGTGCAAACGTATTGTAAATGATTAATACATCATCACAATATTTTATATATATATATATATATATATATATATATATATACATTATAGTGCCTTGCTTTCGGGAAAACATTCCAGTAAATGTTTGTGGTCAAATGTGCAAAAAACCGTGAAAGGTAATTTTAGAAATAAACTTACATATGTACGAGTATGTGTCCGACCCTCTGTGAATTGAGAATATGCCTCACGGCGGTTTCAAGCCCATAGGGAATGAGGAATAGTACAAAATTGAAGAAAAACACTTCTTAAGTTTGTTTACTAATTCTATTGTATATACGTATAGAATGGCTAACTGTGTACATACGTCAATGCAGCCTGGTAGGCATTATATATATATATATATATATATATATATAGCCTACTATATATATATATATATATATAATGACCAGGCTGTATATATATATTCTTGTTTGGAGCGTCCGTTCTAAGGAACTGTAGCTCTGTTTCTATCCTCCGAGGCAGAGACCTTATGGGCCGGTTGGACCACAGTGGAAGAGCACTCTTGCTCAGTTTCAATCAATACAGATAATTGAATAGCTACTTATACATGAGTATCCAGGGTCGTCTGTGCTGTAGCCGATAGGAAAAGAAAATTAAAAAAATATATATATATATATGTTTTATTATTCAGAAACGTTGAACACACGGCCTCCTCCTGGTTTTAATTATTGGCATACTTTTACACTTTGGAGTAAATAACTGTCTTCTGGCAAACATGTGACGTCACATAGTCACGTTACTACAATCCAATTCTGCCCCGTGACAGATGTTGCATTTTCCTGGTTTTTGCCTACTCGCTGAACTAACGTATGCTTAAGAGGACCGCTTAAGGTCTTCCGCTATTGAAAAGTAGCTGATTTCTGACAACGCCTCGGTATGGCTGACGAAGTAGGCGAGCGAGCGGGCGGGTGAAATACTCCGCAGATCTCCTGCAGACTCCGAAAGCAAATTAGTAATAATGTGCTACTTTAGTACTAGCACCACTGCTGCTATAAGGACCACTGAGACTAGCCGTCAGTACTCTGAACGAGTGCAGCAAAAGAGAGAGTTGACCCATGATGAAAACTAATCAGCACACAATAAACTGTAACGCGGAGTAATGCCGCAGTGAATGATTGTCCGGGACGGCCGTATTTGTCTGATACAGATTATAGCGGGCTTTTATATATATATATATATATATATATATATATTACGTAAGATGATTGTATGTATCTCTGCATCATATGTACCTTATACATTAGGATCTATACCAACGATAGCAATGCGAATTGCCACGATTGCAGGACATGTTGCGATGTGGTTCACTGAGCCCGATCTGGGCGATCATCCGACGACGCTGCTGCTTCTCAACATCTCGTGGTACTACTTGGTCCTGCGGTTAACCGAGTGCATCGAGACGGGTCTGTTCGTGCTGCGCAAACGCTTCCGACAGGTACAGTGGATACAGGACGGATCACACAGACTCTGTTTGTGACCATGCTACCCACTCAAATAAAAAAAACAAGTAATTGGTTAATAAAAGAAACAAACTATGCACACATAGAACTTCGTCTGCCCGTCGGCTGCTCGGTCTTCTAACTAGATGCATATTTTTTTCGAAACCCACTCTCATCGATTACAAGGCCATTCTGTGCGCGCTACGTTCTGTCGTTGAGATGCTGCTGCTGATGGTGATTATTATTATTATACTGATTTATTTATTATTTATATTATATAGTTAATACAATTGTGAGGTATGAACGTTTAAATCATGTTTGTCCTTATTATTATTATTATTATTATTATTATTATTATTATGTCAAGCCAAAAGCACCGTTATTCAAGAATCATGCCTTATGATTACTATCGATTGGTCACCGACATTCATGCAATAATATTATGAGCAACACTGCAGATGTTGTATAATTCATATATTAGTAATTGTGAAACATGTACATATTCATGATAATACTCTTTTAAAAAAATATATAGTGACGCTGGTAGAATTATCCAGAACAGCGAATGATAAAATAATAATAATAATAATAAATATAATAATGTCGGTGTTGCTCGGCGGTTGTCTGCGTCACAGGTTTCAACTCTGCACGTGTTCCACCACGTATCAGTGACCTTCTCAGTGTACTTCTACATAACGTATGGAGGGTTCGCGTTGGCCTGCTTTGAGTTGACATTCAACGCGCTCATCCACGTCATCATGTACGGCTACTACTTCCTGTCGGCGTGCGGTCCTGAGATTCAGAAGTACCTCTGGTGGAAGAAGTACCTGACGACGTTGCAGCTCGTCCAGTTCGTCATTATGATCATCCGAAACGTGATGCTCGTCTTCTGGCTCAACAACAGGTACTTTATCTGCAATCATTTTTCTGTAATCTTATATATATATATATATATATATATATACCTTGCTTGAAGTTTATCAAATATCTGGCGCATCATGGTCAGTTTGCGTATTCTCAACAGATATGCAGAGGTAATATCTGTAGATATATTCTCCCGTATTGGTCTGTAAACTGAAAAGTATTTCGGAACCAAGTTAACTATTTACTGCTTAGATTTATTCCATAATTTATTGATTTATGTTGCTCCGATAGATTTTGCTAGAAGGAGCCGCCTCTCTGACATATGTATATATATATATATATATATATATATATATACTATTTTTTCCAGAACCATTTGTTATATAGCCTTGCACAGGCTGGCCCACGATAGCAACATATTCAGTGAATTCGAAGGCTGAATGACTATAGCTTCAGTCGCTTGGTCGCAACAATCATAGGCAAACTCGTTGAGTTCCTAAAGGGAGAGATTGCTCGGATCTCACAGAGGAAGGACAAAGGCATCTCAGCCCTCTTCGGCTTTGTCGGACAATTACGATCGTTGTTGTTGTTGTTGCTGCTGCTGGTGAGGCTGCTGTTGTTGCTGTTGTTGTTGCCGTTGCCGATAATAGCTGGTAGTAGCACATCAAGCGTTACACGAGCGATTCTAATAAACATTCAAATTGCAGCCATCAAGTCACAGTCCTCTCCTCTGTGCATATCTTTGCCGCGCTTTTATTCATATTTGCTGATGAGCCTTTGTTCTTGTTAGAGATGTCTATACACACATCCTCTAGGATTCTCTGATGATTTGAGAACATTGTTTTTCTGAGGGGGGGGGGGGGGCGAGGGGGGTGAAATAAGGGAATTGCACGTTGGAGCGTATTTTCCCTGTACTTGGTCGTGTGTCTTCGTGTGCCTATTTGTTCGTGTTTGGATGCGTTTGTCTGAATGTGCGTGTGGTCTGTGTTTCGGTGCGTATACGACGTTTGTATGTACTAAATCGTCGTCGTCGTCGTCGTCGTTTTTTTTCCATTTGCCTCGAACAGGTACTCCGCTCTGCCGGCGTTCATGCTGTTCCAGTGTTTCGTCTTCTTCCTGCAGTTCTTCCACTTCTACATCCAGTCGTATCGGCAGAAACGTGATGAGAAGATTCAAAAGAAAGCGGCAGCAGCGGCGGCGGCAGCCGCAGCAGCAGCGGCGGCAGCCACGACGGCATCCGAAACTGTTCCAGCTACTACTGAATCGCTGGCAACGGCAGAGACGGAAACGAAATCGTCTAACGGCGATGTCCATCCAGAGCAACTGCTGAAGAACAACAGCAGCAGCACCAACAACAACAACAACAAGAGCAACAACATGAACTACAGCAGCTCCAACGACGACGATTACAACAAGAACAACAACAATAACAACGACAAGAATGACAGTAACAACAACAACAACTGTACTAACCACAGTAACCACGAGTCAGTCAGTGAGGCCAAAAAGGACCTCTAACGTCGACGGCCGACGTCGACAACAACAACAACACCCCTGAAGCACAACACCCCCTTCACCACCCCACAGAACAAGTCGACACCCCCACTCCAGCCGATCTTCTTCCGATCATCGACCACCTAGTCTATGGATGACGATGGGTAGCTGCCGTAGCTGATGTATTAGCATTGACGACTGTCAGAACGGTCTGATAATGAATGGTGAACCTTTACAACGGCGGTAGGAAGCGTCCCGGGAAGCAACGCAATCATATCGGTTTTGTCGTCGTTGTTGTACATGTTGTTGCTGGTTGTTGTTGTTATTGAGTTGTGCATGTTGCTGCTGCTGCTGTTGTTGTTGCTATCGTGTTGGTCATCGTGTTGTCGTTGCTGATGTTATTGTAGTCATCGACGACGACGATTTTCAGCGTAACAAAGCGTTTTAATGAAGACGGTATAATGAAGACGAATTCGACAAAAAACGTGTATTATCACCATCACCATAGGAATAGCAACCGTATTATTAGGTTATTACAGCGACGAGAACCATAACTATGAATAGTATTTACAGCAGCAACAGCAACAATAATAAAAGCAGCAGACGCAACAACAACAACAAAAACAGCAATGACAACAACAGCAACAAAAACAGCAACAACAACAATAACAGATGCTGCACAAAGAAGTGCAGCTGCAATTTCGCAACTCAGAACGTGCAACGACAGTTGCATGGCTGTCACCACCATATGAATTTCTCAGACAATCGACCCGTCTGATCATCCGTCTGTCCATGCATCCATCATTGGTTGATCACCAACCGACCATTCGAACTGTAACGGACTGACTCGAAATAAATGAGCGTCCGAGATCCGTTCCAGGACGGCCAACATGACAAGACATGACAGGACACGGCAGCCTAGATAGCAATCCGCGTTGCTAGGCGTTGCCGGGCCGACGAAGCGCTAATTCGTTCACGTGTGGATTTCGATAAACGAAAATAAGGATTTGAGTACATTTGAACTCTCTCTTCTAGCGACATCGTCGCCACGAAAACGCATCGTGACGACGAGGAAGAGCAGGAAGCGAGTAGAGCAAACGAGATAGAGAGACAGATGCGCCTATATATATATATATATATATACATATATATGCACAGTGCTTATGTGCAAGTGCACAACCCGATCAAGCGAGATTTGCAGAAGCGACAATAATACTTCTAAGAATAATATTACGCGGCAATAAATATTTGGACCAGTGTGTCAATTAGCCTGCGCTCTAGCTCGAAAAGTAGCAAAGCGTTTGCCTAGTAATGGTCCCTATATATATATATATATATATATATCGCTCAACAGGATTCGTTCGTTCTGACTGACACAAATGTTTGTACATAACATACTGCTACAACAACGACAACAATAATAGCAACAGCAGCAGCAGCAACAACAACAGAAACAAAAACAACAACGACAACAACAACACCAACGTTGCTCGAAATTAAAATTTTTACTACGAGCTGGTACTACACTAGGAATCGCTAGAATGACCGAATTTACGAAAACTTCTACTACGGTCATTAGTAGGCGGTCTATAGGCCATCAATGTTAATGTCGCCACTAATCGTATAATCGTAGCCTAGCTTGGACAGCGAGCGCCACCGAAACAGCAAGAGCTTGTTGCTGTCATTTGCGTGCTGCTGCTGCTGTTGTTGCTTCTGCTGCTGCTGATGCTGCTACGTATCGTAGTAATCAATTAATTGCAATAATTATCACCTGCGCGTCGTACCTGTTTTCGATTGGTTCGTCTGTCTGTCCGTCTGTCTGTTTGTTTGTTCTCCCATCTCCACGGCCGCGCGCGGCCGCAATTTTCTGTACTGGCTTTTGATTGAGTTGCTTTTCCATTGTTATATTTGGTTTCGTTAGCTGCAGACACGTCTGAATTGGCGAGCAGTGCTTCAGGCACGCCTGAATTAGCGAGCGTGCTTCAGGCACGCCTAAATTGGTTGGCGTGTCTCGTTTGGGGTGTTACTGCACCTCGAACCGTTTTTATTACTGAATGAATAGGCGGGCTCTCGGTTGCTAGCTCATCGGGACATTCTCGTGCCCTGCGTCATCGTGGGAACCGTCGTTTGTTGTTGCTATTATTTTTTTTCTGTTTTTCTTGTTTTTCTTGTTGATGCGTTTTTTGGTAGGACGATTTTGAATTGTTGTTTGTTGAATTGTTTTCAATGAGATGAATCTGAATCAATGAGACCTAATGATCCCGATCCTGACCTAACCGTTTCGCGCCCGAGCAGCCCGAACACCTCAAGCAGCCGAGTGCGAACGTATTCGCCTTGCGAACGGCTTCGCTCTCCGCTGCGACACGTCCTTGCGACACGCCGTCAGGCTAAAAGGCGAGTGCGCCGTGCCGAGAAGGGCAGTCGTGAGGAGATGGACGAGTATGTGAACGAACTACGTAATCTGTCCACGTGGTTGGGTGTGTTTTGCTGCTTGTTGACTTAAGCTCAAGGGTTTATTACTTGCCGTCCGTACCGTGTATTCTGCCCCGTTCGTTCATTCATTAATAGATACACCTGTTTATTTCTTGGAGTACGGGAGGGGAGAGGGATGGATGAAAACAAGCACTTTTTGTATGGTAACAAACCACAGTAGCAGGAAGGCGGGGAAAGAGGAATAATTGATCGCAATGACGCCAAATGATGTGGCGTCTGCATACTGCTCAAGACTGCGCTAATAGTTTCACAACTAATTGGAGCCGTTCTATATATATATACAGCTTCAACTATGGTTGTTTTTAATACTGCTGTTACTGCTGATGCCGTGTTGATTAATGTTACATGCAATATATATATATATATATATATATATATTATATATATATATATATATATATATATATATATATATATATATATATATATATATATATGGTAGGTTCCCCGATAGTTGACTGGTGCTAGTAATGCCACCGAAGGTTAGCAACAGTGACGCATGTGTTTCAGGGTCGACTCGATGTGGTGACATCGAGTTGGGCGGCAGTTCTTTTTTAGGCAGATAAGACCGCCAAGAATCATGTTGGGTTGGCACTGTTCGACTAGCAAAAGACTCAACATTGTACATACGTCAAGCGACGGCGATGAGGACGATGACGAGCGCTGTTTTGTACATATGCTATACATATACTGACCGAAATCGATACACTCATATTCAAGCAACGCAAATGCAATATATATATATATATACATAACTGAAAACGTCTAAATAAATTAACGTTTCTACAGGTACAGATTTTTGAAGCAAACTGGGTTTTCACTTGAGTAGCAAGCAGCCTCTCTCAGCTGAGAAGAAGCGGTGTGATAACTTGTGTGGTGCATACAATTACATACAAGATATAGACAGCTATGTTTAGTATATGCAGTTGGCATATAGACAAGGCGATAATAATAATAATAATATTTTTATGGAGCCGAACTGACAGCACTAAAAAAAAGACGGCACCATTAGGCCCATAGCATGCGGCCTCACTTTGCGGGGACTGGCTGCAGAAGTTGCAATCGTGGTAAATCGAAGAGCGATTATTAGCGCCGTTACGCCAAAGCAAGTTGGTGTTTCAGTAAAAGGAGGGCCGAGGCTGCAGCACACGCGGTTCGAGGATTCATAGAGGCGGACGTCCCCCACGGGTGGTGGTAAAGCTCGAATTTCGAAGTGCCTTTAACATCATCCGACGCGACGTAATTCTCTTTGAAGTGAAATCGAAAGTGCCCCAGCTTTTCCCATTTACATTGCAGAGCTACAGTAAGCCATCGCTACTATCTTGGGCCGATAAGGAATCTCTCCATTTCATCCAACGGTGTACAACAGGGCGATCCGCTCGGCCCCGCTCTGTTCAGTATTGGAATCTCTGAGTTAGTGACCCGTATGGACAGTCCATTAAACGTCTGGTATCTGGACGACACCACCTTGGGAGGCCCAGTAAACTCAGTTGTCAGTGACATTCTCAATGTTTTAAGGTTCGCAGACGAAGAAGGACTGGAACTTAATCCATCTAAATGCGAAATCATCGTCGTAGGCGGAGATCCCCACGAGCAGGGCGAAATGTTCAGAACCATCGAAAACATCTTCGGATCGAAGAGAGTTGATCTGGCGGACCTGGAAGTTCTAGGTGCACCGATTGGAGCTCGAAGAATTCTTGAGATGATTACAGTTAAGCGCAACGCGCGTTTGCAGATCAAACCCCGCCTCATCGCAATGCACCCGCAGGCAGCTCTTTGTCTCTGGAGATATAGCTTAGGCTCGCCAAGGCTGACTTACATCCTGCGGATTTCCCCAGCGAGCAACGAGCGGGCCGGCCTGCAGGACTTTGACGACACCGCAAGGGAAATTCTAGGCGAAGTTCTGAACGTCGCTCTGACTGACCATACCTGGCAAAGGGCAACCCTTCCCCTTAGGGAAGGGGGGCTTGGTATCAGGTGCGTGACGGAGCTTGCACCCGTATGTTATGCAGCTTCGCTACTAGAATTTGCACAACTCGCTGGGACCCTCGTCGAGCCTAATATTCGTCATGTAATACAAGTGACGAAACCCAAGGCCGAGCTAGCTGCAAGGTTCGTCACAGGCCCTGGTCCCTGGGAGGAGCGCCCTACACAGCATACGCTTGACGGTTATAGGTGCAACATTGTGGGTCGAAATCTTCTCCATAGCATGCAATCCCCCACGGAGAGAGCGATTTTTATTGCCGCCCGAGACACCTTTAGTAGCGGATGCCTAAGGGCTCTACCCTCGCCGCAGCTGGGCACCATGCTGGACAATACCTCCTTCCGCATGGTGACAGCGCTCCGAATTGGAGCTCCCATATGCGAGCCATACAGCTGCTCAGCCTGTGGGACGCCTGTAGAGAGTAACGGGCTTCACCCCCTGAGCTGCATCAAAAGCCAAGGAAGAGCCGCTAGGCACGCGGAACTTAACTCGATCATAAGGAGAGCCCTTCGTCGTGCAGGCATACCAAGTACGCTGGAGCCCAGACTCGATACAAGCAGTGACAGGAGACCCGATGGAGTCACTATTCCATTGTGGTTTTGCGGTAAGTGTCTGACATGGGATACAACAGTATCCTGCACTGTTGCCTCGTCTTACCTGCGACACAGTGCCCTTGAGGCCGGCTGGGTCGCCGAAGATGCAGATCGAGAAAAACGACGAAAGTACAGGGACTTAGAACCCAGATACTACGTCGTGCCTATCGCTATGGAAACA
This sequence comes from Dermanyssus gallinae, assembly GCA_003439945.1. NCBI lineage: Eukaryota > Metazoa > Arthropoda > Arachnida > Mesostigmata > Dermanyssidae > Dermanyssus > Dermanyssus gallinae. The sequence continues at coordinate 234,433 of QVRM01002998.1, read as the reverse complement.
CTAGGTCCCGCTAGTAAAGGCACAAGGAGATTCATTAAAGAGCTTGGCGAGCGGATACAGGAGAACACAGGCGACCGACGAGAGAGCGAGTTCCTGCGGCAGTTGTTCTCGGTGGCGGTGTGCAGAGGTAACGCTGCCTGTATAATCAGGTCAATGTTTTGAGAGGAAGAAACTGCCACCAAGATATTTAATTATATATTAATACATGTTCAGACCTCACAATTGTATGATCACCAATAAACAATAATAAAATAATAGTTTTTCATAATAATAATAATAATAATAACTTACCGCATAGAAAAAAATCATGAAGCCACACTAACCAGAATAATCAAAGACAATGTGTCAGTGCTCGAACAAAAGAGTCTGGAAAGTCTTCTGCAGACAGTTCCAAAGACCCCAATTAATAGACTAGACGGCTTAGCTGGAGACCGGCAGAGCGTGTCTATAGCTGAAAGAAAACTAGCCGAGGGCGATGTACGCTCTGCCGCTAGAGCCCTACTGTCGTCAGACACATTTGCGCCACGTAACTCTCGCACAGAGCGTGAATTAAGAAACAAACACCCGCCACCACCGACCGTCTGCCAGGAGCGCTTGGAAACCTTCGAACAACCTACAGTTGGATACTGCGAGAGCGTCGAAAATTCGGCGATCTTAGAGGCAATTCGCTCATTCCCTGTTGCAAGCGGAGCCGGACTGGATGGACTGCGGCCACGTCATCTGCGTGACATGTTGGATCAAACTGTTCCTTCGTCAGAATGCCTGCTAAATGATCTGAGCATTTTCTTGGGCCGAGTGTTAAACGGCACATTACCTAAATTTTGTCTACCAGTATTTTATGGTGCAAATCTTATAGCTCTTAAGAAAAAAGACAACTCAATAAGGCCCATAGCTTGTGGACTGACTCTGCGTAGGATTGCTGCAAAGATAGCAATGGCGAAAAATAAAAAGACAATTTTGACAGCAATTCTGCCACATCAGGCTGGAGTGGCTGTTAAAGGCGGCGCAGAAGCACTAGTACATGCTACACGTGCCCTCTTAGAGACTGGGGACCAAGTAAGGGTTCTGGTGAAACTTGATTTCTGCAATGCATTTAATACGTTAAGAAGAGACCGGATACTAGATGCAGTGAGGAAGAAAAGTCCAGAGCTTTTGCCTATGGTCTGGCAAAGTTACAGAGATCCTTCACTCTTAATTTGGGGCACAACTTCAACATTGCGTTCGGAAGCGGGCATTCAGCAGGGTGACCCGCTAGGGCCTGCTCTATTTAGTCTCGGTATATCAGATCTAGTATCGCAACTACAGAGCCCTTTCAATGTGTGGTATCTAGATGACGCCACGCTTGCCGGCCCTGCAAGTATCATCGCAACAGATTTAAGAAGAGTGCTGCAGTTTGAAGAAGACGGGGGACTGACACTGAATGCCGCGAAATGTGAGATTACTGCTGTAGGGGGCTCACTTCAGGAAAGGGAGGAAGCAATTCAGAAGATCACAGAAATACTCCCTGGTATCACGCGTGTAGAGCTAAACAACTTAGAAGTTTTGGGGGCCCCGTAAAGCAAGACGGAATTTCGCATACACTCTCTGTGAAAAAAGAAGCCTTTACCAAAATCCGTCCACGACTGACACGCTTGCATCCTCAGGCGGCGCTGTGCATTTGGAGATATAGCCTAGGGTCTTCAAGATTTAACTATATACTGCGTGCATGCCCTGCTTTGACGTACCCCAAAGAATTAACGGCGTATGATGACGTCAGCAGAGACATACTTAGTGAAGTCCTAAACGTAAATTTAGAAGAGAACACCTGGCAGAGAGCAAGTCTTCCAATACCTGAAGGTGGTCTGGGAATAAGGAGTGCCACTGACCTAGCTCCGGTCTGCTACGCTGCTTCACTGGTGCAATTTGGTCAGGTGGCAGCTTAGTTAGTGGAAGAGGCAGTTCGACCACAAATAAGATATGAAGTAAAGCACGGGACACTATTAGAACCATGCTAGACCCGGGCCCTTTAGAAGAATATCCTAGCCAATATAACCTAGATAAGCTCAAAAGCAAAAAAAAAGAGCAGAGAAATCTTAGACGAGCTTGTTTCCCGGAGAGACCGCGCCGTATTCTTAGCGGCACAAGATAACTTCAGTGGGGGTTGGCTTAAAGCCTTACCCTCGCCTCAGCTCGGCATCATGCTGGATCCCAACTCTTTCCGCATGATGTCAGCACTTAGAATCGGCGCTAGCGTCTGCGAGCCGTTTCAGTGCAAACTGTGTAGGGAGATGGAAGATTCCAGTAGCCTACACCCACTGAGTTGCCCGAAGAGCGCCGGTAGATCGTCCAGACATGCTGAACTAAACGGTGTGATCATAAGGTCCCTTAGGAAAGCCGGTATACCATCTACACTTGAGCCGAGAGATTTAGTGTCCGCTGGCGAAGAAAGACCTGATGGGGTGACCATTGCATTAAGGTCACATGGAAAGTCCCTAGCTTGGGATGCAACGGTTTCGTGCACAACCGCAGCTTCCTATTTACACCACAGCTCCGTTGAGTCGGGGTGGGTAGCAAAGCACGCGGACGCCAGAAAACGGTTTAAGTATGCTGGACTGGAAACAAGATATATATTTGTGCCTATCGCCATGGAGATACTAGGACCAATCAACAAGGAAACCGAAGCATTTCTCAAAGATTAAGTAAGCGAATTCAGGAGGTCACGAACGATCGAAGAGAGGGTCAATTCTTGAGGCAAGCTTTGTCCTTGGCCGTTTGCAGAGGGAACGCGGCATCTATTTTAGGCGCCATGGAGTGAACTAATTATTTTTAAAAACTTTGCAATAATACGTTCAGACTCTCACACTCTCAAATAATAATAATAATAATAATAATAATAATAATAATAATAATAATAATAATAATAATAATAATAATAATAATAATAATAATAATAATAATAATAATAATAATAATAATAAGTATTATTATTAGATTATGTCGTCTTGTAATTATTGGACCTGTGTCTACCTCTCTTTTTATCAATCTAGTTCCTTCAGTATGTCCTTCCTTATGCCTTCATAGCTCTCACCGTAGCTACACTGATTATTCTTCAATGAGTCTTGATGTCGAGCCACGGCCATTGCGAACGTGCTAAAGGCCTGTTGGTTCTCACTGTCGCAAGCGATCTGGGCCAATGTCAGGACACTGGCCAAGATTACATCGATGAAGCGTGTCGTAATATCCGTTCTGAAAATACCCACGATTTGTAATAAGCAAGCCCATACTTACATAATTCTCCAACCTTTAAAGCGCACTGAGAGCGCATCTAAAGAGCCCAATGTCAAGTCAAGACGCGATACCGCGCGTATTTATGCCGCCTACAAGCATCCCGTTAAAGCCCTTCAACAAGCCGCTTGCAATCAAGCTCTATCGTGGCGTTATCAACCACTCTTGCAGTTTTATGAACTGTATGGGGCGACACTTGTTAGATCTATCCGCTTGTCAAGAACAAATAATTCAATGTGAATAGGGCCGGTGGGGACGTCCAAGATGCCCTCATCGTGAAGCCATTGAAAAGCAATTGCATGAATAATATAGCACACGCTTACCAGAAACTCAATCTAGGCGATCTTTCTAAAAAAAGCGAATAAAAGGTTACCGTATAAGCAATAAGGATACTTCGAAACCTTCTCTCCGGTATACATTAGTTGTGGCCATTTCATGGCATTTGATGGGGCAGTACGCAATCGGGACGGTGTCTCATCCCTGTTCGTTGGCTTTGTTTAAACTTGTATGCATAGGTTACGCTTTGTAGATGGATCTTTTCAGATAAATTTTAGACCAATAATTTTAAACACTCGATAATTGCTGGACGGAGAATATGAAACGCCAGGTACAGGTGAACTCCCTGACCTATTAACTAATCCGAATATTTCTACTGGCTCTTCCAGTACTTTGTAGTCATCGCTCTAGTCTCATAAAGAAGCCAATCAACATTCGCAAATTTATACTCCCATTCGGCAAGATGATTCTCAAAGGCCTTCGTTCTCGATTACTCAGTGCATGTTGTCATTCCAGCAGCGTGGCATTTTTAAGCTGCTTTTGCAAATATTTGTCGATCAGCCACCCGTTTGGCAAGGTCCTTTCAAAAATTGCTTGGACTTTACCTCAATTGCCGATCTTTCTCATAACCAGTGCAGTCAAAGTCTTCAGTTTTATTTTTTTGGGGTCGCTGAAATGTTGCCTCTGGCCTCTCAACGAGCTGTACTTTGTGCTCCGGCCTATCTCCGACTTTATCACATCGTAAATGCCCGGCGGAGTTAAGGCCTTCTTTATATTGCGGAGGTGACTTTGAAAATCGATGCAAACTGTGAGCGGGTTTTGCGTGAGCTGTGAGTTTAACAGCCAAGAGATAAATAAGTACAGCGCAAAGTGAAGCTTGTCGCATGTGAAATGGATTGAGATATTGTGTAAACGATAGTTTTATCGTGATTCTTCCATCAGGCTGCCAAGCTTAAATAAATAAACGAATGTCACAATTTGTATAGACAAATTATCCCTAGGTAAACTAACAATACAAATAGTAGTAGTCAAGGAGATAAGTCGTTTTGATGTTGTAAAAAGGCATTTATGTCTTAATCATTTGGTAATAAATTTTCGTGGAATTTACAATTAGGATGTTAGAGAGATTTGTGCAAACGATAGTTTCATAGTGATTCTTTCATCAGGCTGCCAAGCTTAAATAAATAAACGAATGTCACAATTTGTATAGACAAATTATCCCTAAGTAAGTTAACAATACAAATTGTAGTAGTCAAGGAGATAAGTCGTTTTGATGTTGTAGACAGGCATTTATGTCTTAATCATTTGGTAATGAATTTTCGTGGAATTTACAATCAGGATGTTCTTCCGAGGTGCTGAAGTAGGTCGGAAGCGACACACTGATCTAGCACCTCACGCCGTTTTAGTCACCTTTGCTGTTTAAAGGCGGCAACTATTTTGTTATGTGGGTATTTATTGGAAACGTGGAAGTATGCAATAGAGTTTCTGTGTAGGCATTCGTACAACTGTCCTGCCCAAGCAATAAGTCGAAATTATGAATGAATGTATTGTTTATTTACCAATATTTGGTTTATGCACATATGTGCTACAGCTCTCCTAAATAACTTTCATCAGCGATATTGCTTTTGTATACTGTTGGAGATGATACAGATCACATGATTTTCCGCATAGGTTGCATTCACACTCGGTTGATATCTCATGCCACCAGTTTCGTATACATATCTTCATATAAAATCCATGCATTGCAAACCCAGTAACGAAGTATCTGTTTCTACAACATGGGCTCTTCCAGTACTTTGCAGTCATCGCTCTAGTCTCATAAAGAAGCCAATCAACATTCGCAAATTTATACTCCCATTCGGCAAGATGATTCTCAAAGGCCTTCGTTCTCGGTAAAGCATAAGTTGCTCTGAGCTTCTCCACAAAGAGTGGTGTCAAGGCCAACAGAAACACAAGCCGATTGCGGCTAGTGCGGTGGTCTGCTAGCACTCTTTTTAGAAAACTGGCTTTAATTTTGTCAAGTATTTACAGATTTGGCTTTGATAGGTGGGGCTATATGATCTGTATCCTGTAAGCAGTGGTCGGCGCAATCTTTAAATTAAAAGTTTGAGAGCGACATCCAGCGACAACCGATGAGGCTCTGGGATATTATGAAACGATAAACGTTTACGAGCTCTTACCTCAATATGTTTAGTAAAATGTAAACTCTGCGTTGAAAAGGTTACTCCAAGATAAGAAAAATATTGAACAAAATCTATTGGTGCTGAGCTCAAGCGTAATTCATCTTTTTCTGCGAGTCTACCTCCGCGGCGAAACTTCAATGCTTTAGTTTTTGCTACGTTTATCACTAGAACATTTAGGTCAACAAACTTTTGCAGTGAGGCAAGTCATTGCTGCAGGTGAAATCGACTCCGGAAGTAGAGGACGAGGTCATCAGCATATATGAGTGTACTAACTTGCGGGTGTCGACCCTGGATTTTGTCCGGCATATCGCTCACCAATACTGAGAATAATAGCGGGCTAAGATTATCGGCTTGTGCAACTCCTGTAGTCTAAGTAATTGGGGTGTGTTTAGTTAACCCGTCGTCGATGATTACAGATCCCTCCTGCAACATAGCTTGTAATAACTTTAGTATTACCGCTGGAACACCACGTAGCGCTAATTCCTCTAGGATTATTGTTCGTGACGCCGTATCAAAAGCCGCCTAAAAATCTACTAAAACAGCAAAGAAAAAGTTATGTTTAACCTGGAGAATCATTTGAATACTATTGAGAAGAACAGCGCAAGCCGTCATCGTCGACCTCCCTCGCCTAAAGCCGTGCTGCTGCTCTGGCAAGCACTCGGTACTTTCCAAAAAATCTTCTAGTCGACGTCCTACCAATGCTGACAGAACTTTATAAATGAGGCTTTTCTTTGCTATGCCACGGTACGACGAAGATGTCAAGGGATCCCCTTTTCCCTTCGGTATCACACTAAGAAGGCTGACTTTCCATTCTTCAGGTAAGTGCGATGTCTTCGTGGTTTCGTTGAAGAGAGAAGCAAGACCAGGAGCTAGAATAATCGCTTGATGCAGATGTTCATTCCAAACGAGGTCTGGGCCCGCAGCCTTTCCTGACGGCGCTTTTATTATCACATCCACAACCTCCGAGATACCGATAGGCAAACCTGTGTCGGTCTTTGGTTATCCTTTGGCCCTAAACGGAGACGTATATCGGGATGCAACTGGGAATCGTTGATGAGTTGGCAAACATCTGTCGAAAATAACTATGCAGCCTTTCAGGTGACACTGGACAGGCTGTTGGGCGCAGCTCGGAGCGTAGCCATTTATGTGGATCAAGCTGGGACTGTCTGAGAAGCTTGTTTTGTGCTTCTATCTCGTGCTCCAGTTTAGCTCTACGCACCGCTTTTTATAAATCCGACTGGCATTCGTATAGTCGAAATTATGATTAGTACTTAAAAATGTAATTATAAATAACACGTCAATCAAGTACCATGAAATTGATATAAAAATAATTTTTATTGTTAGTGTTTATCATATTTATTTACATTCCCCTCATTTTGCACCTATTACGGGATAACTGAAAATTACTTGTATAAGTACCTTAAACACGTGTACGCAGTTTTAAATATTATCAATACGTACGCATTTTAAATGTGAATAACAATAATGTCATAAAAATTGTTTATGATTTGTTTTAGATTTCGCCGTTTGATTCATTTGTTTGCTGAAGGAGAGAGCTTGAACTTTTAATACCTGCTGGGATTTGTAACTCAGACTGCTAAGATGCATCCGAACTAGCCGGAAACGTCCTAAAATTACACTGAGGAGGTCAGTTTTTGTTTGCTCATTGCTTTTTCTGAATTTATTTATCCATAAACGTGTGAACTGTTGTTTTCGGATTTCTTGTGACTCAAATTAATGTAGCAGTCGTATCACATTTATCGCAAATTTTCCTATTTCGCCAGAAGTCATACGAGCAGTATTACAAGTGCGTTTTATTAATAATTTTCTCTGTGCATTACAACAATGTAGTTGCATAGTTCGTAAAAGGCCGTGTACGCGGGACTGGAACATCCATTACATATGACATTTTATTTCATACGATTTTTATACTAGTATATTACTCGAGAGCAAATTGAGCCAAATAAGAAAAAACTTAAAGTTCAGCAGAGTGTGCGGTCTACTCGGAGCAACATCTAAGGCCAGAGGCTAGAAATGCCACCTTGAGAGCACGCCTCGCAAACGGAGACTATAAACACTTTTGCTGTTGTGGTACCTCGCAGAATTGTGCTTCTCATGATGTCGCCGCCTAAAATCTTGCGCGTTCCTCTAAGCTGCTAAGACAATGTTTTCTCATTTAGCTTGGAGCAATCGAGAAATTTTTCACAGTAAGACTGCTCAAAATGATTTACGTGTTTATGGGCATTAAATGTCGGCAAAGGGTCAGCCCCAAAAAGTTTTAAGGCTGTTTTCCTGCACAATCGGGGCTTCATGACAATCGAGAAGGCCAAAAACCCCCGACTCCAACACGGGCACTCTATGCAAGGATTGTCCCACACGTTGAAGAGAGCGACAACGATTTCTCCACTCAGGTCTTAAGAGAGGCAGCGACCAGTCTCTGCAGTTTCCTTACGACGAGAGGCATCCTGGCAGTGCCAGGAACAATTCCGGCTAACGCGGAGATTACTCTCATGAGGAAAGCATTGGAGAAGGCCTTCGTGCAATGTCCAGACGTGACTCTGGAGATCCGAGTTAAAGACCGGATAACAAAAGAGACTCACGCCAAACAGAAGAGAAAAAAACCTGGCTCTACCTTTGCAGTGGTTTTTGAAATCAAAGAATGCGTCCCATGCAGATGTCCTACGTGTTCTTAGAAACAATCAGCGACGGCTGGAGTGGACGTCAAGAGAGCTATAAGAAGAGCCACTGGCCTTAGAAATCCGCCTTATTAAGAGATGACTGTGCTAGGTACTACTTCCGATGCCACTGACAAGTTCCTTAAAAGAAACATTTTTCGACGCGACAGACTAAGTGCTCACAAACCAACGCTGTCATTTTCCGAGGCCCAGATGAGTCCACCGAGCCGAAGGACATTCTCAGTGGGCTCACTAGGAATGAAGCTTCAGAAATGGCGTTTGCCCTGGGCGCCCTAAAGAAAATTTGGACAGGCGACTACTTATGCATTGCTGCAATGCCCTCGGAGGAAGCTGAAAGGCTCTAACGACAGACACATAAACACTATAGTTAGATCCGGTGCTGCGCAGACAAAACAGTATAGGTACCACAGTGCTCACTGTGTCTGAGTTCTAACTATACGAATAGGGATTGTACCGCAGCTCGACCAAAGCGTACTTGCTGCTTTAAATGAGAAATCGGGCACGTCAAAGGACTGCACGGCCAATGTTAGGTGCTATGTATGTGACATAGAGGGACACAGGCCACCACGACGTGGTGCCCAGCGTAAAATGGGTCGCAAACCCCGAGGAAGCCCTAAACGAATAATCAGTAACATAAAAGTACTGCAACTGAGCCTCCGCGACCGAGTCCCTAGAGTATGCAATCTGGCGCCTAAATTCGCAGCTGAAAATGACATCGAAGTCCTACTTCTCTCCGAGACCCTATAACATAGCTTTCTCAACCTGGAGACCACGCTGACATCTTCGATCTCTTCGATCAAGGTATTCCCCACAAGACGATACCCCACCCAGTGGGGCAAAACATGCACTTCTCTCTTGTTACGACCTCCGACCTCGCGATCTACTCAGAGTATATTTCTCCGAACTCCACCTTACAAGCATACGAGTACACATTCGTTAACGGCAGATACAGATTAATGCTTGATTTGACGTTGATTTTAATTTAAACAGAGGGAATAACCCACCAAACAACCGACTGGAGGATTCTCGAGGAACAAGAAACTCAAAAACAACGAATCCAACGTACAATGAACAATCGCAGAAATCAAATAATGTTTTTACCAAAATGTATTGCAAGACTTCAAACAATCAATAATATGTTCACCTGGCGTGTATCCAGAGAATAGCGCAACAAAGCGGCTTTGGGACGTCATTGCCAACGTAGCCTCCTTTTCGCCCTTTAGTCGGTAAATAGGCGCTTACTATTCTATTATCTTCTTTATCCAATCATCTATACGTAACCATCTCTTTTAATTGAACTTCGTTGCAGCCCTTTTCCCCGCACAATGGCAACATTTTCCTAGGTTTTCAGTTTCTAGATAAAAATAAAAGTATCTTGTCACATTGAATGCTCGGCAGTGGAAGTCTCCGCACTTCTAGAGGACGCCTGCCGAGAATCCAGCTCCCGCCCACATTTCGAGATAGCCAATTAGTGGAATAACCTGATCGCCGAAAAGCGAAGGATCACCGCCTGCGATGAGTATGCACGCTCCGCAGAGCAAGGCACCGACTAGAACTTTTCTTTCTATGGGAAGAGTACAGAGAAGCACAAAAACCTATGCATAAGACAACTAAGAATAATAAAAGAGACTCTTGGAACTCTGCAGGGAGGTGGAAAAACCCTTGAGACAAAAGGTACAAGATCGTATGTAATAAAATGCGCCACGCAGAGCCGTCCCTACCAGTAGAAGAAGCCCAACCGACAAAAATTGCGCTATTTCAGCAAAGGCCCCCGCCCTAACAGGTACTCTTTGTTGAAACTTTAGGCCTTACTTTCGAGCCAATCTTAACTTTAAAAAAAACGCACACGGTCAAAAACTCAGCTGGCCCAGAAGCGGTCCTCCCAAAAGCAGTACGCTTACTTCTAGAGAACCGCCTAAAGATATTCGAACGCTGAATTCTCATCAGTGGCACGTTGATCCTTGTTGTCCGATGATGGACAAAATTATCAAACCACACGCTTGATCCTCATACCAAAACCCGGTAAATCTCGAGGAGACCACTTGGCATATCGGTCTATAAGTATGCTCTCTTGCCTATCCAAAGCAACTGAGCACATTATCAGTAGACGACTAGTAACAGAACAAAGAGACAAAAATGCGTTGTCGCAAAATTAGCACGGTTTCCGCGCTGGACACTTCACACATTTGGCTATCAGAAAAGTTCTGAACATATCTGAAACACAGATAAATGCGTCGAGAGCAAATCGGTCGCGTTGTTTGACCTTAGACGTCAAAAACGCGTTTAATACACTTTTATGGAACGCTATTAACAAAGCACTTGTAAAGAAAGTTGTGTTCCCCTTCTTACGACGCACCCTAGCGTCGTACTTAAACGACAAAGCATCTACGTACGAAGGCGTGAACTATTTAGATAATATAGCCCCAGGTGACCAACCCTGTGGAATATAACCTACGATGGAGTATTTAGACTCCCACAGCTTCCGGGAGTTTATTCGATTGCCTACGTAGAGGATCTGGCACTGGCGTTACCGCCCAGAACAAGAATTTGCTCGAAGTAACATAACGGAATAATGGCCGATATCCGACAATACCACCAGATGCGAGACCTCAAACTGGCTCCACAAAAAACGAAAGCAAATTATATATATATATATATATATATATATATATATATATATATATATATACATATACATTCGGTTGATGGGTAGCAAACAAACGCTCATATTCCGTAGGAGACGAATACGTGCTAACAATGGTAGGAAATAATCCTTACCTTAATAATTGAAGAGTCCTCTTCAAAATATAAGCGAAACGTAGCTCCGGATCGATACTACTTTAGTGGATCGCAGCCCATTACACGGCTGCAGAAGACCCAAGTTAGTACAATCAAAGGAGGAAGATTTGGATGTAACGACCATATGCAGACTTGTTCAGGAGGGCCTCAAGTGTAATCCCTATACCTCCCGCAATGCTGCCCGACACTCGACCAGCAGCCGGGGACAATATTGAACTTCTGGGAGCTACCCTTACCGATGCGGCGCTGAATGTGTACTGCGCAGAAACCTTGTTGAAGTCTTCCAATAGTGCAGCTGACTTCGCACTCTAGATGCCCACTCCACGTTATACCTTTGGCGACAAAGCCTGTGCACACCTCACCTGACGCACATTCTCCATTGATCACCTTTGACAAGCATCGACTTTATCGACAGCTCCGATGATATTCTGCGCACGGGACTACAGCGGCTACTTAACGTTCATCTGGGATCTGCATCTTGAGCCCAGACGTCACTTTCGATGAGCGCGAGGAGCTTGTGGATTTGCCGTGCTAGGAATTTGTCATTATATTGTTAATTAGGATGCTTGAAAGCATTTAGATTTATTGATTTCAATTGGAGTTAAAGATCAGCTGGCCAGGGCCTTCGACGAAGCCCTAGAGGAGTTTCGAGTTTGGAGAAAGCCCCATGATAGAAGAACACAGGAAGCGCTAGGCCACCTAGTGGCAAAAAAGATGCAAGACACCCTTCTAGAATAACCTCTTAATTTAAAATGAAAAACTCGCCCAAGGCTCGTTTTGATCCAATGAGCGGAAAATTGCTATAAACTCTCCTCTCACCGCAACTGGGAACGATGCCGGACAATAACACACTTCGCATCGTCTCGGATCTGCGAGGAGGTAGCTTGCGCAGAGCACATCAGTAACCTATGCCGGACCAAAGTCTACAGCGCAACATGCACTGTCCTGCCGGTTGGTTCAGTGCCGGTCGTCACACAAGACATTTCGCCATTAACGTGATGATGCCGCACACCATGCTCTGCAGAACGCCCAGATTCATTCAGTGAAAGAGCCCCTCGGCCTCTAAGTTAACGGCCTCCTACATGGAAAACTATAACACCATGGGAACGGGGCCGTTTGCTAGTAAAAGACGCGACGATTTCAGATACAATTGCCAGCAGTTATATTGCGCACGCAAATTGCCGAAGCAAAGGGAGTGAATTCATAATTCAGCAGACTGGCATTAAAATGTTAAGACCAATGGGTGAAGCTGTCGTCAAATTATTTAAAGATCCTCAAGGAAAGAGGGTAACTGCTGTGACTAAGGGTACGCGAGCCGGGAAGTACCCGATGCAGGAGCTCCATGGAAGTTCAACGTGGTAATGCAGTGGCGGTTGTGGAGTCGCTTCCGTCGTCGGAGGAAGTCCTGCCCAAAATTTCGTAGCTATTATTGGACCATTAACGCATCAAATAATAAATAAACTAGTCGTTCCCAAATCCTGAGTGCAATCCATTAAGAAAAGTCAGTCTCTGAGGCTGCGAACTCCAATAGACTTACTTGATGCCATTTGCTTCTTTCTTCTCTCAAGCAGTAGGCAGTCTCCGTTTTTCTTCTGCGGATAAAATATTCACCGTAAATAAGGAAACCAATCGCTAGAATGACTGCTCGCTTGCTCACGACCCAGATGATGTCTCCCTTATATGAAAAAGGAATTCCAGGCCAGTGTTCACGTTCTAAGTGGGGTGTCCAGTGAAGGACATTCCATGTAGCCGTACTTTCTTCAGAAAAGCAAAATAATTAAAAATATATATTTGCGTACTCTATAAACTGTCATGAAACATGGCATACGTCTTTCACCCTATAAGCAAATGCACACGTTTTAGAGCGAGAACGTGTGGCCGCTGAACAGCCCCGCTTCAAATTCGCTGTACCACGATGCATGGGGCGTGATTGAGAGTGATTCTAGCAAGTCTCGATACGCTTACGTAGGCTCTCACTGCTGCTATTAAGAAAGCTTTTCAGAATTTAGATGGGGACATTTTAACACGGGCCATGTATGCGGTTCTGACTTGAAACAAAAAGGGATCAGCGTGAGCAGAGTATTTTAAGTAAAAATGTTCCTCAAAACATCCCCTGACGATTTATGCCAGAAAATCTAAATATCTGTTTTCAATTAAAAAAACGATAAAGTATTAGACGGTAGACCCACGGTACGACTTGTACCTGCATATATATATATATACATACTTATGTTCCGTCCCAGTTGGCGATGACACTGAGGCACCCAAAACAGCTATGTTAAGTGCACTGTATAAGGTAGGAATCATAAAAACAGTCATAAATAAATTCGAAGTCTTCACCGGAGGCGAGCTTTATACAGCACGAATAGAAATGATAGAAGCAAATTGGCATGTAATAAGATGCTTGGTTGATAATGATGATTATAAAGATATTGCGTGGACCAGTCCATAGTCAACAACGCCTGTACATGTTTCTACTAAAGGGCAGAAATGTGTTCTTGAATACATTGTATCGGTAAAATATATATTTTAACAACAAAAAGGACCAGCGTAGCACAGAGCCATGCATCCTGTTAAAAAAAGGTAAGAAGGGCAGGACACATTAACTTACTCTTAAATAGGTGGCAAGGTTCCCTAAATACATATATATATATATATATATAGAAACAAAAAATCTGACACGCGGATTTTGTTGCTTGAAATTGACTACAAAATAGCTCACCAAGTCACAGAGTGGACATTTCTAGAAAACTAACTAAACCCTATATTGATCCAGATCGCATTCAGACTCTCTCGAGGTGTAAGCAAATCTAACGCCGATTAGGCAAAGTTTATTGTGTTCACCGAGTCTCACTAATGCTAATTCTACAATTACCGAATGATATATGTATATATTGATTGATAGATAGATGCATATATATATGTATGTATACATGCATATATATATATATAGAGCGCCCTACCACTTCATTAAGACAGCGGACACAGATACATACACACCCATCCACACACGCACACACACACGTGAGGTCTGCCAGAGAACTGCAGGCTTCAATTCAAAATGGTGCGTCGACTGGGTTGAGATGGGCAAAAACGTCTCATATCACCAGAACACCAATGTAACAGAGTAAAGTTTCCGAAGACACATGTTTCCCGATAGTGTGGCACTAGACTGTGCCTCCTCTCTTTCGCTCTCTCTCTTTCCCTCCCTCTCCCTCTTGCGCGCTCTAAAAATGTTGTTGTTGTTGCGATTGTTGTTGTTGTTGCTGCTATTGTTGTTGTCATTGTTACCCCTCTCACCTCACATGGAGGTTTCTGTCTCATTCCCGCCCCTCCGGCCACCAACCAACCAAGCTCCGCGCCAGCCTGTCTCCGTCTAACCGGCCCAAGATACAACAACCTAGTCGCGCGCGCGTCTTGGTGACGACGAGGCGCGTTGTGGTAATGGTGGTGGTGGCAATGGTGATGATGGTGGTCAGCTCTCAGGTTCTATTCGGTCTCCTCGACGCTAGCCACGCCCGTCGACCTGTTGCTCAGATAGGCCTCAGTCACTTCGGCGGGCGTCGTCGTCGTTGGAGTAGTAGTATTCAGTGCTGACCTGGGGCGGGAGTGAGGTAGTTGTCATTTGACGAACTCCGCAAAGCGGTACTCCTGCGGTACGTCAACCTGGACGTATTCCGGCACGTCCTGAACGTCGTGCTCGACGATCGGCTCGCCCTTCCGTACGCGATTCAGCGCCGCCAAGAAGCCTTTGGCGGTGAACGTGTACAGCGGCGGACTTTGGGGGTCGTCCGAGTTCAGCTCGATGTGGCTGAGGTGGCGCATCTCCGAATCCACCTGCAAACGCAAGCGTTCGGCGTCACCATTAGCAGCTACTAGCGTTCAGTCAGCGTCACGAAAAGAACAAAAACGTATTTTTCTTAGAGTTGGACTCGAATCTGCAGCGATTTTGCACAGCATCCGAGGACGATTCACAAGAGGTCTATTGCCAGCTGCTTAGTGCACACAGCTCTAGCGCATACATAGAGGATCCCCGGCGAGTTCCCGGTACAAACTATGCAATTCTACGCCATTTCGAGTATTTAGTGAAGATACACATTTGACTACAAGAGCGTAGTTCCTAGAGATTGTTTGCTTTATTTAAGGCGCATTTAATGTAACATACTGAATGATCGAGTTTCTAGATACATGCAGCACTGATTTCAACTGTTCAACAAATGCGTGGCACATTGAAATGTCGTAGTTGGCTAGACCGACGGTTTTTTTCTTTACGCCTTTAAACGATCTTCGTTGATCTGGAATGTAGGAACGGGGTGCATCACCCCGGTTTGAGATCCCATAATTGTCTCTAAGACCTCCCTACAAACCTCCGAGTAAACCCTATAAATCTCATGGCGATAATTAATTTTTTTTGTAACTAAGAAAGACTAAGTGTGCGTCGTCGTGACCGCTTGTGACTCTCATAATATATGTTATACGGATATAGTTATACAGATTATCAAAACTGCAACCTATATAGACGTAAAATAGTAATCCCAGATTCCCATGCAAGACTTGATTTAAGTAGGTCGGATAATCACGTATGGAATTGCATACAGGCTTGTGCAAAAGCCTGAGAGAAGCACGCTTAGCCGTATATGGGCTACAGAAAACGAGCTTCGCTCAGCATTAATTTACGTACTCTAGATTTGACTCTACTTTAGTCCAAAACCTCGCGGGTCGCACTAACAGAAGTAGCTACAAGCTATGACGGAAGCAGATACAGCTACAAGCTTTTCTTCACAAAATGTCGACACTCCTGAAGATTATTTTTGCGTGAGTTCCGGCCGTAGGTGATGTTCAGATTCACTGTATTCCACCATGCATCGTGAGATGAAATGCTTTATCATGACATACTATCGTTACGGATTCCCTCTGGGCCGGGAAAACGAATCATCTGCAGCATCAAAAGCTGACGTCTCAAAAAATGTAAACACGTCGAACTCGTAAAGGTCTGTCTACATGTACATTTGCCGTGTCGTTGAAACGCTGGATGGTTCGGGCTTTCTACATCGACTTTTATGGAGAGTAGAAGAAAGCTTTCCCTAAGCTAGTTAGCAATTAAACAGAAGTGTTTAAATACCATTTACAGCATTTTCGCTTGAATTACAGAGGAAGAAACGCAGCTTCCATTTTCGACAGTAGGAACCTTGAGTCGGCGAACAGAGATTGATATTCACCCCCGTCTGAGCTGTGCAAAAAAAAACGTGAACTATCCACGTTTACAAACATTCACAACTTGTAAATTAATTGCTAAATCTATATATATATATATATATATATATATATATTGTATATATATCCGAAACTTCCTGACCTTGCACCCGACGTCGTTTTGCATCTGCTGCTCGATGAGCTCCTCAAACGCAGGCCAGTCAACGGTCGACCACCGCTCAACATCGTTCCAGTCGACGTTCGACATGTAGCTGTGGTAGCGGTACTCATCGTAGCCGGCCTTCGAGCACATCCGCAGCGATGGCTTCTTCGTGAGGCAGCGCGAGATGAAGTCCTTCTCGGTCGGATGCACCTCGATGCCCTCGGGGTACTCGAAGTAGCCGCGCTTGATCACGTCGGCGAGGTTCGACTTTCCGCCGCCGCTGTCGGCGCGAAACGGCAGCCGGCCGCACACCATCTCGTAGAGCGTGACGCCCATCGCCCACCAGTCGATACAGCGTCCGTAGGCTCGGCGCGCCAGAACCTCGGGCGGAAAGTAGGCGCGAGTGCCGGCCGACTCGCGATCGTGAAACTCTCGCGCCGTTCGCCGATAGAAGTTGTGCATCGGCCAGTTGCGGAACTTGCCCATGCCCACCTTGACGGTGTCGAAGTCGATCAGCTTCATCCGACAGCCCGACAGCAGCAGAATGTTCGACGGCTTGATGTCGCGGTGAATAAAGCCTACGAATCGGACGAGCATCGGGAGGACATTGGAGGGAGAGCCGTAGAGATTGAGCACCAACGGAAGAGGACATGGCAGATAAGAGGGAGGGCGGGGGGGGGGAGCATTTAGTCACAGACGTCGTAGCAATGATCGAGTTAGCACCGAGCCGTTGTGTTTACTGCACACCGATTAGTCTGTTTTATGGCATTGCGCATATATATATATATATATATATATGCAAGGTCTTCCAGAAATTGTCCAACAAACTTTGGGGTCTAGTACAACTCGGTAAAAAAATAATTTTTCCAATAGGACAAAAGGTGGAAATGTTTTTATAATACATTCTGGGAGACCGTATATTATATATATATATATATATATATATATATTCCTTTATTTGTAAATTTTATTCACGCAATCTACCCTGCTGACGACCAGAAAAAGAAATAGATTTGAAACCAAAAACTAAGATGGAGACCTTGTATATATATATATACAAGGTCTCCCAGAAATTGTCCAACAAACTTCGGGGTCTAGAACAACTCGGTAAAAAAATAATTTTTTCAATAGGACAAAAGGTGGAAGTGTTTTTATAATACATTCTGGGAGACCGTATATATATATATATATATATATATATATATATATATATATATATATATATATATATATATATATATATTCCTTTATTTGTAAATGTTATTCACGCAATCTACCCTGCTGACGACTAGAAAAATAAATAGATTTGAAACTAACAACTAAAATAGAACCTTTGCTTGCAAGGGCTGCGGTGCTGGATACGTATTCAGTGTCGTCAACCAGCGATAACCACATCTCCACAAAGCATCCTCTTGCTGACAAAAGGACTTCGAAAGTCTTCCTTGGCCCAATAACAGAATATTTACGACTATCGAAAAAGGTCTCGAGCAAACAGCCGACGTAGAACAATGATCATCACTAGTAAGAAGATCATCACTAGAAGAACACTTCAAAGAACATAAAACTGTTACTCGTTTAGTTAAATAGAGTAACAGGATTCTTTGAATGTTAAGGATTAAAATGTTTAATGACCTAAGAGGTCTTAAACGAACCCAAACGTATCAGATAAAGTGTAACGAGCTAGGCATCACCTCTGATTGCATGAATCATTCTAGTAAATATCCATCAGGAGTTCGAACCTTGAGAAGTTGTGATGTTTTTGGGATGCCGGACACGCAATGACCATAGCATATGAATACTCCTAAAATAACCACAAGAATCACGCTCCTTTAAATTAAATCCATTTTAGAATTCATACTTTAGTGAAATCTTCCCATAAGAGTGCTTGTCTTTCACGAAAATTATGTCAGCTAGTCGACAGGTTTGCAATCACCTTCGACAAGGCAACCCAGTTTAATGAAAGTCCAATGCTGATATATACCTTGCTCCTTTTTGTACGCTAGTTGGACAGGTAGTATTTTGAGAAAGGTTGACATAGCAAGACGGAACGCTGAGACCAGTTTGTTTTGGTTCTTAAGCGCTTAGGAGTATTTTTATCATTTGCATCAAGGTTTAAAGTTTATAGAAGAAGCTGCCTTAAGCGACCTCCAACGAGAGGATCTACGATTGATGCAATTACGTTGATGCCCGTTAATTCGGAAAGTTCGTCAAAGGGCATTAATGTGGTCCGAAGATAAAGCAGATCGCTGTTGGTACGAATTCCCTAACGTTAATTAACGCTTATTAGAATGCTGTGCCATTCAACTTCCGGATAGGCAAAGTAAAATTATTGCCGGTACGTAATAGAAGTGAGCTAAAGCGTGATCGTTTACATCCGAAACGCGGTTTAATAAGATCAACTCGTCAACAATATCCGGACCGACTACATAGGGTATGCATGCACCCGATAGGCAGATACAACTGAATCAGATGACAAAGTAACAGATTTCTTTCATATATTGAACAAACGTGCGTGTGACGATGAACTGACAGGAATTAAATACATAGCAAATCGTATTTTTGACGGTGACGTATGATACGAAGCAGCCAGTTTTTACAGGAGATCCCTGCTATGCCAGGAATATGTGTTAGCTTGGACTTAACCTACTGCATTTCTTTCTACCTTCTAGACTAACTCTCCCTTTAAACAAAGGCACTGTTTTTGTGTGCTTACTTTAAATAGTTATAAACTATTTGTGTATTTCACCAAGATTTTCACCACATGGATAGGGTCAATCACAAGGTTGGTGCGTACAGCTGCGTAATGTAAAGCGTAGATGAAGTTCCCCTCTGATGATAACGATTAGGAAATGGCTATTAAACGGAATTACACACAAGGAGTTGAAGTAAAGTTAAAGGTATTGTTGACACTATATATATATGATCAAACAGGTTAAAGCAATAAGAAGGTGTGCATATACTTTTGGCGGTTTTTCATTATCTTATGTTTGTTTTAACAATACCTTGAACTTTGCTTCAACCAGGTGTGTGTAATCACGTCTAATAAGCATTTTCCAATAAGTATCAACTGAATTAACTGAATTAAATTTGCAAAGCTGCCGTTTCCCAGTCAAGAGTAACCGCTCGTTGCGTTCGTACAATTGCCCTTTGTCGTCTTTGACAACTTAGTCGGCTAAACTATATCCTCCTAACAGCAGAGTAACAGTAAGATCAAATAAACGAGAATATAACAGTAAGATCAAATATACGAACTTTGTTATCGAAGGTGAGTGCAAACCGTGTGAAGCCTGCTATGGGAAATACGTGTTTAGCAACTAGGAGTGTTTTTTGGAACAGCTTCGAATCTGTCGACCTTCTTGGCAGACTAAAAACAAATTATATATATATATATATATATATATATATATATATATATATATATATATATATATATATATATATATGCATACATATACACAAACAGTGGCTGTGCATGTGACCACCTCAATCACCTTTAAAGTGTATATAGCTGAGGCTCAGACAAAGTTGTGCAATGATGTGGCGCCGCACATGAATTGGCGGACCGTCGGGTGGTGGAACCTGTCGAAGAGCTTTCAGGATGTCGACTGCTCGAATGTACTCCATTACGGTGACGTACGAAGATGAACACCGAAACGTGCAGAAACACTTTACGAGTAGCGGATGGTTGACCATGCATGCAACGATCTGCAACAACAACAACAACAAAAAGACGCTATCATCACTAACTGGCTACGAAGCATTAGCGTAGCCGTTGTGAGCCAGAAGCAGATGGGCGTGGTGAAAGGACTCGCGTGATTGTTAGCAGCACCTCTCGCTTATCAGTGAGTCGTAAGATAGAAAGTAACATTCGATTACGACCGACCGGCCCCTCTCTGACTGGTATTAGCTATGTAAGTAGCTATATTTATATACTGACAAACAACCGAATGTTTATATATATATTTATATACGACCGGATATTTTATTATTCACATATAGGGTTGCAGGGAAATATGCGCTCGTGAGAAGTGCTACATGTTGAGTTTGTCCTCGAGGCAGCCCCTCATTGTGTTCATTATTTCTGCCGCATTGCCGCGCCGTTGAGGTAGATAGCCGAGAGCCGCTCTGTCCCCTGCCACTAGTTCAATTCGATTACTAATTTTCTGAAGAATATATATATATATATATATATATATATATATATTTACAATTCAAACATTTATTCACCTTTGCCAGGTAGTATAAACACAAATATATAATATCTCTTCACTGTATACAATAGCGGCTAAAATTGCACCATTGGGCATGGTCGTGTCACATTGGAGGTTGAGCCCACAAGACATCCGGTATATAAGTATATACTACACGGACTATATGGCTACAACCCAATTTTCTCCTATATGAAAATAGACTAGAAAGTGCTCATCGCGAATATTTTAAGATCGGGTCAGTCAGGCTACCTAGGGAAGGGACCAGAGCACAGGAAGCGGCGTGGTATCTTCCACAGTGTGCTTCGCATCTGGAGCACCTGCAATGCTCATCTGGTTCGTGGAAGTCCCGCACGATACACAGTTTATGATGAAAGCCGTGTACGGCATAGCGGGTTACGACGTGACGGTTGTAACGATACGCCCCTCTCCATTCGTTACGTGTCATAGCTCCAGTTTCGAAGAATTTATCATTGATATCCGCGAACTTTATCTCCCAGCATTCAAGGTTGTCCTTGAAAGCCGTCGTCGTTGACAGATCGAAGCGGTGCCGCAGATCTTCGATGAACAGCGGTGTGTCTGCTAAGAGATATACTAGGCGGTTCCGGGTCGAGATGTGTAATCCCAGGGCCCTCTTGAGAAAGGAGGCCTTGACACGGTTAAGCTGTTCGAGGTTTTGCGCCGTGAGGTCCTCCCAAATGACACGTATCCCATACGACGCGATCGGGGCTATTTTGAGATCGAACAGTCTCAAGGCGGTTCCGAGTGACAATAACTGCGGCGATTTTATTGCCCATACGGCGGTCACTGCCTTCCTGCACCTCTCG
Organism: Dermanyssus gallinae; assembly: GCA_003439945.1. Lineage (NCBI taxonomy): Eukaryota > Metazoa > Arthropoda > Arachnida > Mesostigmata > Dermanyssidae > Dermanyssus > Dermanyssus gallinae. The sequence continues at coordinate 212,824 of QVRM01002998.1, read as the reverse complement.
GCGATGTGTGCGGTGAAGCTGCGTCCGTTATAAGAAAACAGTAGCCCTAGGTATGGGAACCTATTTACGTACGCGAGCGGTACACTGGCGTATCGCAAGGTGTCAGTGCCAGTGATCCTGCCGCCCCTCCTGAATTTCATTGCTTCTGTCTTTCTCTGGTTTACCGTTAGACCTAAAGCATTTACAGCGACGTAAAGACGGGCTAAGGCTTGCTGTACCTGAAACCTGTTTGGACCATATATGACCAAGTCGTCCGCGTACAAGATAACTTTGACTAGATTTCTAGGGCCTCTTATTTGGGCGGGCAGGTCCTTCAGTAGGACAGAGAACAGGAGAGGGCTCAGGTTGTCACCCTGAGCTAGGCCTGTTGTCTGGGCACAAGGTTCGAGTTCGGCGATACCATCCTCGATGGTTACTCTGTTCTCCTGTAGGATGGCCGCGAGAAGGTTGAGCACTTTACCTGGCACTCCGACCTCTGCCAACGTGCGTAAGACCATGTCTCTAGGCGCCGAATCAAATGCTGCCTGCATATAGTGGGTTCATCGCTATGGCTAACGCCCTCTTAACGTCCTCCATCAGAATCGTACAGGCGGTCTCTGTCGAGCGATCTCTGCGGAATCCATGCTGCTCGGTCGGGATGGCTCCTACGCCCTCCAGGTAGTCACACAGTCTCCATGTTAGCAGACAAGAGAGTAGCTTATAGCATACGCTCTTCTTCGCGATGCCCCTCCAAGATGATGGTAGGGCCGGATCCCCCTTACCCTTGGGTATAACTAGCAGATTTGCATCCCTCCACTTTGCTGGGAGCTTGCCCGTCCGCAAGCATTCGTTGAATAGCGCGGACCAGTAAGGAGCAAGAAAGAGTGCACATTTTAGATGCTCAATGCGTACTCTGTCGGGGCCGGAGGCTTTATTATTGCGGAGACTTCGAAGTCCTCGTAGGACTTCCTCGACGGTGAACTCCTGCTGGAGGGAGTCCCGTAGCCATGTCGTCGATTCACCCCACACGGCGACTAGGTTTGGCACCTCGCGAGGAATAGGTGTCCCGTGAAGCGAACATTTCCGAGAAGTGATTAATGAGGGCTGACGAGCTGATAGGGCAGGCCGCGGTGCTCCCTCGGTGGGCCAGCCATCTGTAGGGATGACGCTCTGCGTCGGCTATAAGGCGAGCCTCCAGCATCTCCTGGTACCTCTTACGCTGCGTCGCGTATGTTTTCCTACAAATTGTTCTGAATATCGAGGCCAGCTGATGGTAACCCGGATGCGATTCCGCTAGGAACCTGAAGGTAATCTGGGCTCGGCGAGCAAGCCGACAGCTGTGGTCGAACCATGCCCTGTGCTTTTTGGAAAAAGGAACTGGCTGTATACTAGAGTGCAGCACTTCGAGTAGGCGCTGCGCATACACCTCCGTGTCTATCACGTTCGGCACAGGGAGAACTTCATGAGCACGTTCTAGGAGCAGATTCACATTGAGCCGGCGTGGGAGGGCAAGTCGCCTGGCCGTTCTCGTTGACCCTTTCTGAACCGCGAGGTCCACGGCCACTGGAATGTGGGCTCGAATGCATGCACCTTCACGAAGCTTGTTGTTTCCTCCTTGATACGTAATCACTTCTTTGGGCACGTTGGTGGCAAACACGTCGATGACCGAGCTTCCGAAGTACCCCAAAAATGTTGGCGATACCTTGGAATTGACTATCCAGCAGCCGTAATGTGCTAGGGTGTCTCGGAGGGCTATGGTGCGGCTCGAGTTCGGCTGATCGAGGCGGGCGTTGAAGTCACCAGCGACTACCAGGGGCGCACCAGCTAGGGGAGATACTGCTTCCAGACCGCTGACCAGCTTCTCTACCATAGTTAGTGTAGACTCCGAATCTGCGGGTCGGACATATGCTGCAACTACGGACATTGTCGGGCCTTGTAGGGCTATGACGTTATTCTCCGCTAGACACGTCGTGAAGTCGCCTAGCTTGTGATTATAGAAAACGGAAGTACCCCCACTTGGCCGCCCTGGCCCGCTGCGCTTTTCAGCGAGGCAATGCACTGCATAGAAACTCGGAAGGTCGAAAGGGGTGGTCGCCCAGGTTTCCGTCAGCACTAGGATGTCCAGTCCATCCAATGCGTCGGGGGCGAGGAGCTCTAGCGAAGAAGCTCCCTCGCAGTTCCATTGTGCAATTCTTATTGTTTCTTTTTGTGTGAGGCCCGGCCTCGTTGTGCGCTGCTCGATCGACCTCGGGATCCACTGTAATAGCTGTGAGCGTTGAATGCCGATGGGCCTGTCGTCACCGTTGCCAAGACTTGCTTCACGAATTCTTCTAACGTGGGCAAGGGAGGAGCTCGTGGGGCGCTGAGTGTCGTTGTCGTTTTGTCGTTGTTTCGATCCCATCGACGATTGCTCCGCTTTGGATCCGCTTGGCCATGTTGAGTCGTTCTCGAGAAACTGACCCGGCTGGGGGAACGATGCCTGATCGTGGGGGCTCGGTTGATCTGGGAGGGTCTGTTGTTCGAAGCCTCGCGTGCAGCTGTCGATGTTGGTTTGACAATCGGACTTCCAGACTTTTGACTCCTGCTCTTCTCGGGCGACAGGATTCTCACCCCTAAAAAAGGCTTAATTCTTCTCGCTATGTTGTAAGCGATTTTATCCGCGACTTCGCCTTTATAGCTGTAGCACTGACTCTCGACGACCGATCGTTGACAGATTGAGAGGGCGAGCACCGAGAAATTAGCACCGTCCTGGGCCGCTTTCCTCGTCAGAACGTCGTTAGCTACCTTGCAATCCTGACCGAAGAGGGGGACGGAGAGGATGTGCACCTCGGATCCTGGGCGTGCTGATATCAGCTTCTCCGAGAAGTTTTCGACTTTACTGATGTATCTGTCACTTTCAAACTCCATACACTCATGGTAGCCGGCTTGCAGGAACACCGCTACCGGGCCATTTGTGGCATCTATGTATTTTTCCGCTTCGATGAGAACACTGTCGATGTCCATCTTGGCCGCAGAACGGATTGCGAGCGGCGTATTCTTCGGTAGAATTCGCTTCAGCGCTGGGCCAAGCGGTTTCACGATGTTGTCGCCTACCACGAGAGCTGTTTTCCGCGGCGGAGTCGGCGCAGGGCACTCGAGCGGTTTCACCGAAACATCGATCATTTCGCTCTGCCCGGTCAGCTGAGCAGACTGCCTATGCTTGGACTTCCAGCTTCGCATTTCCTTTTCAAGCTCTCTCACGCGATGGAATAGAAAAGTCACCAGTTGCATTGATCCACTTTCTAGCGCACACTGATCCAAACATTTCATTAACTCGTCTATTGATTGGTATATATTTACAAGGTTTCCCAGGACGTTTTCAAAAGCGATATAAGGAATTATAGAGTTCGTTAAAGCATATTCTTTTTCCCATGGAAACTCACGGACACGACGGTTGCTTAGATTCTCTATAGGAGGACTGGTTGTCTCGCAAAAACACCAGTGTCACAAATTGTAGCATTTTTACTCTTACTCCAAAGCAAGATTTCTCGGAGACCATGTTCCGATGTAAAAAAGATTTGCTTTAACGAGCTCTATTATTCCTTATATATATCATGAATGCATATAGATTGTCTCCACGTCTATCAATCTAGCCAGCTTACCTTGTCAACGACCGCGTATTTGGGCTGCACCTGCTTGTCGAGCGGCACCAGCTTGACCGCGAGTATGACCGACCCGCCGAACACCACCCGACTGACGTAGCCGAATCCGCCCCGGCCGAGCACGATCTCGGTGGCGAAGTGACGCGTGCTCGGCATGACGTCCTGAACGCTGTGCTTCGCCGCGCTCGTCGAGCCGAGCCGTTTATAGCGCTCGGCTACCGTGTTCCACCTCGTCGCGCTGCCCTTCGCCATGAGCTCGATGGCTTTGGCGAGGTCGGCCATGATCGTGATGAGCTTGGCGAGCAGCCGAGCTGTGACCATCGCAGCCAACTCCGGCACGCCGCGTGCGCAGTAGTCTTGCAGGTCGGCCAGGTTGACGAGCAGTTCGCGCACGTCCGTGAAGCCCAGCACACGCTTCTTGATGCGGTTGTGCAGCTGGAACGCCGCCATGCAGGTCTGTTCGCGCACGTAGTGCTCTTTCGGATGCCGCTTCATCTTCAGGTATCTCTCCTAAAACAGAGGCAGGTAGAAAGACGGGCAGGCAGACCCGCAGGCAGGCGCAAGCGTATGAACAAACACACAGGGGTGGCTGGTTTGATTGATTGATCGATCAATTAAATTGGTTTGATTGATTAATCGATTCGATTGGTTTGATTGATTAATCGGTTCGATTGGTTTGATTGAATAGTCGATTCGATTTGTTTGATTGATTAATCGATTCGATTGGTTTGATTGATTAATTATTCATGGAGCATTTGTGCCCTTTCGGCTCAATGTGACTACAGCACACACAAACACACCCATACGCACATAGGCACGGCTTTGGATGAACCGATGAACGATCAAAAACGCAACAGGATCAACTGCTGCGTTTTTGTGAAGACGTGTGCCTGCTGCTGCATGACGACGATGATGAAGATAATGATGATGTGCGTATTGTAACAACACCACTTTGACCGATTGAAATTGAAAATACACACGCGACGACTGGTTAAACGACTATTATGACTAATATGAACTGCTATATTATGAGAGTGATGCAATGGCGGAGCTCGCCATGCTGATAGGCAGGAGTGAGGGTGAGGGAGAGATAAGGGGTGACTCAAGGGTGAACAGGCGAGGTGGTTGTAACAACTGGCAAGCTTGCCACTGGCAGCTCTGAGCAAGCAAGAAAAACAACTAGGATTACTATTACTTCGACTACTGCTACTACGAGGACAGCAACGTCTACGTTTACTACCTACCTTTCTGATGAAGTCCTGGAGATTGGAGAGCACTGCCTGCACGCGCTTGACGTTCTGCGCCTCTACATCGTCGAAGCGCCGTCGCTTTTCGCTCGCTGTCTGCTGGGCAGCTCCTCGCGAGGTTTCCTTCCACTGACAGCGTTCCTGAACTTGAGGCGGTCTTGCCCGTGAACTTGTACACGTCTTCGCCTTCCTCAATGTTATTTGGAACGATGCCAGCCTCGTAGCCTCTCGGATCATCGTCCGAATTCGTATAGACGAACATCGTTGTTGTCCCGAAGCAGTGCTCCGTCTCTCGCCGGCTGGCCTGAGCGGATCGCTCTATCGTTCATCCAGAAACGGTACGGCACACGGTTCGTTGGCAGTCGCTGAGCTCGACGGATGATCGTTCAACTCTTTAGCCATCAAGCCCCTGGGTGGCACAGTGAGTGGGCGACGGTCCACACGGTGTAACCGGTGTTCCGGTTGCGCTTAGTTGAAATGAACATAAGTGGGCTAAATCGAGACTTCTGCAGACTATGCAGGCTACACAAACGAAACAGTCAAACAGCGGAAAAGCCTGCGTTCTTGACATATGGGTTGTATACTTCGCCGAGGCACGCGTCAATAAATGACTGACGTACTGGCTACATAACATCTAAACGGCTAGATGTTATGTGATCGGTACGCAGTCCTGATAAGATACCTGTAGGATAGCAGTGTCCGTTAAGCAGCGCGGGCATAGACAGCGTCGGTTAGCGGCAATGTCGAAGCAAGCTAAATACATGGCGCCAATTAGAAGATACCGCCACCCTACTAGCGAATACGCGGGAAGTCACTAAATGCGCGGGCAATCTGTGAGTATATAAGGAGGCATGAGAATAAATGAGTCAGTAGTCGTTTGTTCGAGCCAGGCAGAAGACGTGTGCTGTTTGAGCGAGAGAATGGCGAACTCGTAACGGTCACCGCCCGGTCATGGGGGTGGTGGACACTACAACTGGCGCAGTCGACAGGATCCGGAAGGGCCGGCGGAACGAAGCGGAAATAGGCTGGCGGCAGGGCGAGAACACGGAACATATGGATGCCAGGCGTGCGGATGGACGAGGCACGAGTAGGGGGTCGAAATGTGCCCGGCAGAACAAGTGAGGAGCTGAAAGTGTGGCGAGTTTGGCCATTTCGGCCGGAAGTGTACGAACGCGGCTGAACGTGCAGGCGATCGGCGTGAAGTAGCGGCCACGCTGGGATCGTTGGGCCAACGGCGAATGCCTGGAGGCGGCGGAGGATGCACATGAGGATGAGCGAGCGCGAGTGGACGAACCGAAGGAGCACGCAGACGGGAGAAGAACGGCAGTCGGAACCTGGTTCGTGCGGTCGTGCCCGGCGACTGGGTCAGTATACGGAGGCCAGCCGCCGCCGGGTGCGCCACATGATGAACATGAAGACGACAGCGCACCGCTCTGAAGGACGTCCACGGCGCGTTAGACGCGCGCCAAGCCATTTACGGGAGTTCGTGAGTAAAGACGGGATAGAATTCAAAACAAACCTGCGAAGGGGGGGGGAGAATGTAGGATAGCAGTGTCCGTTAAGCAGCGCGAGCATAGACAGCGTCGGTTAGCGGTAATGTCGAAGCAAGCTAATACATGGCGCCAATTAGAAGATACAGCCACCCTACTAACGAATACGCGGGAAGTCACTAAATGCGCGGGTAATCTGTGAGTATATAAGGTGGCATGAGAATAAATGAGTCAGGAGTCGTTGGTGCGAGCCAAGCAGAGGACGTGTGTTGTTTGAGCGAGAGAATGGCGAACTCGTAACGGTCGCCGCCCGATCATGGGGGTGGTGGACACTACAATACCCTTTGACAGAATGACAATCTAATTAATCTGAAAATTCTACATAAAGCGTGCAATTTTGTACAGCTTTCAAAATAGAGAGCGCATTAAAGTTAACGATTGGCTGCATAGCTAATAGATACTTTCCCGTTGGTTTTGCTTAATAGTGAGCAGTTTCTAGTCAGCAGAGATTGCACCACGATGGACTGGAAACCGTTTCTGGAAAAGCGAGGGTCCCGATAGCATACTTATTACGTACAAGAGGTCCACTTGTGCACACGGAAGTTTACTACCTAGAGACAGGGCTGTTGTATGGAAGCCGTGTATTAGGGGCGAATTCACGTCTCGGTAGGTGGCATGAGCCGTACAAGAAACTACACATTATCATCGTACCGAAAAACTGCAAGGCATCGGTTAGGATGGTTAATCTTCTACAATTTAAGTGCACAACAACGTCAATGATGCCACACACTCCACAGTAAAACGAAACGCATTTCCCAATGTTTCAAAGATTTCTATTGGATTCCCTATGTTTCTAAGGTTTCTATTGGTTGAATGTAGTAGCAAAAATTTTAGTAGCTCCGTACCGTCCTTCAGCCAGTTCTTCAGTGTTAGTTCGCCCGTCTTGCTCAAGTGCACCTTTGTTCATCTAACGTGCTCTTAAAAATGACCTATCGAACGGTAAAGTAGTACTCAGTGTCCTTTCTACGAATTTTAGCTAAGCTGCGTGAAAAACAGCTTTTGAGGCATTCTCAGCTTTGTCACTACAAACTTGTCTGTACAAGTGAATGCGTGCGCTGCATTATCACGTTAGCAGGATCCTTATTGTTCCAGCAACTGAAGCAGTGATCTGTCTTCGCTATCATTCTAGTATCGTCATCTTGTGCTGTTTTTGACCGCCAGTGGCTCTATTTGTTGCCACCGTTTTTAGACAGAGGGCGTAGACAGCCGAGCGTAGATAGCGTAGGTGTCCGTCGAGCAAACGCAGAGCAGGTAATCTCGAGTACAAAGCCAGAATCGGACATTTGTAATTTTCTTGTGTATTTTTTTCCTGTTCTTTTAAGGTCCGAAAAGCCCAACAAAATATCAATTTGCGAGATTCTTGCCAAGTGTATATATTTATATATAAAAATCCTTTCGGGGCTGACTCTCAGCCAAGATTTAACGTCCATGGGATTGCTTTTTGCATTGCTTCATAGACGGACCCCCATAAATAAAAATGTGCAACGGTGGGGCTCGAACCCACGCACCTATGTGTCTCTTCCGGTCGCGAGGCGCAGACGCATGCCACCACGTCACCGGGCTCGACGCATATATATAGATATATAAGTCTATCTAGCAACTACGCTTCTGGGCTAGCAATGCTGGTGGGCCGCCTGTACGCAAAGGGCCGGGCAAGGCGCCGGCCTATGAGCCAGGCGAAGATGGTCAGGCAATGCAACACGCAAGTTAAACCGGTAACAATCACCGCGGACCGGAAGGAAACTCGGACGAGGTGGATGAATCAAAGTGTTCTCGACTATATATAAGGTCACTGCTAGTTTTAATAATATGCATACCGTTTCAAGAGCTCGTCGGAGAAACTGCGATTCGTAGTCAGAGATTTGGTAGGACAGAGAAGATGAGGGATGCCGACGAACGGCAACAAACCGATTCGCTCCCTGACGAGTCTGGAGATTTTGCCTGTAAGTGCATGCCGGATACGCTAAGTACATACGGCAGGATAAAGATCTTAGATAATCTTATCAGGAACTGCGAACTAGCAGTGCGTTCAGCAGGGTGTTTCAGCTTAAAACAAGATATTGAAGGATAGTCCTCTTTGGTTCCTCATAGCACGAAATGAGGACCCGACTGACTCTGTTGCCTAGAAAAATGTAGCCTCGCAGTTCTAAGAAATAGCAGGGGAAACCGGTAAGAAAGTTAGTACTGTGCTCTCAAGCCTCACTAAAGAGACGCAGAGCGGCGGACGAACTATTGCACGAACTGGGGTGCAACTGTTTAACAGCGGGGACATGCGGCTAGTGGTCACAGAAACAACAGAGGGTACATCGGCATCTTACATCATCATATTATTTCACTTATATTGAGTATGCATCTTTTATAGAACCGAATTTTTCATTAATGCACTAAAAATGCCGAGACGCCAATGTATCGACTAATCTTTCTGCATTAAAAAAATTGTAAGGGATATCCTCAAGAGATAAAACAAAAATATGTTAACCAAGCAATTTGACGTGCCTTTTGTTTGTAGAAGAACCACAGAAATGAGCCAATGGTCGGTGGTCGGCTCTGGCCCGAATTATTTTATTTGACTTCGCAAAGCTGATAAGGAATAATTGAATCCAGATTGGCTGGTCGTCCTGACCAATCTCAGATTGGGTCAGCATGCCGACATGCCAGAGAATTGCGCACTAGGCTTGATTTTGTACATTAGAAAGAGTCACAGGCTAAACACTGTCATAAGTGCGGCACCTTGGGTTAAGTCAAAAGATTGCAAGGAGTCCCTCTCGTTGCTATTACTGAGAGGTACCCGGGCATGCTGCTAACTCTGCAGGCTGCCCAGGATACAAGATTAAACTGAGGCCAGGCGCCACTGGGACCACCCAAACCCTCGACGGAAAATGCAAAACTGTTCTTCAGCACTACCCGAGGAAATCGGTCCAGCTCTCCCTCCGGATCCGCCGCCTATCATTGAGCCCACGAACGGCGAAGCGCTGAGCGGGCAAAGCCATTTTGCAAAAACACCTGCTGTTGATGCAGAAGGCTATAGGTTGCTTATCCCACGAAAGAATAGCAAGAGAGAACAGCAATCCCCGATTGTTAATCAATGGTTGGCCAAGTTTCTGAACTCAAATAGTGCGGCTTAAAGTTAGTCAACTACACTGTAGCAGAAACCGCGGAGCCCATCTAATGGTGACGAAATAGTGCACATCTAATGGTGACGAAATAGTATCTAGAAGGGGCGCTGCACTCTCCCTGCTTAGCGAGCCTAATAAAAAACTGGCAATAAAGAACCAGACGACCTGAGCTGTGAATGCTCAGACAAGCACCTGCATTGTGCATAACCTGCCAGCATGTCTCCGAGCCATGGTTGATGGAGGAGGATTGACTTTTACATGGATAGACGTGGACGGTTACAGCAGTCCTAACGGCACGAAGTTGTTTTTGAGTGGTTAACGATGCATGACCTTGTCGTCCTTAATAAAGAAAACGGCCCTACTTCCACCGCGGGGGAAGTGAGTCACACATTGATTTGACAATTTGCAGCAAAAGAGAGAAGTCACGTTATTAAATTTTCTAATTTGACCATACTATTGACGAAGAGAACCTTAGTGATCACTACTCAATAGGCTTTGACATTTACGGAGTCACTTCATCAGCAGCCCCTCCTGCCACGGTAAAGCCACCTCGCCTAAAACCACCTGACAAAGAAGGCGTGCAAGGCGCTAGGCAATAGGCGAACGCATCCAAAGCGACTTGACCCAGGTTCGCTGAAATATTAGTGGAACGAGAAGATTGCGGAAGCCCGGAAACGCTACATGCATGCCAGGCAAAGATTCATCAGGGCAAGGCGCAGCAGCATAGATGGGACAATCATCGCGCAATTGCAAGTCTTAGGGCCACTCTACGCAGAACTACAGCAGAGGACAAGGAACGATGCTAAAATGATTTTTTTAGGAAATAGAGAACGACCCGTGGCGACTACCGTACAAGCTGATTTGCGACAAGACAGTAGCAACCAAAGCGCTAATTTTCCCTCCGGTACTCGTGGGGAAGTCCAAGCAGAGGGAGAGAGACCCCGAAGGCCGGAAAAGCATCAGACACTGATGGTATACCGGCCTCTGCCGTAAAATGTTGATTTCGTGCTTATTTCTAAAGTGAATAGCCCTTATCGACCAACATGTCTAGTCAGTATACTGCCCAGGGTAATTGAGGCGATTTAAGAGAATCGTTTGCGGGAATTCACGTAAGCTAAATGCTGCACTGCAGTTGGCAAGCACTCTGCACGTCGTGCTGCCCGTGCTCGTTGCACTACTCTTCCACTTTGCACAATTGCATTTTGTTGCGCGCCCGGCAAGGGGAAGGAAAGTAAGGCCACATCCCCATCGTCACGGAGGGCGGTCACACAGTAGCTGCCCCTGCACAGCGCACCACAAACAGTCACTAATCAACAGCAACCACAGTCACACTGTCACATACAACACTAGTCAATCTCACCGCGGAGTCTACCGCGGAGCGAAAAGAAGCACGTCTGTTCAACTCGACAGTCAGCAGAATAACCTACTGTTTATATCTCGCTTATGTCCTCTGCTAATAGGGCGATGCCGTCCGTGCCAGTGAATATATCAGGCTATAGACGAATTAGGTTCTAATTGCAAAATTACCACTGGTCCTAAGTTTTTAGTCGTTGATTTGCTAGGTGACTGCCTATACTTGAATAAACTAGAATACTGTAATCGAATTTTACAACTAGCCCAAACATGTTATACATTTTTACATACTGGTCCGTATGTAATAATTTCTCTAGTAATCTATAAAACATTAACACAAGGTTCTTCAGAAATTGCGTAGCTTTATAAACCACCTGACTTAATTGAGATTCAACTTAGATATCAAGAAGAAAGCAATCATTGCAAACGCAGTCCCCGGTATAATAGAGGCCGACCTCAACAATTTAGAAATCCTAATTGTCCCTGCGGTCCCATGCAGAATTCTACAAATGCTATTATTATAGCTAGAGGCTCTACTCGACTATTCGACTGCATAACATGCATTCGACAATTTTTCGGATCTTCAAGATTTAGCTCTACTCTACAAGCACCTTCTGCATCGTCATACTTAGAAGATCTAAACGCCTAAAACAAACTTGCAGACAAGCATTAAGCGAATATAGTCCCCTTGTCAACGATCAATTGACAAGGGAATACCTACACCTACCCCCCCGGCTCTCACCTCAACATGGCGTCATGCCGGCTCCTAATTATTTTCGCATGAACGCCCACGCTGAGTATAGACGATCTTCTGCAAGCTCATTTTATGTAAACTGTGTAGCGAAGATGATATTGATTGTACTGGCTTACACTCATGGAGTTATCTTAAATGCCTATGCACACATAACTCAATCCCTTAATCCGTTACTTAGGAGAGCTGGAATAGCATCCACACCCTAACCGAGATGCTTAATAGTGAGGCTTATGGAGCAGTCATGCCATTGGGAACTATAGGAATTTCTTCGCCTACAATCTGACGGTCTCGTGCATGACGGCCGTATCAAATCTGCATTATATCTTAATCGAGCTAGAGTTGGTATCGGCAAGCCGTAAAGAGGAGTAAATAAATAAACTAGATGAATTAGACACTTTCGTACCTATCGCAATATAGACTCTACGATTATTCATTAGGAGAGTGGTTTGCCAACCTAACAATAATCTAGGTCATACTTCATACAATACAATATATATATATATATATATATATATATATATATATATATATATATATATATATATACATATGAATAACATATAATTATATAATAATTAATTATATATTAATAGTATACATTTTAATTATGTACAAAATACCTAGCACTAGTACAGTTGCCTTATCAGGCGTTATCTCGGTATACAAGTGATAGCAGTGACGAGTTCAAGCGTAGATGCGTCAATTGAACGCCCATCATCTTTATTACATCATTTGCTCTTTCCCGCTATCGTCTGTATAATGTAATTGTTTGATTCCTCAATATAAGCATTGTTTTGTGTTACTGTTAGTATTGTTGTTGTTATTATCATCACTATCACTAAGTAAGTGAGTGCAATTTGCCTCTATTTTCAGGGGTTTAACTATCACAAAACGTTATGATACAGCGGAATGAATGCGCACGTCATTATTTAGCCGACTGAGCCGATTCCATCTCGCACCATTTAGTTTCATTCGTCTCATTTCTCTCTCGCTCTCTCTCTCTCTCACACACACTCACACACACACGCACCGTTCCGAGAATGCGTTTCATTCTCGCACCATGTTACGGTCCCCAGCTAGGGTGTGTCCTGTTTTTGTCCTGTTCGGTCTCTCATTGAAACGGCTGAAACGGCCGAAATAAAACAGATACGTGTGTATCTTTATGTGGCGTGCGTGTGGCCGACGGTGTATTTCCATTAGTGGTGAAGGATGTCAGCAGCTAGGCGCGCTCAACTACGTACAGCGGACTGGAAACTCTAGAAAAAAAAACAACAATGCCTGCGCAGTCCGGTATGGTCCGACATCGATCATCAATGTGTGTTAGGCCCTAGCTAGCCATCAACTGTGCCTTCACAACAGCGATTGATTGCGGTACGTACTGATTGTGTGTGTCTCGTGTGTCAAAGTAGTGTGTTAAACGCGATTCGCGCGCGCGTTTGTTAATTCGCAACTAATCAAACGGCTACAGTGAGAGTTACACGCACCCTCTAACAGCCCGCACACAGCGGCCTGCTCTGTTGTCTCTCAACAGAGTCGAACTTCATTGCATTCTAAGTACGGCACAAACAATAAAGCGGCGAAGCTTCTTGTTATATATATATTATATATATATATATATATATATATATATAGTTGTGATTGTTATCATAGTGGCAATTACAGTGGCTAGAATTGGAGTACTTTCAATATAGTTCTATCTCAGGCTGTGTACGTAAAGTGTCGTGTCTGTATATACAAAGAAGCACGTCGATGTAGATCGAGGAGTGTTTGTGCGTACGTCCGTAGAGCTGTGTGTGTGTGTGTGTATTGTGTTTCTGTAGGTAAAAAGTTGTAAACTTGGAAATGTACGCACGGTCAGGGAGATAGCAAGCAGGTATACAAACGCTTGGAAAAAGACCTTTTCATATCAGTCACGTATGTTGTGGTATTCGCCCCCCCCTACGTTTCTAACCATATCGTGCCTGCGCACAGCGCATTCTCATTCCTACCGTCAATACGGCTTCCGACCTCGCCGTTGGAATCGAACTCACTTCTGACGTCGTCGTCTCTCTCTCTCTCTCTACCTCTGACATCACTCTCTGAGATCGTCTCAACAAGCGTGTCGTCGGGTATAGTCTTACACTGTATGCAAATGTCATTTCGTCGAATTTGCTACTGATGTACGACCATTTCGGAAGACTGCGTTGGGACGATGAAGTTAGTGTTAGTTAGTCTTGACTATTCAGGTCCATCGTTTCCGTTCGTCTCAGTCGTAAGCCTATATCGGTCATTAGTTAATAACGTGTAACGAGCTCAATGCTGAAAAGCGTCGGCCCTGAGAGGAAACCGTCCTTCTTTGCCGGTACTAGGGTCCGTTCTATCCGAGTCGCACAAACATTACCTAGCTATGTACACTGGAGTTGACCAAGATGTAAAGACTACGACAACACAATTGTCGAGTGCGATGAACTGAACATGACAGATCAGGAACTATCGAGCGCCAAGACGCAAATCTCACACAGTAAACTATCGTCTGGTTTTGGCCGATAACAAAGAGAGTTTTTTTTCCAAAATAAAGTCACAGAAAATAGCAAGATGTACCTACAACTGATGTCGGGGGGGGGGGGGGGGCGAGGAGGTTGCACCCTCGTATGTCGCTTGTCGGTCGATTAGAAACGACGCACATTATATTCGTTCTTTCTCACCGTGTTTTTTCGCCACGGAGAGAGGGGACGCGCGGCGTATAGAAATATTCAGAATAGGATTTTCTAGGCCTGGAACACGATAGCACAGGTGATTGTTGTGAACGAATTTGCCTGTGAGTTTGCGTTGAAAACAGAAGAAAAAATCGCATTCGATATGGCGACACCACACGGCGGAATCAGGTCTCCCCTAACCCAGTAACAACAACAAAATAAAAAAAGAGGGATGCACAGACGGATTCATTGTCATATTGGCCGTCGTGGTCATATTGATTGCCTAAGAGCGACGTTCCAAATTGGCCACGCACACGCAGCAGCATGTTCGAGCCTCGAAACTCTTACAGGTAGAGCTCGATCTGGCATCCTCCTCAAGCTAGTGAGTAGCACTACAGTAGTGCTACTATATTCATCATAATAATCATAATCAGAATAATAATAATTATTATTTTAATCACTATAGTATTACATCTAGTTTTATTACGAAATCTTGATAGGATCGGTTACTGCGCGTACAGCCAGTATGCCCCCGCGGACGCCGGTGACGTGTTGTATTTGTTGTCGGTCGTTCGGCTACGCCAATTGAGCATCATCACACTGGCAGAGCGAAACGCGGCTCACGAGCAGCAAAACAGCAACGACCTAACTATAAACCTAACGACGGACAGAGAGAAACAACAATCGTATGCGAGAAGTACGGAGTGGGACGTTGGATTCGTGATACGACAACTGGTCGTCATAGGAAAATATACATTAATGTACATGACAGCGCACACGCACCTCTATATATATGTATATGTATCTATATATATATATATATATATATATATATATATATATATATATATAAAGTCGGGCTCGGCCTGCCTACCACTCAATGCAATGTAGTGATGGCATGCGATAATTTCAGCCCCCCCTTCCCGGTCGTGTCGCTTAGAAATGTCCCGTCTGGAATGAGTGGATTGAGGAGGTGAGGAGAGGGGCAGTTAACACCATGATGATCATTCAAGTACGCACACGGCTGTGTGGTATATGTGCAATGCTCGACGACGAGGATGACGTCGGAAAGATGACGGGAAATGCCAGGTCAAGCAGATCTGCCTCTCCCACCATCACGGCGAAACGAATTCGCAATCCGCTTGTTTACAGTGGGGCGCAGGAGTGAGGAAAGGGCTTCGACAGTTCGAATCAGTTCTGAGCTTTGCGCCCACCGAGCGAGCCATGGATGCAAAACGCCGTGAAATTACTGGATTCGCCTTATTAGAACATTTGTCCCTCCTTTCGTCTCTATCCTCTTTTTCTTTCTTTATATCTCTCCCTTTCCCACTGTTTCTTTCTGCCTTTATTTAGCTCTCTTTTCGCTCGGTCTCCGGTTCTCACCGCGCGTTCTAAGGGGATACGGAAAGTCTTGATTCAGGATCATCTTTATTGGTGGTGCGTGCTGCTTCCTCGCCGCT
The DNA here is from genome assembly GCA_003439945.1 of Dermanyssus gallinae. Taxonomy (NCBI): domain Eukaryota; kingdom Metazoa; phylum Arthropoda; class Arachnida; order Mesostigmata; family Dermanyssidae; genus Dermanyssus; species Dermanyssus gallinae. The sequence continues at coordinate 197,049 of QVRM01002998.1, read as the reverse complement.
GTAATAACGTAACGCTGTAACGGTTTTCGGACGGGTCAAGTTGATCTACATATATTCTACTCTTACTACTACAACTACTGTTACTACGACGACGATGATGCTGATTTACAACAACAACAAAGTCAACAACAACGACAACAAGTACTCTCTGTTTGCAGGCAGCAGCAGCAGCAGATTACTTGTGAATCTATCGCGTATCTGTATCGTGTGCTGCTTCTCCCTGTCTCACCGCAGCTCGAAGCTTGACGTCCAAAGGGACAGCTCAGAACCGGTCCGACTGGCTGCTGGGAGAGCGGATATTAGGTTGGATTAGATTATTACCGTCATAATCATAATCGTCATCGTCGTCGTCATTATCCATTCATTGTGTCCGGGGGGGAGCAGAGGGGGCGGTCATCAACAACATCATCATCATCATCTCGAACATAGATCAATGGGTAGGTAAAAGAAACGAAGTACCAGGACAAACATCAGAGAGACAAAATTAACTGCAAATAGACACGCGCCCTATTTTTATCCGCGCTGCTTTGCTGCTACGATCTACTGAGGAGGGCGTTATGTGCAACGTAACGGTGACGCGGCTGACGTGTCCGTTCGTAGAGGCGGCGTCGCTTCACGATCGGACGATTTGTTGCAGTTGTGTGCACATCATACACAATACGATTTGCTACTGTGCTAATTATTGTTGCTATCCGTGCTAACAACAGTTAAATCGTCGTTGTCTGCTGTTGTTGTCGTCCTCGCCTCGTTGTCGTGTAGTAGTAGTTCTAGTTGTTGTTGTCGCTGTTGTTGTTGCTGCACCAACCACTGCAAGTGATGATATTATCAATGTTCATATAATTTCTGTACTGTTCACTATTGGCAACATGTGTGCTGTTATATATCATTAACAACAGTAAACCCCTATATATATATATATATATATATATATATATATATATATATATATATAAACGACACCAAGTCACAACACAGATCGGGAGAGATAGAGAGAGACTCCCTCCCTTTCTAGGATCGGCCTTCATTCATTAGTTGGACTCCGACGTGCGCTGTGTGCGTCGCATACAGACACTGGCGGCAGACCCAGAACAGGTGTTTGGCACACCGGAAATGACGACTGCTAAATTCAATATTTTTAAGTTTAATGGTCATCCACAAGGGTAGTTCTTCTCTCGTGTACAACAAATCCAACAGGTCACACACAGAATACACAAGTCTGCTGCTGCTGCTATTCGTGTAACTATTCATGTTTGTTGCATCTTAAATGATTAACCTGTCGTTAAATCAAGTAGCTACGGGACAGCCAACAATGTACTTTACTCTCTTTCCTGAAAGTACCTCAACATGAAAACATTATCGACATTAACTACGTCGGTATCACCCACAAAGTCTAGAGCTCCATGCCGACATTTCCGTTAACCCATGTACCCGTAGTTCACCATAATAATAAAAATAGACAAGTCCAGATCGGCGTTGATATTGTGTGTAACTGCTCTGGGCATTTTCTGCCCTATATATATATATATATATATATATATATCGAAGGTTTTAATGAGCTTGGTCATAGCTATCTATAGCTAAAAGTGCTGTCAATAATAATCTTACATTCGCTACAACCTTTTAGCGGCCGCGCCAATGCACAGGGAGTTTACTTCCACCGAAACTGCTGCTGCTGCTGCGGGTATTGATTTTGTTGTGTTTTTCAAAGCTACGCCATTGTGGTGGTCGTCGTTGTTGTTGTTGGTGGTGGTGGTGTTGCTTTGCTGTTGTTGTTATGTTATTGTAATCACTGTCGTTGCTGTTGTTATTGTTGTTGTTGCTATGGTGGTGGTGGTGGCCGCTATACACGTATGCTACAGTTGCTGTACTCGCTGCCACAGTAGGTATATCTAAAGGCATCGCACATTAGAGCATCCCAGTTGCATCTCATCGCCGTTTGAGTCGTTGTCGGATTGATTGGACGACCGTCAACGGTTGGTCAACGCATTGCTCGGTTGGATGAAGACTACATAAGTGAGCAGCAGAAACGCGCCCCGGCATCTCCGCCCACAACCTCAGCTCCTCGGAATCTCTTCATGTCCGAGTCGTGAAGGATTCCCGTTGGGGTGGTACCTGATACAGACAGACAAACTCTAGTCAGCAAACAGAATATACGTGTTGGCAATTCGACGACATTGGTTTACCACGCCTTGTAGTCTCAAAACGAACCGTATGTACTCAGATATTGTTGACATTTTATGACACCCTTCTATATACATCGATATATATATATATATATACATTTCCCTATACACGTAAATGCTGAAAGCAGCTCATTACTTGCAATTAAGTGGCCAGCATTAAAATGCATATTTCTGTAGTAACAAGGTCAACCACAACAACAGAAGCCATAACAGGAAACAGAACGAAAAACAGCAATAATAAGAAGATCGCAGGGGAACGAATACGTAACGCGACTTCATCGTATATGTTGGCTAGTTACTATCGTAGTATTAAGCGTCGTGTCAAATGTTTAGCAAAGCGTTCTCCTTTCAATATACAACACGTGCCGATTCAAAGCAGGGGAGGAAGCACTCGTTAGAAAAGGAGGGGTAAGGGGTGGAGAAGGATGAAGCCAGGAGGACGAAAACATATCAGTAACTCTAGGCTAGGTTGGGTTGGATACGATTAATGTTATTGTTGCTGTTGTTATCGCAGCTGCTGGTGTTATCGCAGTTGTTGTTGTTGTTGTTGCAGTTGCTGTTGTTGTTGTCAATGTTGTCGACGGTGACGGCAGGGAACGCACGCGTGCCGTATAGCCCTGCTGGCCCATGTACACAACAACGCATAGAGCCGTCGAGGCCATTGCGTCCAGAACCACCGACACCGGCATGACAACGGTCACACGGGACACGCCCCGTAGCAGTATGCACAGAGCCGCCAATCGAACCGATCGGAGACCGGGCAGTCTAGTAAAGCCGAGCGAACAAGGCGCCAGGCGGCGGCCAACGCATCGAACGGAGCGAAGAAGCCCCGAAGGAGGCGTGCAGCCTTGCTTGAGCGCGCAACTGTGACCTGTGACTATGTCGAACTGACCTGTCGAAGCGGGAGACACGGCCAGATAGGCCCCGTTTTCGAGCGCCGTACAGTAGCTGCTCCGGCTGACGCTGGCCCGCAGGTCGGTGCGGTGTTTCTTGAGGTCGGACAGCGTCTTTTGCAGCGTACAGCTGCCACTGTCAGCGGACACACCGCCGCTAGCCAGCGAGGGCTGGTGCGCAGCAGCGGCGGCGGCAGCGGACGCGTAGAGAGGAGACGGCAGTGGTACTGGCGCCATCTGGGAGCCGGGAGGTGTAGTCGCGAGCGCCAGCGTCGTCGCGCCGGTTACCGGAGGTGGCCGAGGGGCGAGTTCAGCCGGGCTCGTAGGTGACAACGTAGGGATGCCTACCGCCGATGGTAGGCCACTGGCGACAAGGCTGTTGTTGCCGCCGCTATTGTTGTTGTTACTATTGCCACCGACGCCTCCGCTCCCGCCCCCGCCGCTAGCTTTGGTGCTCGAGGGACCGGACGTGTTCACCGTCACGTGGATCTCCACCTTAACGGCTGTACGACACATGCGCACGCAGGGACGATTGTACAAAGCCAAGCGTATCGTTGTCGTCGTCGTTGTCGTCAACGTCATCGTCATCAGCAGCAGTAGCAGCAGCAGGGGTCAAGCCGGTAACGGAACCCAGACCATGATGTTGCGGAACCCAGGCCATGACGTTACGGAACCCAGGCCATGATGTTCGTTCGTTCATACGAATGCACACCAGCGTCCACGTTCACAAGGGCACCAGGGCACACCATCACACCACCACACACACAGACACACGCAGAGGAAGATAAACACAGGGAAAGAAAGAGCGCAAGCGAAGCACAAATAACGGTCAAACGCAGGCAGGCTTAAAGGAAGAATGGGCGCAGGGGATATGCCTATCGTAGAGTAGTCGTATCAGTGGGAGTAATGGTAGTAGTAGCAGCAGTAGTAGTTGTAATGGGTATATGGTACAGAACAAGCACGTATTCAGGCATTACATAAGAGATTACATAGATAAAGGCTCGTAGTTTGAACGCCGGCCATCATTGGCGTTAGGTATCACGTCAGCTGAGGTTGAGGTTAACGGACGGGGAAAGGGTAGTTGCAGGGCTTCAGTATATTAGATGTAAAACTTCTGGCGCCATCTAATCGTGTAACTCTTGTGTTAAACTTTAAAGACCATCTTGATCACACCAACGATAATGTATACGCCCTACTGGACTCACATGCAAGACATGCGAGCCCTAAAGGTGTGTTACACTGAAGTCTCGGGAACGCCGGTTTAAGAGCTGTTTTTTACAAACGCTACGTTGCCATGTGCTCATATTGCCCTTAGAATTTTAACGACAATGTATTATGCAAATTTTTACAAGTACTAACAGTACTGTCAAGTAAAGTAACAGATACTGTTAATTTAGCTGTCCCAGAAGTGGCTGTTAGCTCTTCGAGGCGGCAAAACAAGCACACAGAGGTTCATTGGTAGAAAGCGAGCAAAAAATGTCACTCAGCAGATTATTTTAAACAGCCAACTCTACGAACGTCGCATTTACCAGCGGTAACTCTACGTACAAGGCAAGCAGATACGGGTAAATATAGCAGCAAAGAAAGCTTTGGAAAATCCGGTTGCTCGTGCTCAGATTTTACTACTTGCGAAGTAAGTCGAATTAGTGGGATTAAGTTTTTGCTAAAATAGATAATTAATCCAAGAGACGAGACATACCTATACCTCATGAAAAATAAAGGCTTCCTGCGTACTCAAATAAAGCCAATAATAATTACACCCAAAGAGAGTGTGGAAAGGTGAAAATCTATCAGACTTCAACAATCGTTATGGCAGAATATTTGTACGTCTGGGTGTTTAATTTGTTAAGTTGAGGCTTTGCGTTCTTACCTTCGGGATTCTTGGGCGTGTTTGTGGCCGTGGCTGTTGCTACAGCTTCGTATGTATGGTTATTCTGATTGTTCGGCGACGATCGAGCGTTCTTGCCTTGCTGAACAACTTCCTCATATCGAGGTGGGTTTATAGCCAGCTGCTGCTGGGAGTGTTGCTGCTGCTGTAGTTGTTGAGACTGCTTAATCTGATTATTGTTAGCAGTCGTGAGGGAATCAAGCTGCGCTGTTCCGATAGACCGCGGGGCGTCCCCATTAGACAAATTCGGCGCATTGCTATTGTCTGGGGAACCGCCTGGAGAATCCTCCTAGGAGCGCAAAGAAAGCAAGCATTATTCTAATTTTTATTTAAAACAAAAACGAGTATATATATGTATATGAATTGTATTGAACATTCCTGTATGCAAACCCTCTTTTCATGCATCTGATATGCGTGTAATAGAGAGTTACCTTAAAGAGCAATAACAAGAATGAATGGAAAAACATAGTCCGACTCCAGACCGCAAAGCATCGTTTTTCTCGCTATTACAGGCAGTTTGCTTCACAAACTCCCAGTGCCTCCGTGAGACTCACACTAGGAACCCCTAGAACTGCTTCCAATTCTAGACCACACATTTAGCACATAATATTATTTACATACTCATACCTAGATTTTTCCATTTCTGTCTTCCAAGGTTCTCCTCAGCAGTACGTCTAGAGCTCAGATACTATTTGATGCCACTACATTCAAAACAAATATATATTCGCGATTAAAAAGCTCTTTGATAGATTATGTATATTCGTGATTTGCTTTTGAGCACTATCTACCCCCCCCCCCCCCCGTTCCACATATGCTGCGCGATTTTGGCTTTATGCGTCTCTTTGCGTGCTTCGCTTGTGTGCAATTATCAGTATCGCAATATTCCGCGTCGATGCGACACTGGTAGATTCTACACAGGTTTGTTCTTTCCTACCGTCTATTTTATGTTCCCCAAACTTTTTGCCCTCTTGCCTTTCCGCCGAGCAATTTTGCGCGCTGTTCCCTCTAAGGATTCGCAGTCTAGCGGCGAAAACTTTAAAAATAACCTCCTTAAAGAATATTTTTTATTTGAGCTGCAAAAACCTTGCCTGCGCTTCACGAATCCAAAACCGGAGACGCTGGACTCTCCCTTTATAGGCCGGTTTGCTTCTAACGGCCCTATCATAGGCCTACCAAATATCCATCGCCTATATTCCGCTTTTACAATCAATTTATTTTGCATCCTAGCCCATATGATGGATTAATCAACAAAGATGCACTCCTTGACACGTCGGCTTTCTCGAAATCCGCTTTTCCATAGCTATATAATTTTCATTTCCTGTATACCTTGCTGTAAGCGGTCAGTCAGAATTCACATAAATATTAAGATTTTAACTACACTTGGCCTGCAATTAATAATCTTCCTCTTGTCGTGACGTAATGACGTAATTATATCTTTAAGCCACTCGTGTTGTATTGTGCCCCCTGCACCCTTATTAAATTATTTTTCTAGGAACATATACATAAGTCGACCCTGGCTGCTTAACCCTTCTTGCAAGCGGTCTTTTCATGTTTATTACTGGTCGTAAAAAGTTTTCTATTTATTTGTTATAGCTTGGTCTTCACTTCTTTCTTAAAATCCGTTTTCAGCATATAACATTTCCCGTTCTCGTCTTAGAAGGTCTGCTCCTCTTGACCACCGTGAGGTCTTTCTTACGGTTGCCGTTTGCTACGGCAGCTCGCGCAAGCGGACCTCAGGAACACCCAATCGAACAGTCTAATTATCTTGCTTCCTATCATGCTTAGCAAGTGTCCCGGGATAGCGGTCACACAGGGTCCAGCTCCAGTTTGTTCTAAATTATCACTGGCGTTTCACTGGCCGTGCGCGAGTTTGCACGCAAATAGGTGCAGGGGTTCAACTCTGTTGAACCGAAACCCACGGAGCGGACAGATAGCACCGCCAGGTGTTCCCAGTAGCGGTAATGGCCAACATTAACAACAGTACTAAGTGCTTGTGACATTAATTCAAACCACTGGCCAGCCAACTGCACGCGAACAGGCGACGTGTTCTCAGGCTGGTCGACATTCCTAAAATTGTCGTGAAATGTTAACATTGGCTATTTCCGTTTCCTCTGGATCTTAGTACGGAGAAAGGGGAAGTTTGGAAAGAGAGATACGGGGGGGGGGAGGTGACTCGATTCTCTACAAATTCGCTGTCCGTTCGCGGGTCATACCAAACCTGAACACGTCATCGAGTAGTGCTACCGGTGTACGTTGGCTGAGGGCGCACACAGTAGGGCCGGGCGGCACTCTATGTATAGTAGGCAAGTAAATATGCGCTTTGTCTCGTGTTCTTGGCCGGAAAAGAGCGCAGATGATGATGCTATAAAAGGTCCGTGCATAAAGTCTGTGCGCTATTGTTTGTTGGTGACAGCGTAGGACGTCAGCCCGGCGGCAATGGCCTGAGGTGAGCTACTCGCCTCATAGCGATATAAGCGTGGTGCAGTAGGTCGCCACTCAAATGGATGACACACGACAGATCGCTGAGGGCTTCGTATGGGGCCGCCATTCGTAGGCAAATTGGCAGACATCGTGGTCGTTTACGTGGTTGTATTGAAGTGGAAGTCAGAGATTCACACCTAGCTAAAACCTTTCGTCATTTGCCCATTTGTAGAAACGGGAGCTAATTGCATTCCGCGAGCTCGAATAACTCTAAGGCTAGGGGCACAGTATTAATGGACGACGGTGTACAGGTAAGGTGAGGAAAGTGAAAATTACGGCCGCTCTATTGACTTGTCTTTGGTTTTCTTAAGATTAATTCATCGGAATTCTTAGACAGTCCAAGTCCAAGTTAACAGATATATACAGCCGGTCACAAAGATTCATGTAGGGTGATGCGCACGATATTCGAATCTGTCTGCTACTATGTACTACCAAAAAATAGCCTGTGTGCTTTCAGCGCTATTTGCGCGTGTAAGTCGTGGTTGACACCTATTTATTTTTGGTTAAGAAAAATAGAGAAAGCACGCCTCAGGAAACGGACAGGGGCGATGGAAGCACAGCTAGTGAATTGAGAGCTCAGTATGGCGGCAATCTACCCAAAGAAGGTGCTAACATATATTGTGGTTCTGTGCTTACGCGACGAAAAGGTAATTCACTAAGTAGATTTAAAAAAATTACGGTGAACCCTTGATGTTGGCGTGACGGCAAGCACTTCCTAAGAATTACATACAGCCGTCCGAGTCAAGTCGATTTTCTCCAGTCTTAGTCCTCAATATGCCAAGAAAAATATATGCGGAAAAGCACGTGATGCACGAGACGTTTTTGGAATAAATGTGCTCGTAGAGGCCAAGATGTGTCAAGTGGCTTCTTATAAAATATCGCGCGCTCTACCACCGTAAGAAAACTTAGTATTTACTTATCGTTCAATGTGCCCATTATTACGTATATGTCAACTGTTTTCCAGATCTCAGCCGGATTGTTATTATATTGGTACGATAAATTACAAGGAGTGTAAAACATAGCTCTGAAGCCAGAAGCGGGATAAGTTGCTCATGGTAATCAAACTCGACTTTTCCTGTCTAGGACGATCCATTTGGAGTACAACGATAGCTGATGGCTTATAAATTGGAATAAGCCGTGATTACCCAAGTGCCCCATACAATATGTAGCCAAACGAACAAATCCAATAAATGGAAAAGTGTGCAATAGCCTGTTATCAACAGTGGCTTGTCATACGTAATGGCTTGCTATGCGTAGCGTAAAAGCGAAACATGTTTGACGTCTACAAATAAGCGTATTGTCCATTGTGCAACTTGAGCTGAACTTTTTTAAACTTCAATGAGGGGTTGGATGGTAAGGCAACATCTCTTTTTATTGAGACATCTGTGTTCTCCGTTTTTTTTTCGATCATGGTCGATTTTTAGTCCACTCCGGCATTCACCTTGTCTAAATTGGAAATCATGAAAACCAATTTAAGGGTGAATTTAAACTTGAATTTAAGAGAACTTGGTTCCAATATAGGCGTGCTGGAAGGTTCTCATCGAGAAAAAGTTTCGGAGGCATTTGCAACCCACTTTTTCAATTTTCCGCAGTGATGAGCTTTGGCGCGGTGTATAAGAGCGGGCGCTCAGAGAAGCAGGCGACACTCACGTATATATGTCTTCTTGGGCATGTCACCAAATGGCTCTTTGCTAATCTTCTACTGACATGCAGAGTACTAAAATACTCCGCCTACTTGACTAGTTACACTCGAGTAGAGTCCTCAAAACTTAATGTGAAAGGTCAAGTACCGACACTATCTAAGTCGATGATGTGCATCCGCTCATCTGAAGCTGAGGGTAGATTAGTTCTTCATCTCAACAAGTTGGCGTCCTGTACCGACTTTCCTATGTGCTTCAAACTGAGCGGGTGCCAGGCGAGTAAGCTCGTCCATCGGGCGGCCAGACTGTCTAGTCTACCATGCCACACAATTGGCATTATTATATAGCATATTCGAATATAGCGAGTTTTAAATTCGCCTGCAATGCAAGCACGAAGCTTGTTGTCTTCATGTCTGTCTACATGAAGGCTGTAGCCTCGCCCCTGGCAAATCAGGCTTCACGGGCTTCAGCAATGCACTTGCGATTCATGGTTCAACAACGTCCTGCTAACCATCTGATACAAAGGCACTAGCGTCAGCCAAATACACATAGTGCGATATAATCATCTATATGTATCTAATACATGTACAACGTTGTATATCCTGGTAGGGTAGAATGTATGTATGGCTTCTGAAACAAGCAATAGCACGTCGTACATCATTAAACAGGCACCGGACTCCTGTATTGCTACTGGCGGAGGTGGAAGGCTATTATTAACAGCTTCGATATGTAATTCATTCATCGGTGGCTCTTGGCGTCCTCGGTTGCCGTTATTGACTTAAAGAATAGTATTTAGAGCAGCCAACGGAACTCTACGAAACTCAGCTCTGTTAGCAAGGAATCGACCTGAGACCGAAAGGACCGTGGTTGCTAGCAGTCTTACGAAAGAAGAGCCACTACCGCAACACTTATCGGACAACGTGAATTACACGAGAAAAAAAAATATTTTATCACTTCAAACGGTAACAGCCCATGTGTGGCCAGGCAGATCTGTACAATTTCCTGCCGGGCGAATCTACTAGCCTAAGCATGAAGGTGCGACGAGAAAGTTAGTAGATCACCCTTCTCAAGAAAGCCAGTATCCAGCGGCCTTTCTAATATATCGCTCCGTACGGATAGATGACATGAAAGATCTCCAGAATGTTCTAAGCTATGAAATGTTTGCTGGTGAAGTGCCCGCAGCCATTGGCCCGCAGTCTCCATGGTGAAAGTACACCAAGCATCTTGAACCGTATGCGCAATGAGCATTTGAAATAAGCAGTTGCTACTTCTGGCTCCGTTACTTTAGACAACAAGCCTGTCTAAAATTAAAAACATTTTTTAAGGAGGTTGTTTTTAAAAAGCCTGTCTAAGGGTCGTAGAAGTCGCAGTTTTCCAGAGAGGAGCGGCGCACTGCTGAGAATCATCGCTAAAGACAAAGCAATCTTGTGCATCCAAGGGCGGTTCGGTTTCCGCGCCAACCAGTTGACACTTTAGTGAGCTAGATATTGTTTGAGGGTATTTAGTATCAAGGCCTCAAGGCCAAATTACATTGAATCAGACGCTATATTTATAGGCTTTTGAGCCGCCTTCTACAGGCCGTTCCTCATATCCACAGGCCGAATCGCACACCGCTAGTCCACCTGTGCCGAGAACATGTGTCAACAAAACTACATCCTGTCAACGTTATGTCAAAAATGTAATAATAGTTAACCGTGAATTCGGTCAAGCCCGAACCATCTCCTTCAAACAATGGGGTGGACTCGGGCGACACTACGTAGCTCACTGGTATTCTCTCCGTATTTCTAACACGAATACTATAATATATGCGGCGACGGCTAGATATATAGATACATAGGTACGCCATGGTTCCACGTGCGGCAAGCGCTGGCTAGTAAACCTGCTGCCTCATATGCAGGGTCCGAGCCTAGCGATAGACATAGATGCGACCGAGGCAATACGCTTTGCCGAAACGGTCATGTCGTCGTAAAGAGCACACTGTGGTTGAGAGCGCGTGCATCGCCATTAAAACACCTCCAGGTACAATAGTACTGCCATTGGCTGCTGTACAGTGTACTGTCATTAATATTTTAAACATTAAATTACCACCTATTCGACTTTTTAACTCAACGATAAACTGGACAGACTCAATTTTTTTCCCGTAGGGGCATATACTGACACGTGACTGATGTTTGCAAACCCGGTGTGGCTTGAGTTCTTCTGAGTGCGACATGGGACATTGCTTCCTGTGCCAAGCGCTGTAAATCACGTTAACGTAAAAACAGAATCAAACTAGCGTATCCTAAACGTGCTCTGGGGCTGCACAGCCTATATTGCTACAGGCTCGCGTGCATTCTTCGCCCGAAACGCACTGTTAATGGAGGCCTCAAAGAATAGTCTGATCAAGCGGAAATAAATTAACGGCTTAATCAACCTCAAAAGGACGAACCCGAACTATATATATATATATATATATATAAAATTAGAGAAAAAATATATATATAAATTATTTATTTATGTGTATCAGGTATACATTTGTGATGTAAGAACATGTGCACAGCCCGCTCGGGGCATAACTCCAGGCGTTAGGTTCAGGGTATAAATAGAGTATATATATATATATAAATTTAGAAAAAAAAATATTAATAAATATTATTTATGTGTATCAAGTATACAGTTTGTGATGTAAGAACATGTGCACAGCCCGCTCGGGCATAACTCAAGGCGTTAGGGTTCAGGTATATAAATATATATATATATATATATATTATATATATATGTCAGTTTAATAGTTTCTCGCACGATTTTATGTTGTTGACTTACCTCGTCGTTGGGTCGACCATTGGACCCATCGGGGTTGTTAACGGCGTTTCGACTCTGGTTCTCCTGGCGAATTCGCGCTTCCTCGATCGCTTCTCGTCGTGAGATTTTATTTTTCTCGCGGATTGAGGTACGTCGAACGCTCTGACTCCGCGTATTTTGACTGTGACTTCGGCGCAACCGCTGCGATAGCTGCGACAACCGTTTAATTTCCATCTCGTTACGAAGCTCCTTAATGCGCTCTTTCAGTTCGGGATCCTCACAGATATCTGGTCCGTCCAAAGATCCCACACAGACACAAACCGCAAAGTAAGGAAGAAAGATATACAGTTATGTTCATCGATATAACAGACTCAATTCCTGGTCTGCGATCGATACACTAATTAAGTTTACCTAGGCTAATGGCATTGACAGCAAGACTGCAACAAACCCTGCTACTACACATGTGCCCAGTACAAAAGGATGCAAAACAGGCACACATATGCGTCCAAATTCATTCATGGGCTAATTCTGCGGAGCCTGTACGGGATCGTCAAGTCGTGTTCGATAGGTGATGTATGTATGTGTGTACATTGTATGCTGCCACAAAGACAGTTAAGGAAACCCTATATATCTCAACGCCTGTTATCGGTGCATTGAAGATACGGCTTACGGCGATTATAAAACTGGTAGGGACGGAGGATGATCTAAGAATGAAAAACAACCTTCTAAAATATTTTTTTAAAATTCTATGTTATGTATTTAGATCCCTCTCTCTCAATATATATATTAATATATATATATATATATATATATATATTGTGTAGATATCATGGCTAGCTGAGTTTCGGTAAAATTTCACCAATCGTATGTAGAATGTACGGATTGGTGGAATTGGATGTGGTCATATTCGTTTGCTAGCTCAAACCTCTACATGTTGTCTTCTAGTAAGCAGCAGTTGGCGGCAAAAGGTCTGCAATAGTAAGCACAGCATATGCCGTAGATTGGTCATGTTCTCGATTAACACAAATGGGATCTAGTCGGCGGCAGAAGAAGCATTGGGCCACGAGATGCCACCAACTTCCGATGCCAGACGTACGACAGACAAATCCAAGCCCGAGGCGTGGGCTCGATCGCACACCTCTAGGCGAAAAAAAAACAGTACAATTTCGCCAAGAAAGCGGCCAACTTTCTGAAAACTTGCTGATTTGTAGCTCAAGGGTGGCGAAGATACATAAGATACACATAACGGGGCGGCATACGCACTGGACACTTGAGTCACGTGACCGCGGAGTCGACGTAGCGTGGGTCGTGTACTAGCGTGACGTTGCAATAACTAGTAATCTAATAATAGTTAATAATAGGAGAGAATATACTTGTTCGACTCAATTTTGCGGGCCCGGCCAGGCCAGGAGTAGGCCGCCCGCTCAGAGACCAGTATAGATGCGCCTTGATCCAAGAAAGATGATAAGGCACCAAGAACGACAGCACCAACAACAACAACGACGACGACGATAACAAAAATAAACGCAGTATACGTTTGTGACTACCGTGACCGCTTACCGTAAGGAGTCTCTCCATTTTTCGTTTTGGCGTTGAGATCTGCTCCGTGCTGAACTAGAAGCTCAACAACGTCCGGCTGGAAGACGCCACATAAACACACAAATACGTCAATCCCACAGGGCGATAGAAGCCGCCCACACACACATATATATATATATATTCATATGCTCTGTTAACCATTAATTTGTTAATACATTGGTTGCACGTTAATATGATCGGTAACATCATCGTAGTGTACGTAGCGCCGGAGCGTTCGAACACGGTTGAACGTCGTACAGGTAGGATGGTTTCGCACAACGCTGACATTTGCAATCAAGGGACACTTAGTGAAACTTCTAGAAAGTGCGTATACTCATATGAAAACCAAGGACAGCGACGTTTGATAATTAACTATCGGGTTCCGTGGCTTCGACTTTATTGTCAGTGTCTTGTAGAACAGAGCACCACCTTCAGCCAGTTTTTGCTCCACGCAGAGATGTTCTGTTAAGCGCATCTTTGTGCTTTCCTCAGGAAGCTAGCTTTAATGCTGTCAAGGACTCCGACTCCTTAGTTAGATAACCCCTGAAGACCGGTATAATATTTCCTACGCGTCTTTAGGTCAAAGACACACATCAACGGCTGCCTCCACCGACAGCTTGTGAAGCTCTGCCACCCCACGAAAGTACGGCAGTACTTTTACTGACTCTTTTTCCACGTGGAAGGGGGGGGGGGGCAAACGTCGGTCCCTGCGTTGAGCATACTACTCTTAATAACGGAAGCAGTAATACGTATTATATTGGCTCTGATTTTTGGCCGAGAGCATCGGTGCTCGCTGTACTCCCTGCAGCGGAACTTGATTGCCTTTGTTTCATTTAAGTTGATCTCCAGAGGATTACGGCTGACACACAGCTGCAATGGGCCAGCGATTGCTGCAGATCAAAATGACGACAGAAGTAGCACATGCGTGCAGGAAGGAGCGTGTGCACTCGTGGGTGCCTGTTTCTCTCCTTTTCGCACGGTGTGATCAGGATCGAGCTTGTCAAATAGCCCACTAATACCGACAATATTAGCGAGCTTAAATCATAGCCTTGGCCGACGCCTGCAGGTGGTACGATATGGGCATGCGCCGGAACCCCATCATTGATCCCCATACCTTTTCTTTCTGACTATTGTCTGTAGAAGTCGTACGACGTTCGTGGATATTCCTTCCGTGGGAGACAGCTTTTCAAAATAATCTATATATATATATATATATAGCTATATATATATATAGATACTGTAGATATATATATCATATATAGATTATACAGAGAGATATATATATATATATGAAGATCTGTATATATACATATATATATATATATATATATATAATATATCATATATATAATATAGTATCTATATATTACATATATATATATATATATATATATATGCATGTCATAACCGTAGTTTCTTGGATCAGATTGGAATTTATATATGGCACTTGACAATGACATTATAGCTGTCTCAACACAAAAACAAGAAGTCTCGTAAACATCTCAACGTTACTTTCGAGATTTTAGAGAAAGGCTTTTTCAAGCATCCTATACTACTTTCGTAGAAAAAAAATATATATACATATATATATATATATATATATATATATATATCTATATATATATACATATATATATATATATATATATATATATATATATATATATATATATATATATATATATACAAAAGTAGTTTACGGGGATATAGAGAGAGAGAACGCAGTAAAGCAAACTGGAGCAGGGCGTGACACTTACGTGTCCCCAGCAGGCGGCGGCGTGGATCGGCTGCCATAGGTCGCAGTCGGCAGCGTCAGTCGCCACTCCGTTCTCGAGCAGAAATTCGACCACCGAAATATAACCGTTAGCCGACGCAATGTGGAGCTGAAGGAAGTAACAGACAGAACGCAGAACGCAGCCAACGCGGTTGTTGAAGAGAGCCACCATCATGGTTCCCGTTTTGAGGCGCCGTTTTCATCCATATCCATATCGTACAAGGCACAGCAACAGGACAAACATACGCAATAAACATTAGTTACAAGTAAGAAGAATAACAGTAGTGATGATAGTCATAATGATAGTGAAATGATGATGTCCAGCACTGTGCGCTGTGTGTTAACGACCCACTGCGCAAGTCCAGTCGACGCATGAAGCGTGAAGAACAAAAACACCCTTATTGCCATTTTGGCTAAACTACACAGACAGTGTATGTACCGCCCGCTTTGCTGTGCACGGTTTTCACCACCTTCTGTGTCAGAAAGACGCTTGCCATGAACCCTGTGACACATGTGTTTGTAAATATGTTATGGTATATGTGTAAGATATCACGGCAGTGAGTGCAATGCAATCCCTCTCTTAAGCAAAGCTAGCACTGGCAGGCGATTTTAATATTAATATTAATTACGAGACTGTAGTGATATCGATCGTACTATTGTATATATATATTTACCCAATCTGGTGTGTAAATAAATCATGTGAGTGTATGTAAACTGTTCCATCATTGAGATTCATCATTGGCAGTGCATGCGCCGGTTATGACAATTGTATGACAAATAGTAATTGCTGCACGTCTACAGAAAGTAAAATATAAGGTATGCTTAGGTACGCCACGTGCAAATGATTATGCGCCCACGGTTCTTAAGGGTTTGCTGCATGTATGCATGGATAGACAAATAGCATGGATATATATATATATATATGAGAGTAAATCGACATACCGGTGTGGCGAGCTGTTCATCTCTCCAATCGAGGTCACCTCCAGCTTGTCGGTGTTCGCGAAGTTGTCGCAGCATATGCATTTCTGCGGCCGCCCGAGTCGTGTCGATCGTATGCTGGGTGATGCCGCGCTTTGCCATCTCCGTCTCAATGTGGTCAAGCGTCGGCTCATCTTCGCAGATGTCATACGGCATATTTCCGTCCGCATTCACGGACAGTAGGTCGGCTCCTCTGCGCGAACCAGCAGCAACAACAACAACAACACCACCAGCAACAACACCAGTGCCAACGGCAACAATAACGACAGCGACAACAACAGCAACAACAACCCCCCCAATACCAACAGCGACGTCATGGAAGAAAATTGGGGGTAGTATAAGCGATGGCCCGTCAAGGTTGGCCAACGAGTATATGGGAAACGAGAAATAGAATAAAATTCGATGGAAAGGTCAATGATGCAAACGGGATCGGGCCAAAGGCGTTTAATCCGTGGTGGTCCAGTTTGTGCGGTCCGCGATTGACGGCCAGACATAAAAATCAGAGCATCATGCATAAAATCACACAGCAAGAAACACACAGACGACACACATTTGCGTTAACAGCGGTCAACATTTTCAGGCCGACGAGTGCTAACGTGGCGTCGTGTTTTGTTAGCAGCCACTACAAGTCTGCCAACGCAGATATATATATATATATATATATATATATGCCTCTCGCCTTGCATATCTTCACAGCAACAAAAAATTAAGGTAAATTAAAAAAGTCGAAGATACACATATATTTTTAAAGTTTTATTTATTTATGATTTTATTTAATTGAATGTTATACGAGCCAATGACACAGCGAAACCAAATAGCGTTCTTAATAGTTGTTCGTGTAGTTTTTATTGTTATCGTCTTCATTTTTGTAAGGAGTGTGCGATTTACAACTAGCGTAGGTTCGAACGGGAGTGTGCTAGCGCGACGAAATAGCAGGCTAACAGTATAATATTGCGCTTTGCGCTCTCTTATTCGTTTGATGCAATATGTGCAACTGCAGCAGCAGCAGCGGCAACACCAACAACAACAGCAGCAGCAACAACAACAACAAAAGAGGGCTCTATTTAAACTCAATATTAGATACTCAAAACGGCGACCGATATTGCCACTGAATACCCAGGGCCAGCTGTCGCAACAGCGTGTCGTGTGGTAACTAGGAGACCCGCCGGGTTTGCCACACCTGCGCATTGCCTCAACAGCTCAATACCTTCTCGACGACTACTGAGGTCGCTACTGAGGAAGGCGCATGCTAATGGCGGTCGAACTGGTCGAAATCCACAGCCGTGGAATAGTCAGGGCAGCTTCTTCCCTGCACCCAGAGCCACGATAGCTAGGATCTCGTCGACGAAGCGCAATGCATGCAAGTCACTGACTGCAAATTAAAGCTCGCGGGCACACAGGCTGTCATACGGCTGTTGCAATCTCAATAGAACAGAATTTTGGCCACACCGCGCACGAGCACACTAATATATCCCGGCATGTGTTCTCTACTGTCATAGTCTGAATGCGTCGCCACTAAAATATTGTTTCCTTAAACAAAATGTGGCAATTCGGGTTTGCAAAACTGTTTGCCACATGGCTCACAATAGAGACCACAGAAGCTCACTAGGTTAGCTTCATATTCATCTCTCTCTCTCTCTTTCACTCGCCCTTCTCGAGCAAGGAAAGAGGGAAAAGGAGAAGAAAATGTATGAAGGAAAAACAAACAAAGCACATACAGGGACAAAAGCTTCAAATCAAGGAGTCCATGTAGTTGCCCGTCGTTGTACAGGTGAAATATGCATCGTCGAGGGCCTTTATGACGTCCACGTCGACGGTACGAATGTCTGTGGCTCGCAACCATCCCCTGCTTCCCAAACGAGTCTGAGCATTGGTTTGCCCATTGATCGGCCTATCTGTTCGATCCGTGTTCGTTGTTCATCAAAGTGTAGACGTCGTTATTAAACCTTTCTCAGCCGTTCTTTGTCGCAGCAAACTCGTACGATTCAATCTACTACTTTTCCGATTTCCCTGGATTCCTGGAATGCCCCTTAAATGCAGTGCAGGGTGGAGGAGGGCGATCAGCAAAGCAGGCCCATCTAGTGGCTAGCCCATATAGTTGTACATCGGATACGTTCCGAATAATACTCCCCTCGGGCAGACAGTGCGTAGGACGGACGGCAGGGGGGGGGGGGGGGGGGGTGAGTTAGTTGTAAGTGGTAGTAGAATCTGTACACCACTCTGATCTCTCGCACCCACCGAAGCGCACGGCAAGAGTTTCTCCAAGTGTGGTGGCAAGACAACGGTACACAAAGTGATGATCCAAACTGAACCGGATCGAGTTTCGAGTGTGACCTTCGTTTAACCTTCGAATTCACTCACACACACACTCACATATATATATATATATATATATAGAAAAAGAGAGGGATAGAGATAAAGAGTGAGGGGGAGGTACATAGAGAGAAGATGGGGAAAAGGCAATGCAAAGACAGTTGGATCTTGGTCGATTACGTAGGTGGGCCCATACGATCAAACAGACCAGACATCAAACAAGGCCTCGGGCGGAAGCGTCTCCGCCTCTAGCAGAAACAGCAGCACTGTTAGACGCAGCAGTAGACCTAGTAGAAGTTGTAGTCTGAGATCGCGCCATCCCGCTCGGTGGATCGGCCCATGGCCGTAGAGGCCTTAGACCTCCCTCCACCCCAACTCGTATTGACGAGCACCTCCAACGCCGCTACTCAGTTGTCGGCGGACCGTTCAGCCGTCTGAGATCAAGCGGTCATCTCTCCTACGTGTTCGTGCTGCTTCTGCTATTATCTTCTTTTCTATCTCATTGCAACCAGCTACAACTTTCTCGTATATATATAGGATATACATATATATATGTGTAGTGCGCGGCCCCAATAGCTTTCGCTACTACTACTACTACTACTACTACTCCTGGTGTCGCCGTGAGCGCCTGTCGGCTTTGATTGGTCCTTGACACCGGGATCGAAACGAACGCCCTCTTCTTCCCATATCACGCTTTTCGAGCCAGCTCGCTCTGGCCGTGCGGGTTACTTCTGGGCTTGGCGCGCACCGACAGACCAATAATAGCATAACCTGCGATCTGCCGTGACGCAGCGGCAGAACTCTAAACTGACACAAGGGGAATCGTACAAGGACGAATAGAGATTATAGTGAAAGGAAAGTGAATGAAACATAAAAGAATATATATATATATATATATATCTTAAATGGTCCCAATGGTAAATTGTTTTTTTCTTTTCTATTTAAATCAAAAAGCAGCCGTGTCCATGCCAGGATGACTTATTGTTGGCTGCTTCTTTGATTACCATTCTACCAGCAAGCCACTCAGTTTTTAACCCTTAAAAAACTTCATTTTTAAAGATAAAATAAATATTTTACTACTTTGTCCTAATACTCTACGAAAGTAGTTACTTATAAATAAAATCAGTGCAGCCAGAGCAGCACTTGCTTTTCATGTATATGGATAAATGTCTATGTGTGGTAACGGTAGGATTGTAGAACCTAGTGACAACAGCTAACACAAGAGTGACTGTTGAAAAGTTGCTACTGCGGCGTGACAAACTGTCTTAACAGCTGAGCAGAGTTGGCGTCTGCCATGGCACTGTCGTACATCAAAGGAAAATGACTAAGGTACCCCCTCGAACATGATGATGAAGATACCCCCTCGAACATGATGATGAAGATACCCCCTTGAACATGATGAAGGTAACGCCTCAAACATGACGACGAAAATACCCTTCCGAACAGGATGAAGGTACTGCCGCGTTTCTTGTTGCTGCTGTTGTTGTTGCTGCTGCTCGTGCTAACTTGTTATTGTTTTACGTGTTGTTACTATTGAGACTGGTTGTATTGCTGTGCCTTTTGACATCGACTTTATCGACGATGCAACTATTATTATTATTATTCGTTTCCCCGTTCGTTCCGCACTTACTTGAGTATAAGATACTTGACTAGGTGGAGGTGTCCGCAGGTGGCGGCCGCGTGCAGCGGCGTCCACTGCTCCGAGTCTTTGGCGTTCACGTTGGCGCCGAATTCGACGAGCAGCCGCATCATCTCCTCGCTGTCGTCGATACAGCACTGGTGCAACGCCGTCAGACCATCTTCGTTCGTCGAGTCGGGCGAGACACCCATCATCAACAGGCGCCGGACTGCCGTCCAGTAACGACCCCGTACCGAAAAAGAAAACCATCATCAACAAATAAACACACATAACCACACAGACACATGTAGATAGTAGACACACGCACACACGTAGGCATATATGGATGCAGATGCTTCTCTCTCTCTATATATATGTCGATACGTACGTGCATTTGTTCACAAGATTCAGACGGCCCACCCTAAGGAAAGTACGTAGCAGATGTTCCTATTGCTACGTAGGGCGAGAACATCATTAGGTTTTTTTAGTCAGTCCAACCATGCTCTCCAGACTAATACGAGGTGTGCATAAAATATTTTTAGTTCTGGCCGCTGAAACACGTGTATAGATATTGTTTTTACTTGTATTTATATGTAATTTTGTAGTATAGTAGAAAATATGCATTAAACATATATATATATATATATATATATATATGTATATATATATATATGTATATATATATATATATATATATATATATATATGTATATATATATATATATATATATATATATATATATATATATTACATAAAATCACTTTTATTGTTACAAAAAAGGGTGTGTATTACAATCATTATAGCCACACATGCACTGTTATCAATAAACGTACTTCTGAAAGAAAACCGTGACTAATAGCCAAATAAACGAATGTTATTTGAATTTGCATGCGCCCATTGGGCCATCCGCCGTGTGTCGTATTATTAATGTCGGCAAGAATCGAGACCCGAGAACACTGCACTACGAACTGATGCATGCAATACAGTCACTGACATTCTGGCAAAATACGTTCACTGCTAGAGTCAACGGTAGCAGCGATGTATACCCGAAAGGCTCAAGGAAACAGTACACCGATCAACGCGATGATCACCTAAAGGTGCAGTCTACGAAAGGGCATAACAAAACCTTGACATAGTCCTCGATTCTGAAGGAACCCGAGAAAAACACCAACGTGACAGGAATAAAGAAATGCCAGTGGAGCTACAGTTCTGTGATTTTTCAAGCGGTGCTTTTAGGCTTGCTCGAATTCCGGCGTAGCAAACCTTGTCACAACGGTCTGGAATTGCGAGGGCCTCGAAATAACATGAAACCGCACAGCCTTGCTATCCTAACTATCAACATGGGCCGCCCTAGTGAAGACGTGTCAGTATTTTACAGCAGCTGACTGATTGACATAAAGATTATGATGGCAGAAGACAATTGCGTGGTAATAGAGGGAATGTGAATCGGCCTTATGGCCATACAGGGCCATAGCGGTAGCAAATACGTTAGAAGAAAAGAACGAAACAGACGAGATGTGTTTAAAAAGTTAGTCATGAACGTCTCACGGCAAGAGACATAAACGCGCCCATGGATGAAGACGGAGGCACTCTGTGAGGCAATATCGGACTTGGGTCTCTGGTAGCCAATGATACGAACTCTCCAACCCTCGAAGGTGCAATGGGAAAATAGTCCATTGGTGTGCTCACAACCAACATACGAGGGAAGTACGTGCATTTCCTGGCAACTAAGAGAGGAAGCTCATTTAGCAGCCCTTATACACATATTAGTAGATGTCACTAGTCCCGTGCGTGTGTGTGCATATATATATATATATATATATATATATATATATATATATATGGTCTCTACAAGGGCTTGGCATGACAAGGTTGCACATACGGTATAAGGAGGAGTTAGCTCTACCTATGCGATGTAGGTATTACTGAAAGCAGCCACAGTGACCCGTTAGTAGTTGCGTAGTCGGGTAGCTGGCCGAGCCGTGTTTACGGCTGTACCATTTTTGAAAATCAGGGAATATAGGTTGTCTTCGGTATATATTGGTTGTAAATATATATAGAAGGCTAAATTGCTTCCCATTGCTGGTTAACCCTGCTTAGGATATCTGTTCTGCTGAATAGTCGTTCCTCCGTCCAGGGGTTGATTGAGGGGTATCAGTTGGGCTTAAAGTTAGTTTTTACTTTTAGGTCCCAGGGAAGCTGTTCAGAGAGGACACGCATGGCCGCTGTGGACTCCGTGCGTTTTGCCTATGTGACGTTGAGCGCCGTCGTAGGCATTTGAGTCTTATTGAGGAGGCGGCGTGTTGCAGTCTTGGTAGTTGTGCGCTCCCACTGGGGTGAGGCATATAACATGATACTATGGACTACAACGCTGAGAGAGGGCACTGAGAGCCAGTTGTTCCTCTAGTGCGCTATATATGTATATACATATGTATATATACATATATACATATAAACCCACTGTCTCTCTCAATCGTCGGTGGCTACGGTGCACCTAGAGCTGGTCACGTCGCGACCTCAGCAAAGAACAATACGAATAACAAATGCGCCGAACTGATCAAAGCCCAGAACTTGCACGCAGTAGCCTTCGAGACTTTGAGACCGCGGGAGAAGGCGGCGGCGAGGTTGTAGTTTTGGTAGTCGTGCGCTCCCATAGGGATGCACGGGCATATAGTATGATGCGATCTACTATTGATGCAGAGAAACAGCGCTGAGAGTCAAGTGCTCCTCTGGCCTGGTATGTATGTATGTACGGTATATATATATATATATATATATATGGTCGGCTTCGGTGCACTTAAAGCTGGTCACACCGCGACCGAGCGGAGAACAGCAAGACTAACACATATGCCAAACTGATAGGCAGAGGCCATAGCTTCAACCCAGTGGCCCTTGAGACTTTCGGACTGCCGGGTCCCCTGACTGAGGGACCACTTACTAAGTTAGGCGAGCGCTTGAAGACAACTACGGGGGACAAAAGGGTCGCATAATTCTTACGCCAGAGATTTTCCTTGACGTCAGCGGGGCAACGCTCAATTCTAGAATTGCTTGCCGAATAGCAGCTCAGAGTTATTCTAAGTTGAAGGCAAACACATCAGCTAAGACACAATTGTCAGCAATGTACATATAGTAAAGTGCATGCATGTGTATACATATACAGAGACGTTTCTAAAAGTTCCGAAACGTTTGCTGTAAAATAAAAAAATATTTACTGTTTTGTAACATAATAGTATGTGTTTGTCCATTTCAAAATAGCTTCAGCTCTCACCAATACACTTGTGCCATCTTCGTTCCCAGTTATCCCAAAAAATATTTTCAATGCGTGTTTCGGAATACCTATAGTATATATATATATATATTACGAGAGTTGAGTTGATCCGGCAGTTTTTCTTGAGCTTCTCTACGGTCTCGAAACGCCGTCAATTAAATTTTTTGTCCGTTGAAGCGGGAAACAGTCGCATGGAGGCAAGGCTGGCGAATAAGGGGGTTGTTTGCCCAGAAATTTGGCCTTCTGTTTGCGATACTCTTCCTTACTGGCCGTATAAATGATTGCACTGTAGTTAAAAAAAATAACAATTATCTTGGCATTGCATGTGCTCTGTCTGAATTTCTTTGGTCACTCTCCCCTTGGAAGCACCACTATGAGGATTGGAATTTGGTATATACCTATGACATTTTGAGTACCACATCACAAACGTTTCAGCCTTTAATTTCACTATTGACGTCGAAGGCCTTTGGGAACGGGGTTCATATTCGGTCTCTTGAAGTCTATCGCTAATTTGGTGGTACCATATATGCACAGTGCTGTTGACCAATGTTTATCCACTATAAGCATCATGACATTTCTAGCACTTTAGAATATATACGTTGGCTTTTACGACAGAAGTGAATGCAGCTCTGCTGGTCCATCCTTTTTGTCAAGAATCGTCGAATCTCGGATTTCACACATTTTTGAACCAAACTGAAATAATTAAAGTTCGCCAGTGTGTTGGCCTGATGGATGATGCTACTAGGCACAACGAGTCTTAACCTTCCAGCCCTATGGTCTCGGTCTAATAGCGAAATACAAATACCAAAACGTTTTCAACGGATTTAGAGTTATCTCAAGGGCCTTCTAACGCTATTCGCGCAAGAAGCCCTTCTAGACTTGGGGATCTCTGCCCTCCTGCATGCGGCTTGTTCCGAGAACGATACTAAAGGTGGCGGTGGCGTCAGTACTGGTTATCGTGGTCGCGTGTTCACCATCAGGTATCGCTTATGTATATAAATACATACACATGTATATAAATACATATACATGTATATAAATACATATACATGTATATGAATACTTATGTATATGAACATCGATATGTGCGTATATACACCACATCGCACGATCCGCTTCAGATCGGACTCAAATAGGGCTGCTCTTTACCCCTCGTCCACCCTTTTTTCGCTTGACAGGCAAAGAAAACCACAATCGACATCCCATTGCCCATCGACCGTCGCCCTCTCTCGTTCGTTCGTTCGTTCGGCCGGGCTGACATAATCGTAATAATCGTGTTCGCCACTCGAGATCCACCACTCGCGCTGACACTGAACTCTTCTCACTGGTAGCCGTGACCTGCGTGTTCCGGTCCCCACCTAGACGACACTTCGTGTCCTCCTGCTAATCTTCACGCATGGCCAATCAGTATCACGTATGTGTCGATGTGGCGGCGTGCTCTGTGCATTGACAGCGCACGATAGCGCGATACTTCGCTACTGGCTTCGGGTAAGTGCTGCTCGATCGCAGGCTCCATTCCGAGTGGGCGGATGTACTCGTATGCCTTGTGTTCGAACAGCATGTCAGCAGTGTATGCATATGTAACGCATTAGGAAAAAGATGACACACGTCGGTAGCGCACTTCGGGGCTCTGTGCTTGGTCGTTTTTACGCTGTCATGAAAATGTCAGGAAAAAAACCCACACAAAATACCCAACATTTCCGAACTAAGCTGAACGAATTTCCCCACAAAAAGAAGATGACTCTCATTGAACGCTGGAACAAATAGCTTCGAAAATCCCACGTAGGCAAAATGTGCAAAAACCTCTTATTTGGCCCTCTGAAGTATTTGTTCTTTGTATCTGTGTTACACACACAGAGGAGACTCCGACCGTGCTTAGATGGAAAGTCACATCAACAAACAGTATGTCAACCTGGTATCTAAATCCACTTGACATAATCATGACAATCTGAGTCCGTTTTACGCTCGCATGTCTTACCTCTAGCGTTCGCCAATACGCTATGCCACGCTCCCGCTGTGGCGGCGGCGGCAACCACAACAAATGCAGCAGAATTTCGAAAATTGATATTCAATCGGCTGTAGTAACATGACCACTAGTATCAGGCTAACTGCTGCTATTATAAATCCTGTGCATTTTGACTACTGCACTTCTGCGACTGCAGAAAAGATACTTCAAATAGTCGTTATTTTTCTACCATTACTAGTACTACTGCGACGGCTACTACAATAACAATAACCACCATATCAGGCCAGTCCGTGCAGAGTGTATTTCTCTCCATGCCTGTCTCTATTGCTGTGCAAAGCACGTAGAGTTTGGCTGGCCTGTTATTGCCACGAAGCGATCACAAACGGCCCGTATCGACGTAGCAAGAATTTGGCTTCGACGATTCGACGAAGGCGCAGGCGGTACCGACCGCCGTCTCAGCTTGAAATTGCACGATAATTTCCGGTGCCCAGCGACTCTCCTGGCACAGCGTAACCCCTTTCTTTTCCTCTTTTTCTTCTTCCCCTGCTGCTTTCTCTACTCTGCTCTGCCCCCCCCCCCCATTTTGTGCCTGGTTTTCTCTTTGCTTGTTCTTGATTTCTTCTTCTTCTTGTTTTTTTTTTGTTGTTGCTCCGGTTCCCTCTCTTCTTCTCTTTGTTTGTAGCTAAGTCCAGCAATTCCTGTTGCCTGTTGTTGCAAACCCGACCTGTTCCTGACGTTCCTGCTGATCGCAGACCCGCCCAGTCCTCACGTAACGTTCCCTGGCCACTGCAGCTGAAGCGACTTATCTACTCGACAGCACCAACCATCTATCTACCACGGCTGTTAGCGCTGTTGCTACGAGAAACACGCCAAGCGGCGCTTGTAGCTCGGAGCCGTCTGACAACGAATGTGCAGATTGATAGGTCTAATCAAGCTTTTTTTTTTTTTTTTTTTTTTTGTTCTGGGAGGTTTCGGGAATGCATGATGCACATGCGCCACTAGCAGCCTGCGTGACTAGTGTGAGACTCGCAAACCCACTAAACCCGGATTCCTCCCCACCCCCCCAGGCTCGGTATTACTTTGGCATTACATCGAAGCCGTGATCAAGCTAGACGCTGATAACTGACCTGAGTCTGGTGTTCTGACATTGCTTCCGTCTGTCTACACCTGTCTTTCTGGCGTCCTGACGAGGTCTTTTCCGATATGTTTTTATACGTCAGGCACATACATGCGTGTCTCGCCAGTTCAGCTAGCCAGTCCTATGTGCCCCGCCAAAACAAATTCACCGTAGGGCCACCGTCCAACCTGCTAGTCCAGCCCGAGTGGAATTGGCGACGGTCTCGGCAACGGCAAAGTCCGTCCTTAGCCAGCAGGCTCCTCGAAACGTCCTTTTCGAACGCGCCGGGATTTGTGCGAGGAAAGCGCATTGTGTTCCAAGTTACCGCCGACAGCTCATCAGCAGTCGCACTATGTGTAACAGCATCTACAGTCAGGGAGTTATGCGACGACAACGACAGCAAATATGACGCAGACTCCAAAAAAGAACGAGTCGCGGCAGCAAATATGGCGGTAACAGAAATGAAGGTATATATTTCGAGGTTTGGTAGAACTCGGCATGAAAATAATTTTTCCCTATGCAGGGAGGACTCGGAAACGTCTTGTTTAGGAGTGAGGATGAAATTTATAAAAGTCGTTATTCTGCCTTTTTTCTTCTACATTGTTGTGCGAAATCTACGTTTGCAGGAGAACCAGTTAACGCATGAAGGAACCGATTACACCGGCGTGTTCGGAGGAAAATTCTTTACGGAAGACACTTCACTAGCATGCGTAGCAAAAAGCCAATACACAGGTTGAGAAAAGTCATAAAAAGTCGATCGTCCAGTAGGGGGACTCGGTTGTCTCGCAACAGCACATTTTATGCTCCTATGTCGGGCAAAAACACTAGTGTCACAAATTGTAGTAAATTCGCTCTCACTCCGAAACAAGACTTCTCAGAGACCATGTTCCATTGGAAAAAATATTTGCTTTAACGAGCTCTACAATTCCCTATTTCTATTATACAAAATTTCTGCAACACCCTGTATATATATATTTTAAAAAAATTGTTTAAGATTTTCCGTAAGGCTGTTGCCACTGTACGGTTTTTTCATGTATATATATATATATATATATATATATATTATAGATACCGGTTTCTCGGACTGACCCTCAGCAAACACTTAACGTCCACGAGTTTGCTTTGGCATTGCTTCGAAAGACGGACTCCATTCATACAAATGTGCAATGGTGGGGCTCGAATCCGTGCACCTATGTGTCTTCTCCGGTGGCAATACGCGCACGCGAATGCACCACGCCACTGGGCTTGACATTGGGATCAGTCGTATTGCCAATGGGTCAGTCAGCCCTAGGCGAATATCAAATCGGATTTTCCTATTTGTTTTCGTTTCTTTGCTGCAGCTGTGGTCGGCGTCGTGTTGACTAATCGCTCCTTCATCCCCCGGCGGCATTGTTTGTTATCCTGCATGCATATTAAGTCAGGACGGGGCGTACGCCGTACAAACGTCGTGATTATACAGTGATCTGCTCGAATCACAAATCTCGTCCGAGCGTTACGTTGCACGAAGGCGTTTAAGGCCAAACTGTGTTAAGGACATATACTTGTATAAATAAGAATATATCACGGCTTTATATAACACATACAATGAACATTCGTCCGATACAAACGACGTTTACAAATGAAGTGTTTTTTTTTTTTTACTTTTAGATGACCCACCAGAAATGTCGCATAGAACTAACTAGAGCGGAACCCACTCCCGCTGCCAACAGAGGTCTTGGAGCTCTCCACAAGCAAGACCAGCCGCTACCTCCTCGGGTAGAAATGGGCCGATCTCATTATGATCCTATTTTTTTTCTGAATGGTGCTTAAACCACTTTTTGGCGCAACGCACGAATCGGCGCCTGCTAATCCAACAGGCAAAATAGATCAGAGGCCTGCAGGAAGTGTACCTCTAAAGTACGCTAAGACCACGCCTAGTCTCTTCTCGAACGACACAGAGAAAGCTAACTTTTAACTATGTAACATCCTGGAGTCGAGCCAGGTTGCGTGATGCATTCCGCCTGCGCCTCGCGACCAGAGAAGACACATACTCGTAGGTGCGCGGGTTTGAGCCCTACCGTTGCACATTTGTATTTATGGGGCTCCGTCTATGAAGCATTGCGAAAACAGTCCCGTGGACGTTAAATCTTGGCTGAGGTTCAGCTCGAAAAGTATTTTCTATGTAACATCCTGAAGCAGCTGCTCGTCTTCAGGAAGTTACCTGCCAGTGCTTCCAGTATCCTAATGGTGATGACACATACATACATGCGTGTGCCTGCCTCAGCGTGCAAAACTTGCCAATACCCACACGTGCACGTGGGGTGAGTGAGTCGATGAGACGCCCTTGGCTGACTTGGACAATCCTGCGTGAGAAGCGCAGTGGATGTTCCTCGTCGATACGCTGCGATTAGCGACACATTTGTCTGTGTGCTGTGACCCATAGGGTTGCTTTTGGTCGTCTTCTTTGTAGAGAGCCAGCTAACCTTCTTGTGAAATGGAAGCGTAACCGTTTCCCCCCCAAAAAAACTTCATAGTCTGTTACGGTCCGTCTTGTTCATGTTATGGGTCACTTTTATGAACTGAGTACGATCCAAAATACTCATTTCTTCGTAAGCCGAACAGTGTCTCGCCTTTTGCATCAGAAATGCCCCGACCGAGCGCGCTAACGACGCCGCCGCCGCTGCTGCTGCTGCTGCTTGCGATCGACTATAGTAGCCGGAGTAACGGACAACATCTGGCTTGGCTCGTTCCTATTACTTGGCTATATATAAACAAGCAACGTAGAAACAAACGACGTGCTAGGATCGATGGCATATTGGTACCAACACGAGTTGCTCTGGTCTAGTTAGGTAGAGGGTATAGAAAGCCTATATACGAGTATAGAGCAAGGACAATTGTTTTTTTCCAACCTATATTTACTCCAACATATATATATATATATATATATATATATATATATATGTATATGTATATGTATATGTATATATATATACTGAATGGTGGGAATCCGATTTTTTTTGTTCTTCAAACGAGGTGCAAATCACATGGTCGCCAAGTCAAATGAATACACAGGGTGTTTTGCCAGCGTGACTTCAAAGGCGGCGAAAAAAATCGCGGTGCTTTCGGCCCGGTGAGTTGGCGGATTACCGTGATGGGGCAACTACCGCGAGAGAAAGTTGAAGCTTTTCCTGGTGAGCGCGTTTGATGGGCATTTAGTAGTATGCTAATAGCTTGTGACAGTACCACCTTCTTCCAGTTCCACCATCGCCAAAACTCACTCCTGGAGAAGAAGATGACCATCACCTTGCCAGCCACCATTAGTGAATCACTGTTGTGGGTAAAAGCGCTCCAACGTGTGCCAGCCGACGAGTTCTGGGTCCCATAACCCGTGACGAGTCTCGAGCACATAGAAGATCGCCTCTTGGCGAACTTTATCAGAAATTTCCGTCGCTGAACGCCCTCAACACGGGGTTCGTTGTATAGATTGAAATGTCCAGTTCGAAATTTTCCTTACCATCATATGCATCCCAGGGATGATGCTTCATCTACTCTGGTTGACTGAGCGGTTCGAAACACTCTTGACTCGAATATTTCACCCAAATATCAGCAAATATGACCCTGTCCGCTGGTGGATTCGATTCTAACTAACCCTCCACCACGCGGTAAAAAAACTTTATTAGGTATATATATATATATATATATATATATATATATATATATATATATATATATATATAACAGGCTGCAGTTCTAAAGCAGGCCAAGGAGATGATACTATCTGCTTTTCTCTACCTTTATTATCGTCATTATCTTGTTGACGTCGATGAAAAACGGTACCGCATCATATAGCGTCGCAACACTCCACTCCATACATACGCCTTACACCCACATATATAAAGTGCACGTATGCAATGTGACACATGCTACATCCTACTAAACACGTTTGCGTATCATGATGATAATGATGATGTCGATCCCGCTTTGACCTAATTTGTTTTTTTTGGCGGGACATCTTGAGATATCTAGAGTTTCCCCAATAGTCGTTGACAGCAGCAGCACGGCCGCTGAGTCTCAGCGGTGTATGATTTATCATATCTAGTCTCATTGAGCCTCGCTCAAAGAAAATTTTTACCAACATCGGGAATCGAATCGGCGAATCGAACCCCGATAGATGACACCCAGACATCTATCTTCCTCCCTCTTGACCACGCCGCCGCATATCCTACCTTGACTTGGTGACGCCCTACCGACCTGTTACATACAGCTTCCCTTCTTAGTTCTGCGTCTCCCGAAAGCTTAACTGGAATGCGTACACGTGGTGCACGAGACGAGGCACGGGTCAGCCCCGCCTAGTGGCCTGCTCCGGTTATCGCTTGGTCAGTGTCCATTATAGCCACTATCATTGTGATCGTAATCAGCAGCAGCGGAAGCATTTCCATCTCATCATACTATCAGGATGTCCGGCATGTCCATAGGCGCCACCCAATGCCTGTCCCTCTATCTTTCCTGTTCAATTTTGGTTTAACGCCTACATGGGAGACGCGCTGAATCGTGGTGGGGTGCCCATGGGCGCCAGGGCGTCATCCCTGCCACCACCATCTTTCACCTCTTCGTCCAATGACGCCTTATCTCGACCTTATTGTTAGGCGCGTGGTAGGTACAAGTGGTATCATCGTTGTTGTGGTTGTTGTTGTTGTGTTTATTGTTGCTGTGGTCGTCGTAGGGGGCGTCGAAAGCGTCGGGGGCGTCATAAAGACCACCCCCGCTGATTTCTTGTCCGTCTACTATTATGGACAAATGGACGGGCGATAATTATTCATTCATCTCGGATTACCAGCAGAAGTAGCGTAGACGGGACGAGCGTTGATGGTGTCTCTGTTCACAGCCGCTCGTGGATCAGCCATTAAAAGTGTCATTCTTAATGTTTCTTATCTTTATCTCATACGCTACTCTTATTTACCCTTTTCTCACTTTTTCCGTCTTTCTCTCTTTTTCCTTCTCATACCTATTTTCGCCTAGCAGTTTGTGTGTCTGTACTTATTTTCCAAAACTATATAAATAGATATATATGGCATACGAAATTCCGTGTACGTCACTACGCTAATATCCAACACATCGCAATGATGTGGATGCTGCAGATCTAAAGCAAAATACAACAAAGACGTATATAAGACGTATATATATATATATATATATATATATATATATATTTAGCAATGACGCACGCGGAGTTTCGTATGAGAGTGATTCTCCATTATTAGTATTATCCTCTGTTACTACAACTACTCTTTCCTTTCACTTCACAAAGGCGGGCACAAAACTTAACAGCATACAGCTGTTGTACTAGGTTTGTTCTAGTTGGCTAGTTCCTTTGTTTCGTTCGGTATGTGACCCTTTGGCCGACCGACAACTCTCTGTCTGGCTTCTGGCGTTTGCGTTTCGAGTGCTGCACGAGTGCGCCCACACATGATCGCTACGTCGTGCGTAACGCTGGCGTGATGCTGCTGCTGCTGCTGTTCTGTTGGCGAGCAAGTGACGTCGAGCACACAATCTCTCGGCCTCGGTCCTCCCGATCTCGATCTCTTCATCGGCGAAGATAGAGAGGTCCTGCCACAGCACGATAATCGACGTCATCCTGTACTCATTCGACCCGTTCATGCCGCCGCCACCGGCTTGCTGCGGACTGTGCCACAACTTGTCCTTTTTGCGGCGGCTGTTTCCTGCTGCTGCTTCTGCAGCGGCGGTGTAATCTGATTAGGAGGATCTCGATGGGAATCATCCAAGAGCAGGGTGGTACAGTGTATGGGTGGGCTGTGTGTGTGTGTGGTAGGAGTCGCTGTGACACAGATCGAGTTCCCATAGCTAGTCACACATCTCCGGCCTACCCCTTCCCAAACCAACCTTCCTGCTTCCTTCCCAAACCTATTTGCTACTAGAGAGCAGACGTCCCACGTGGAACAATGTCGAGCAGTGGACAGCGAGTTGAACGAACGCTAGCCGGCTGGCTGTCTCACTGACTGGCAAGCTGGCTAACAGTCGCCCTCCGCTCAGCCGATACTGCCAGGCATAGCATATGTCCAGTGGAAGGTTCTACTGTCTAGGTCTATCTTTGGCTCTTGGACGTTGGACGGGATGCGGGATTTGACGAGAGACACGCAAATGTCCCAACGCAAAGACCTCCTTCTTCGCCTCCATCGTTGCTTATCGTTGCCGCAGCTGCAGCCGTTACCACCGCCAGCGCCACCTGTGATACTCTAGTAGCTACAAGTAGCATACTACTGTACTTGTACAGTAGTACAGGTGTACTGTAAAGTACAGCCAGTAAAATAACAACAACAAAAAAAACTCTACCTCTCCTACTACTAACTTCTGCAATCCTCTACGCGTTTTTGCTCTGTACGGTCGAGCGGGCACCTAGACCATGTCTGCCACATCTACCAGGAGTTCCCGCTATACCGCATGCCGTTGGCCATCCGTCTGTTCTCTGTGTTTACTGGCAGCAATATTCATTGATTTATTTTCACACCACGTTGGGTGAAAACAATACCTAATATATACCTACATACAAACAAACACGTTGGCAACAAATAAGCCGTAACACACAAACTTACAGCGGTAAGCTACCAGAAGCATTCGTCAATCGTGATAACAACACGAAATATATACTGGCAGCATTATTCGATCGGTTTTTTGTTTGCCACATCTATTTTGCAATTTCTCCGCCCCTCTTTCAATGACGCTTAACGTAGATGCTTTTATGAGAGACATGATACTACGTTCAGTACTGTAGTGTATTGACGACGCCGATCATACTGATGATTATGATGATGATGATGATGGCGATAATGATGGCAATGATGATGATGAGCGAAGCGATGTAAAATCATAGGGCCTAGCACAGCCTTGTTCCTCCCTGCAATGATGATTGAAAACACCAAAGTCTGACACTACTGATCGGATAGAGAGCCCGAACAGCAGATCAGAGCTCGGAAAGAAACAAGAAAAAGAAGATGAAGACGACGACGCGAAAAGTCCAAGAAGGAGAAGAAAAGTCCAAGAAGAAAAAGGAATGAACGTCGAGAATCATTGCCCGAATCAGACAGAAACTTCCGAGCGACCATCTGAGCTGGAGATCGCCCGGTTGTCGGATATTGTCTGGCATTCGAGACTTTTCCAGCAGTGTCTGATTGCTTTTCAATACATACACGCCCCGACGTGCACATACGACATTGGTGGTGACGATCATCACCCCCCAACGGTGAGGGCACAAGACGAGGATGGGACGACCTCGGTGATAGTGATGATGATGATGGCGATGATTATGATGATGATGGTGATCATAATGATGATGATGATGATAACGACAAAGACTTAGCGACCTTGAAGCCTTGAGGAAGTTTGGTGCGTCGCGACACCCCATCCCCCCAAGGTCAATGGAAGCGCACTCCCGTACGCAACCATGAGCGTTGCTTTTGACATCTTGCTATCGGCGCTACGACGCGCATTTCCATCCAGTAGCATCATCGTCACTCCTACTTATGCCGCTGATGATGCTGCTGCTGCTACCGCTTTTTCGATGTTATGACTCCATATCTTTTTCATCTTCATCTTCGTCTCCTTCTTTTCTTTTTCTTCTTTCTATGCTTCTCTGCTCACTCTTCATTGAGGGGGGGGGGGGCGCTGGCGACTGCGGCAAACGTATCGTTCGCACAGGCCGGCAGGTCGCTCCGTGTTTGCCTCCTGCTGCTCGATGAGAGAGCCGCCATGACCTTGGAGGATCTCTCCGTTCTCTGATGTCTCAGCCCGTGCCTGCTCCTCTCCCATCGTCGTCGTCGTCAGACCGATTTTCTATCCCGACCGGCCTCCGAAAGGAAAGCAGCACACCGAAACGCGGTTGCTCAATGCCAAACACACCCACATGTCAATCGATCGCATACAGCCACCCATATATCTATCTATCTATCTATCTATCTCTCTATCTACCGATCTATCTATCTATTTATTCATCATTGATCGACTTATCTTTGTATCTATTTATTCACGCATCGGTGATACGGTAGAATCAATCGTTGGACCCCTCAGGCGGCTGCTTCTTCGATGGCTCTGATTATATACGTACTTACATATATATATATATATATATATATATATATATATATATATATATATATATATATATGTTTATATGTATATATATATATATATCCCGTCCCGGGTTCTCTCTTTCTCGCTCGAATGTCAACATTCCTGCAACATTCAGGTGGGCAGCATTCAGCGGTTATTACGTGCGCCATATGTAATATGCGCCGTTACACGTCCCCGCTATCTTTGGCTACAGGCCGCGGGGCGCACACGTATATATATATCCACAAATTGATTTTTCTATGTGTGTAAAAGGTTAGCCTAGCATCAAAGGGGATCCAGAAAGTCGACAAAAACTATCATCCCTCTCGTGGGTGTTTCGAGGAGATCGAGGATCATCGCCGAGTTGGCGCGCCGATTGCGGTGTCGGCGGCGCGAAACGACGCAACACATGGACAAATAGAATAGGGCGGTCAGACAGAGAGACCATCTTCTCATCGATCAGGAACGGCTTGTGGATCACACGGCTCGGTGGGCGGTAGAAAAACAGACGGACAGACGGACAGATTGGCAGACCGGCAAACCTACGTCCGATAGATATCCAGGTGCAGGAAGGGGTCGGTCGACAGTTCCAGGACCCCCGACAGGATGGAGCAACGCGATCGCTATAGAAGAAGACGATCCACGTTTCTAGGCCTGGACGACGACGACGGAGGACCAAACGGCTTATTGACTTTAAATACGGTTCGCTGCAGCGAAAAAAAAGGCAGCAACGCTGCTGCTTTTGAAACTCGGTAGGCAACATTCTTCTGCCCCGGCCCAGCACCGACTTTATCACGACCGGCGCCTTCTCGAATAACAGACGTCCTGGTACGTCCTGGTTTTGTTCCCCCTATTGCTTCTCCTCCTTCGATTGCGTTCTCTACTTTGACCAGAGGAGACACACGTGTATACCATAGTTTACCATATCGCTGTTTCACGTCTGTGTGATTCGACAGCTTTCATTGTCAGTTGGAATGCGTTTCATCTGGCAGTGCCTCTGAGTCTTTCCTTCTCGCTAATATATACAGGGTCATTCAGAGAGTATTGTACTTCTTTCGAGGTTTGATAGAGCTCGGCAAGAAAATAATTTTTCCCTATGGAGGGAGGACGCGGAAACGTCTTGTTTAGAAGAGAGAGTGAAGTTTATAAAAGTAGTTATTCAGCTTTTTTTCTCCTACATAGTTGTGCGATATCTACGTTTGCGGGAGAACCAGTCAACGCATGAAGGAACCGATTACACCGGCGTGTTCGAAGGAAAATTCTGCGCAACGGAAGACACTTCACTAGCTTGCGTAGCAAACAGCGAATACCCAGATTAAGGAAAGTCATGAAAAGTCGATATTTTACGTTAACGCTTCTTCATGAAAAATCGTAAAATGTTTCCATTGCGACCAAAAATGTACGTCCACTCTCACGCAATAGCAAATTTAATGCCCATCATTTTCGTACCAAGGTGATGATGCTGCGTTGCGTAGTTGTCAAGTAACTAAGCGTTTTCGACAGTCATCGTTGTTATGTTTTACGTGCAAGTTTTCACGTTCAGAACAGTAAAAATTTGCCAAGACGTTTCCGCTCCCTCCTTCCACTAGGAAAAATTATTCTCTTGCTGAGTTCTACCAAACCTCAAAATATGTACCTAACTTTCTCATACGCCCTATGCAAATATGCATGTCTTCGCTTTCGAAATGGCTATCGAAAAAGCTTAGTGACTTGACAACTACGTAACGCAGCATCATCACTTTGGTACGAAAGTGGTGGGCATTAAATTTGCTATTGCGTGAGAATGGTCTTTTGGACATACATTTTTGGTCGTAATGGAAAAAAATTGACGCTTTTTCATGAAAAAGCGTTAACGTACGACATAACAGCATATCGACTTTTTATGACTTTCCTCAACCTGTGTATTCCTTTTTGCTACGCAAGCTAGTAGAGTGTCTTCCGAACACGCCGGTGTATTCGGTTCCTTCATGCGTTGACTGGTTCCCCGCAAACGTAGATTTCGCACAACTATGTAGGAGAAAAAAAGCTGAATAATTACTTTTATAAACTTCACCCTCTCTCCTAAACAAGACGTTTCCGCGTCCTCCCTCCATAGGGAAAAAAATATTCTCTTGCCGAGCTCAAACCTCGAAAGAAGTACAATACTCCCTGAACGACCCTGTATATATATATATATATATATATATATATATATATATATATATGCATACAGTCGATAGGTTTCGGGATTGAATTTGTCAGGATTTGTCCAAAGTAAGGGGATAAAATGTTTGCGCCATAATTTGGACAATTGTGAGGCTAGGTAAACTGAAATCTCTTCGATTATCAGTACTTTTTGTGCCGCGAGGGGGCACTCTCACGTGATGAAGTGTGATTTGCCTCACTTTAAAGTGTGGTCTATGTAGACGTATTTTTACACATTCTCATGCTTAATAAAATTGAGCTGCGTGTCGCAATCCAGTTTTGTTTCATATGCGGCTAAACAGCGTCTAAAAACAAGCGAAAAAAAATGAAATGACGCAAAAGGCATGCCAAAGTAAGAATCATAGCGAAAGCACATAGCGAAGAAAAAAACGTGTTCGAATCGTTATCGCGGTTTCTGAAAAGTTCAGTGAGTCCATAACAAACAATCCTTGTTGTAGCCATCGAAAGCCTGCTACCCAGAACGCCAAAAAAACGAACGGGCAGTCAAGCATCGCAGCAAGTTAACTAAGTATTTTTAAATTGAAGATTGTCTTATATATTACTATTACACATGCATATAGTACATGATAGTCTAAAACCAAGTCTAAACCGACTATGTTCAGATGTGTAGATTGTTTTATTTAGAATGTTTATAATTGTCCGCTATTTTCTGCTATGCGTCCATGTTTTGTCAGTTGCTCCCTTTGTCTCCCAATAGGTGCCAAGACCCCCGTCAAACGAAAGACGACCCCGGGATAGCGCGCGGCTTCCCCTGTTGGCGTGTGCGAGCGATATTTCCAAACAAGGAGCGCAATAAATGGCAGTAGTCTACAAAGATCGTCTTGTTCAGCCAGCCCTGTGTGCACGGTACTGCATCTGGTGTGAATCACAGTCAGCCGGTGACATAAAGCGAGAAGCATCCCGCGCCAACTTGCGATATTAGTTAATTTGCTGATCAACTGTTCTGGGTCGAAAGTCGATAAACTACTGACATAAATGTTTGCTAATCTCCACCATGACTGTCCGCTGGCATAATGAGGCGATGATGACCTGGCCACGGCACCACTTCGACGTTATGGTGTAACGCCATTTTAATTAATTTTAGGGTGTAGTAGAACTTGCAAAAAATGTTTTTAATAAAATTGGCCGGAAACGTCTTGTTTAGGGAGAGGGCAGCGAAATTACAAATTTCTTATTCCAATTTGGCTGGCCGGATATTACTTCACAGAAGGTGGCTATTGCCTGAGAACGAAATTGGTTGAGAAAACGAACACACCGGTGAGTTCGGAAGACAATTCTGCTTTGTTTAAAAGACGCCTATGTCTGAGAGAAGTGAAACAGTCGCTTTAAGGAAAGTTTGCAGATTCGAGATCATGTGATGCTTTATGTTTGAGCTTTTGCGTTTAATACATTAAACTATTGGCATTAAGCTCACAATGTAAACACATCGAACATAATGCGCTTTTACGACTTACAGTAACCATATCAAGAATCGAATCACCATCGATCTGGTGTTAAAATGATCCCTGTACGTTCTCTCGCAATGGCACACTTTTTGAAGTAATGTCCGCCCCCCACTAGGATATACAATACAATACAATACAAAGTCTCCTTTATTGAAAAAGGGGTGTTGGTATCACAGTGTAGTCTTTACACACCTGGGCGCGTCGCGAAACTCTCCATGCGAACGCATTATTCACCACATCGACATTAGCAACTTCCGGTGGAGCAATTGACACCACACTACGAAGATTATTTGGACGTACTGTAAAAAAGGTACTAAAATTATTACTACGGATTAGTTGTTTAAAAAGTCTGAGGTCAACTTGCATCTGGTACTCGCTCACATTTGGGAGTACGAGACTCTCACGTCTTACACTGCAGCGCCACGCGACTCGTTGAACAAATTTATCCTGCACTCGCTGAAGCAGTTCTACATCTTTTTTATAGAAAGGTGTCCATACGTGTGAGCAGTATGTCCACTTTGGGACGACAAGCGTATTATAGAGTTTTATGTACATTGCAGGGTCTTGCACAATAAACGCTCTGAGAATGAGATTGCACAGACGAGACGCAGATTTTACAACTTCGGCAATATGAGTTGTATACTTCATATGATAATCAAATGTAACACCTAGGTCTTTGTATGTTGACACTTCGGGTATACTATGGCCGTTCATAAAATATGCAGTATTATCTTTTTTTGTTTTCAGTACGGCACATTTTGAAGTTGATATTTCCATTCTATTCAAATGGGTCCAAAGTAACACAGAATCAATTGCTTTCTGCAACTCGGCTTTGTCTTTTTCGCCTTTGACTTCGACGTATATCTTTAAGTCGTCAGCATAGAGCTTGTAAATTACGTCGAGTTTGCCAAGGACAAGTTTGAGGTCTTGGGCAAAAATTGAATACAAGAGCGGCCCTAGGCAGGAGCCTTGCGGGACTCCAGAAGGGCATGGAGCAGCACCAGACGTAGCACTTCTTACCCTGACCTTAAAACTCCTGTCAGTAAGATAGGCTTGACACCATTTTAGAATCCTAGGTCCGATGCCTAGCAATTCCATCTTTGCTAATAAAATTTGGTGATCAACCCGGTCGAAAGCACGCGAAAAGTCAAAATAAACAATATGGAGCGGGGATCCGTGATTTCGCGCCAGGGCCCAGTCATGGGAGACCTCCAATAATTGGGTTGCCGTCGATCGTCCCTTAGTGAATCCGTGTTGCTGATTATCTAAAAGTTGGTTGGAGGATAAGAAATTATAGATACAATCAACAACTATTTTCTCCATGATTAAGCAGGGAATAACACACTGAGCAATAGGCCGGTAGTTTTCAGCGGTTGCTCTAGAGCCCTTTTTGTGTACAGGTGTGACAATGGATTCACGGAAGATGGTGGGAACTTCGCCATCTTCGAAGGAACGAGAGAAAATTAATGACAGTGGCTCCGCTAGAAACTCGGACAGTTCTTTGAATACAATGGGTGGTAACTTGTCGGGCGTATAGGTGCTTTTGCGTTGCAGATTTCAAAGTTTTTGAAGCACAGTAAAGGGATGGAATTCAATGTCGTTGAGTATCTGGGCCGTTTGCTTGATTCCGCCGGCGGAGACGTTCTGAGGCTCTATGTATACACTTTTGAAGTAGCTCATATATATATATATATATATATATATAGTAAAATAATGCCCCGAACATGTATTTCTATACATCGCAATGCCCTGAACGTATATATATATATATATATATATATATATAATACATGCATACATTTATGCATGAATATGCATGTATTGCACCAGCATCGTGTTGCTTCACCAGCTCGAATAGCAGCAGCATAACGCACGACCGATTAAGCCTTAACTTAGCTTGCCCGGGAGCGAACAGTTTGTCTGCGCGAAAAACAACGCGAATCGGCTAAATGCGTGCCCAAGGGAGCGTGGAGAGCTCGAGATGGAAGACCTAGTTAGGCCGGCGCCGATTGACGGCAAAAGTTGCTACGAACTTTTCTGACTTAATCATCCCCTCATTCTCGTCCCCCACCGCCACCCTCACCCCCCCCCCCCCCAACCTCCGCCATCATTGAGCCGTGATGGAGTCCGCGGATCCGCGGACATCCGGCAGCGCTGGTCCATTACAAGCCGACGGCCCTCGTCGTCTATGCAAGCTAACTAAATAAGCATTGACCCGCTTGCCGAGGTGCTACGGAATCTGCTGCTGCTGCAAGTGCTGTTGCTGCTTATATAAACCTTCATGAAGCTAGAGCTTCATGTTCATGAGGTCGCCGACAGCCAGTTAACAACAAGAGGTGGTGTTTGACGGCACGTCATCGCACGTCGACGCCAGTAAAGCGAATACCCAATCCATACTCGATCTGAATACCTCGACCAGCGATGGTAGAAACCCTTCTCGCACCCAAGTGGAGCGGGCATCACTTCGTCGTTGCCTGGCGTAGACGTTTGACGTTGAAAATCCTTCTCTTTGCCCTGCCGGCGCTCGGTGCTAATGCAGTTTCGCATTAACGAACGAACGAACGATCTCTTCTGCCTGCCAAAGAACACGTGTCTCTGCAATGCAGTATCTATGAGGGCAGAAAACAGCTAGCTGCTGTTATTATTGTTGCTATTGTTGTTGTTGTTGTTATCAGTTTTTGTTGTTTTTGCAGTCGTTGTCGTCGTCGTCGTCACAATAAGTGGACAACAAAAGCAATAACATCAATAATTTTGACTCAAACAAAACCAGTAGCAATAGCAACAACATCAACTGCTAATGCTGCCAGTACAACAACTACAGCAATAACAACAACAATGATAGCAACAACTAAAAAGTTAGCAACAACAGAAACGACAACAATGATAGCAACAACTAAAACGTTAGCAACAACAAGAACAACAACAACGTAGTGACAATAATAACACGAATAACAACTACTACTACGACTAGCACGGTAACGAACTCCACCCACTGCACCCAGTCGCCGCTAGGCAGAAAAATCAAACGCTGCGTTCCTTCCAACAACACCAAGCGCGACAACCGACGGCGCTGAGGTGGGCGATGATCCTTCTAGACTTCGTCGCTGCTAATTGCCTGCTCGCCTGTCTGCCACATGAACACTATCTTGTCTTACCTCGGCGCACGTTCAACACACGAACACATACAAGCCAGTCTACACCGAAACACGCCCAAATCGGCACAGCTACGCATGATCTTCTTTCAGCGAGAGCGTCGAAAAAGTTTGTTTCAACGCTTGGTTTCGGCTTTACCGCCGTCGTATACGCATATATATATATATATATATATATATATATATA
This sequence comes from Dermanyssus gallinae, assembly GCA_003439945.1. Lineage (NCBI taxonomy): Eukaryota > Metazoa > Arthropoda > Arachnida > Mesostigmata > Dermanyssidae > Dermanyssus > Dermanyssus gallinae. The sequence continues at coordinate 155,478 of QVRM01002998.1, read as the reverse complement.
TATATATATATATATATATATATATATATATATATATATATATATATATATACATATATATATATATATATTTACGCGCATGTCGGCAGCAAAATCGACTTGCTGCTTCACCGATCCGCGGCCGTTGTGGAGCCGCCGATCGGAATCGAAGGCGTCAATATGTCGCTGGCCTGGTGATTCGGTGCATTTTCGATGAGATCATCGGCGCCGCCTAACCCGTTCCTAGCCGCCGAAACAGGCCACGGCCTACTGTCCTGGACCTGTGTTCTGCCATGTGTACGCCATGCTTGCGGCTTGCGTCTGTCGATGAGAGGTGCGACTTTTTTACCGCCCAAACAGCGCGCAGCCAGCAGCAGCGGCACCCCGACGACAACACAGGACGCCCTTGGCCGAACGACGGTCATATCATGCTCAGACGCGTGAAGACCCCGTCTGCAAGCCTTTAGCCTGCTTCACGTTTAAGCTGAACTTGTTTAAGTTGAATGAACTTAATCGAGGTCCTCTGTCTGTCTATCTATGTATCTGTCAGTGGTGGTGGTGGTGGTCGTCATTGTCCTCGACATCACCATCATTGGTAAGGTTGCCATTATTCTCCTCTCTGTTCCGAATCCGTTCCATCTCCTTCCCTGCTTCTATTCGTCGAACGACGCGGAACCGGACATCAGGCAAAACTGACATCGGAACATCAGGGTCTGACGCCTCATATGGCAAATCAGGCCAAACCGGCGGATGCGATTTCGCAGCCGCCGGTTGTTGCCGACAGCTATCGACGCGTCTCGAGCAGACGTCTTCGTTGGCTGGTTAGACGAGCATCCCGACAGTGAGTTTCCAGTCAGTGAGGAAATACGTGCATGTTGTACCTACGTACACACACGTACATATTCTCGTACACTGATATATTGATATCTATACACTTCACGCGTGCATCCTGCTCGATGATGTGCGACAGCGAGTACATCTTACGTCTCTTACTTTTGGTTGGTCGAATCGCACCGCGATGATGTTATCGACGAGGGATCCGAGGGCTCCTCGGATGGAGGTGCGAAGTGCCTCACACGGCACACAAATCCGACGTCACGAAGAGAGTCTAGAGAGGGGTATGGCTGGCTGGCTGGCTGTCAAATCATCGAGACAGACAGACAGACGCCCACTATGGTTTGGCAGACGACTCAGACAACGATGATGCGTCTGTCTATCTAAGTTGTAAGGCCGGGACCGTGGACGCTCAAAATGTGTTCAGCATAAAACGACAAAAGCAGCAGCAGCACCAGCAAATACCGACAACGATCGTTCTAGTTACAGTAGTAGTAGTAGAAGTGCTCTCTTACAGTCGCAGTTGGTGTTGTTTTTCTATGCTGGTACTTTTTGGTATTGTGTGCGTGCGTGTGAGTTCTTGTAGTCCCAACAACTGTAGCAGAAATAGCAGGCGTGGTATCATCAGAGCGGCGTAAAGTTAGCTCATACACGCTCGAACACGCCGCCAGCCTTCTACCAGCTTTCTGGCTTTTCGATAGCTGATATGTGATCATGAGGTAGTGAGTCGGCCGAATAGATTGCCTAAGTACAAAGTTCAGTGTGTTGAAGACGAAGCTCACGTGTCGTCGTCGTCGTCATTATCGGCATGGGCGCGCCGATGTCGCTGGTGCCCCCACATCGCGACTGATCAGTCGCGTCGGCAGCATCGCGCACGAAAATGTGCATGAGACGTTGCGTGCAGTGAACGCGCGCGCTGCTCTACCCCCAAAAAGAGAAACAAGACCGGCTTGATGATGATCGAGTGAGCAAGAAAATCATAGAACAGCGTTTATCGACGCGGCCGATCACCTAATAATAATCGACGCGACACGTTCGAACCTCGCAACTGTACTCTGATAACACAATTACAAATATTAATAATAATAATAATAATAATAATAATAATAATAACTTAATGTGCGCCTAGGAGACAACGCATGAACCCAAGCTACGCTGCCAATCAGCGCGGGTGGCCTCGGTGTCCGTACAACTAAAGATCTGGCCTTATCGTGCTACGTGGGCTCGATCACAGATTTTAAACATCTAGTTGTTTCCATAGGCCCATCAGGGTACATCGGGGGTGATTGAACGGGCTTCGCGTACGAGCCTGGACGAATTTGAATCGCGGTGGGAGGCTCTACCGGTTTCCCCAACGCAAGAGTCTCTCGACCGCATTGTCGTAGAGCGAAAACAGGCCTATCTCCTGTCTCAGGCGCAAACCACGGCTGACAAGGCTAGACTACGAGCTTGCTTCGATCCGATGAGTGGCAAGTGGCTTCAGGCCCTCCCCTCGCCGCAACTAGGTACGATGCTGGACAATAACACACTCCGCATCGTGTCTGGTCTGCGGCTGGGGGAGTCGGTCTGTGCCGCTCATCTTTGCAACCGGTGTCGGTTCCCCGTAACAACAACAGGGGTACACGCTCTATCGTGTCGATACAGCGCCGGCCGCCACCCACGACACTATGCAATAAACGACGTCGTGTGTCGTGCACTGCATAGTGCACAGGTGCCGGCTGTGAAAGAGCCACTAGGCCTCAGCGCCAATAGTGGGTTACGACCGGACGGCAAAACTCTAACCCCTTGGGAAAGAGGTCGTCTACTTGTATGGGACGTTACCGTGTCGTGTACATTGGCCAGGAGCTACGTCGCTCGAACAAGCCAGAAAGCTGGTGCTTCTGCTTGTCTTGCGAAGGACCGCAAGTTAGCGAAATACAGAGAACTCAATCCGCAGTTTATTGTCCAGCCAATTGCCATAGAAACTTACGGACCCATGGGTGAAGAAACGTCAAAATTTTTCAAGGAGCCTGGAAAAAGACTGAACGCAGTCACAAGGAATCCTCGTTCTGGAGAGTTCCTACTGCAGCGAGTATCGATCGAGCTTCAGCGGGGAAACGCGGCGTCAGTCGAAGGGTCTCTTCGCTCCGCCGAAGGGTTCCCTGAGATCCCGTAGGAATAGAGATGTTCCTAATACTTTGCTGATTAAATAAATCTTGTTAAATGTCAAAAAAAAAAAAATAATAATAATAATAATAATAATAATAATAATAATAATAATAAGCAGTGAAACAGCAAAATTCTTTCGGGATCTGGCCAGGAGAATGACAGCAACAACGGGGGACCAACGCGAAGGCGAATATCTGAGACAGCTTCTGTCTCTCGCGGTGTGTAGAGGCAATGCCGCTTCTATAATCGGCGCCATGGGATGAGCAGCTAAATACATGCTTGAATCGACGCGACACGTTCGAACCTCACAACTGTACTCTGATAACACAATTACGAATTGAATAAATAATAATATTAATAATTGTGAAAAATCTTAGCTGTCCTAACAGTTGGCAGTCCCAGTTACATCATCGGTGAACGCTGACAGCTGCTGCAGCAACAGTGTAACTACTACCTAACCGAACACCACTACGTTCGTCGACGCTTTGTACGTATCTTCTCTCCGGGCTCCTGACATGCAATTGACCATCGGAGCTGTCCTGGAAGTCGACTCTAATGCTACGACATTTGCCAAAACGATCTTCCAGAGTCTGCATGCCTGGAGTCGGCAAACATCGTTTAGCGTGACCGCGGCGGCCAAGCATTTTGCCAAAACCTGATTTTTCCCTGTTTTCTCCGACCCTACTGACCCGACTTCTTAATCGGCGGGCGGGCAAAGCATCCCTCCACCGTGCTCCAAAGATCTCCCCCTACAAGGTACAGCCTACCGGACTCTTAATACGCTCCCTTTCATTTCCAACGCGTTGAGCAATTTCGGAGCTTTTTTTTTCTAGTCATCTATATGTCTGTCAATATACTTGTCTTTCTCTTCCTCTATGCTAAATTGTCTAAGTGAGCGGCAAATAAATACGGTGCATCTGAAATGACAAATCAGACGCAACATTAACCGCTATAATTTCCACTCTGTGTTTCTGTTGCTATAGGGAGACTATTATGCTTATTTGAAACGGATAGTTATATAGCAAAAGAGAATATTAGATATATATATATATATATATATATATATATATATATATATATATATATATATATATATATATATATATATATATATATATATTGTAATTCGTTACAGACAGCTCATCAGCAGTTTTGCAATCAGCGAATCAAAGGTCGTATTGTCGTATGGATACAGCCCCTTCGACCTGGCCCTAGCGAGAGCGCCATATAAGAATGAGACGCCGCCGTCATCATTTCCTGCTGGTCTCTGCGTCTAAGAAACAGAGAGCGGCGCTAGACAAATAGACACACCAGACATATAGCAGAATAAGTTGTTGCTGCCGCCGCCGCCGCTGCGTCAATGGCAGCTTCATGCCAATGCACAATGAACAAAACTGCTGCAATTTGGCCAATACAGGGACTACTACTGCTGCTGCTGATGCTATTGCAATAAGGCCAATGGCCTTATTGGCAAGCGCCGAATAACTTCTTGGCATCTTTGTCAGAAAAGATCAGACAGGCTCAAATGGCAATAGGGCGCAGCAAAACTAAAAGGAACAGGAGCAGGAGGATGAGGTGGAGGAGTTACGACGAGGCGAAACGCCAGTCGCAGTTGATGACTCTGGATCGTTTCAAGAGGAAAACGACGACAAACCAACCAATCGACCGACCGACCGACAGACATATAGACACACACACTCATATATACATATGGACACTCACTCGCACAGCTGCCGCCACCGCTCGTGCTCGAGACCATTAGGCGCGTCGAAGGTGGGCAAAATTTCGCCCCGGGGAATCGACTCGAAGGTCAGTAGTGGCGGGCCTAGGTGGTCTGGTGGCCTTCCTCCAGCAGGGTGGTAAAACTGTGATCTCGACACAGACAGACAGACAGATAGAGAAAAGGGAACGAGAGAGAGTAGAGAGGGGGCGAGAGAGAGGAAGAGAACCCAGGCCCACGGCAACAGCCATAGTAACGCCTGCACCACCGCTCTCAGCTGTCAGCTGAGATAATGACCCGGGCAAGTTCTTCGGTTTGTCGGTTCGTTCGTCCTCAATCAATTAGTCACCTCGCTAGTCTTCATCGAGCGACAATGAAAGCTGCCCACAGGCGACTCAACGACGATATCGACGAGGTCGGCGATGATGGCAACGACAACAATCATGACAGATCAACAATGCACGAGTGTCAGACAGGTTGGCGGCTGCCGCCAGACGTAGGCCGTCGATCGATGGAAAGAAAGATTCGTAGACGGAGTAATTATTAGGTCGGTGGATGGTTGGACGGCATGGGCCGTAGGTCGGAACGCCCTTCGTCGTACTCTGCCCTTCTTGACTTCTGGGACTCGCTGGTGTCTCGGCCAGCGTGAGTCGACGAAGATGGTCGCTTAGCGTCTTATCTAGTCGCTGGTGTAAGTGGGCTCTTTATTAGAAGCCTACGGAAACGATGATAGTCTCCTTTGTTTTTGTTGTTGTTGTTGTTGTTGTTTTTGTCATTGCATTGTTGTTGTTGTTTTCTTCAATCTGTTGCTCTAGCAAAGCTTCTCGATGCGGGAAGAGAGTTAATGCAGTAAAATTTAATGCAACCACTAGCTCACACTATCAGCATTCACAGTACTCCGCTAACAAAAATCAAGAAATAGGGTCTTGCCAAGCATAGTAACAAGTAACTAATGGATTTAATGAATTGCCGTTTCTGGCCTTCGTTACGGGGACGCGCGTATCTGTGGCTCTATTATCGTGACAGCCTAAATTAGCGCACAGAGATTTAGTTAACACGAAGCTACATACACCACTGATTTCACTCACGTTTTCATTACAGATGACTGGAGGGCCTTAATCGGCGCACCTCAATCGGCACATCGCACCTGCAGTCACTGCGACCCTCGCCGATCCTCTGTATCACGAAACCTAGTTTGGGGCCCGTCCACGTTCTTTTCCTATCCAACCCGATCGTTAGGCATGTTCCTTGTGTTCCTTGTTGAAGTGACTAGGCCTTTGGTTACGCCCCGACATCAAAAGGTTGTAAAAATCGCACAGCGATAACAATGAACGGCAAGGATGATGGATCTACGGTCTAACGCCTATAAGCGTAGTCAAATACGGTATTTTGCAGTGCGCACAATGATCTGTCTACAATTCAGTCAGGTGTTCCACCCACGTATAACTGCCGTTTATTGCTTATGGCGCTTCTCGAAGTTTCTTTCCGACCGAAGGGTTACTTTTCGACGCTTAGTCGATGTCTGGTGGAAAACCTTAGCGGATGGACGGTTGCATCGGAACAAAAAGAACAACAATAGCCGGGCATTCGTCCTGCTGTTGGTATTGTTGTTGTTTTTATTTTAAACTTTGCTGCTGCATTCACAGGTTATATATAACACGAGCTAGCACTACAGCCGGTTAATAAGAAATGTACGAGAAAAAATATGATACGCCGGCCATATATTAATTAGTTAGAATCCTGCCGAGACCCGTCATCGGTTTGTTCGCAAGGTTGTACGTATACATATATACCTAAAACCTTGCACATATATATATATATATATATATATATATATACATATACATTTAGATCCGCCACTCAGCCGACTGTAGTCATGATTAATGGATAGCTGACTACGCTATATCAGTGTGCACTCGGCTTGGCTCTCAAATCAACTCTCACTTTCCGTGTTCCCCCACCGCAGTTGCTGCCGCCCCACTAGACTTGTTCGGGCAAGACGTCGCCAGCACTGATCGATCGAAGCAGCCCGTCTGTCTAGTCTGAGCAGCCGGCCGGCCCGCCCTCGATAGGCCCCCGCTTGTCGTCGACACTACTACTACGACGACGACGCCTGCCACCAATTTTCGCTAGTTGTAGCCAATGTTTTTGCCGGTTCGCTTACTCAGCGCCTAGCGGCGGCTAGCGTCTAGCGTCTACTCTTCAGCCAGACGATTCGTGTGTGCGTTGCTTGTCCTGACGGCCAAACCAGGCCAGGCAACCAGGCGTATGCAGGAAGCCGAGCATCGTCGGACCTAGAACACACAGTACTGACTGACTGGCACGACCTGTCCTGCGTCGCAGTGAGCCTTTTATATGTCCCCCGGTTGCACACATAGACTACACAGCCCGGACGCCCACACAGACACAAACACTATAAACGCGCCCAAACTACAACCTTCATGGCGCCCCCCGACGACCTTGTCTGGTCGTCTGTGCCGATCATCATCATCACCATCATCGTCAGCAGCAGCCGATCCGATTCGTTTGGCGTGTTTGTTTACGTCGAAACGAATGAACGACGAGGTGGCCGGCGATCTACCCATTACGCGGCGTGCGTGCGTCGACAGTGCAATATCGGCGACTCACAACATTCGACCACTTCGACGCCTTGTCTCAACAGCAACAACAACAACAGTAACAGCAATTAACAATCAATCTTGATTGTCGCTCACTGATTGTCGTCGACTGCGGCGGTTTCTTCCTCTGTTGCTCGATCGCTGAGAGCGCCGAACCAGATCTGCGAGTACCTCACAATCATACGACCATATCCTGTCGACGCTTTCTGTCTCGACACACCTTATGCATATATATATTATATATATATATATATATATATATATATATATATATATATATATATATATATATATATATATATATGTATATGCATATATATATTTATATGCATATATATAGGCTCTTTCATAACAAAATATACATATTTTAAGGTTAAGTAGAATTTGGCAAGAAAATAAGTGTTCCCAATCTAATGGAGGGGACGGAAATGCGGCAGCACATTGGCGCGACATGTACGCTGTTGCTGGTCGGAACCTGTATCCGGTAGGAATTCTTTTATTAAACAAGGTCGATCGATTTCGAATCGTTTGCATGGGTCAGGCTTCTGCCAAACTCAATTTGGCTGGCTCCATTCAAGTCGATCGGCGAACTACACACTGCTATCGTTGGCTTTACGCTTTCGACGCGGACAAACAAAGCGACTACGAACAAAAATGCCACAATTGGATCGCCATTTAAGATGCGTCACACGTGTTGCATGTTTAGCGTCGTAACGCTAAACAATAACGTACAACGATTCAACGTATGCAAGCCGCAGTCGAGTTATATCGAGTGGTAGAAAATGTGTCCGAACATCATTCGTGTCGAGCTTGACCGCGGGGAACCGCGGCCAGTTTCCGCAGACGACATGTCAGTATAACGCGGAAACGGAAATCGAAAAAAAAAGACGACGCAGCGCCGACATTGACGAACACGACGGTAGCCGACACCGACATCGACACATAACACACTGATGATGATGATGCCGCCCGCACACGGCGCCGCGGTATCGGAACAGTGAGTGAGTGAGTGATTCGTGTTCGAAATGGACGGATCGTCTCGTCGGATAAACTCGCCGAGGCGTGCGTCAAGTGATGAAATGGCGATGCGACTGTTGTTCTCTATTTCTTGTTAGTTCCGTCTTTCGCCGTTTCGTCCTCTAGAGGACGACGACGACAAGCCAAGCTATCCGACCAGCGAGATCCAATTTGCGTCGCTTCACCGTACGGTAGAACATCGGTTGGCAGCGCCGGCAACAGTGGCAAAACCGGCACATCTCTCGCTGGCCAACACTGGCTCGTCCGGATTAACAGCAGCCGCAGCTGGTATACAGCGGCAGCAGCAGCAGCAGCCACTGTGTAACCCAATATGCGTAGGACACCACCGCCACGTAGGTGAGGAAAACAACGACATGACATGACTTTGCACGCCTCGACGAGACTGATGGTCAAGGAGGCGAGTGCGTGCCGCCGCCGCCGCAGCGGCGTTGGATTTCTTGTTGCTCTTGTCAGGACGGATGAAAACCCAGAGAGGGAGGCAGGCAGGGAGGGGAACTTCTCTCGTGACAATGCGAGCACGCGTTGGCTTATGGCGTTACCTGCAATGCTGGGCACGCACCACAGGCCAACAACAATTCAATTCACAATGCAAAGCAAACTTGTCTCGACTCGTTTGAATGGTGACGCTCGCCTAAGTACGAAAGAAAGACGAATTGAAGGGACTCGGTTGTGATCGCCGGCATCGTGCTGGTCCACTCCAGCGTTAATAACGTACCGCGGTCTACGTTCATTAGCTGGCTATAAGCAGTGTGCATCGACGATATATAAATATAGAGACATCCATATATATATATATATATATCGATGTCTCTTAAACGCTATATAGTTGATCTAGAGTTACCTAATGAACTCCTCTGAGAACGTGGCACACCCACGTAACATTTTTCGTCGGCGTCCATCCGACGTAAACCGCACCGTCACACGGTATCCGCTACTTTAAGCCGCCTACTTGAGTCAATCGGGTCACTACGCTCATCGATATCAGATCGAAAGCAGTGTAATCTAAAAACATGACAATAGCGTGCGTGCATCCTTAACATTTAAGCGTGCTCTCGGATCCGTAATTTTCGGGCTCTCGGATCCGTGATTTTCGGGCTCTCGGATCCGTGATTTCGAGGATTTCGTCGGGCATCACGCATTTACATGCTGGATTATGGCGCGACACGACAAGATGCGTCTGTGTCGACTAGTGAACTCAATAGACGGCAAATAGCCGCCCCTCTCGGGAAATAGCCGAAATGGTGGTGCTCTCAATATCGTCGATGCTGCTCCACGAGGAAACATCGAGGTTGTTGTAAAGACGTTCATGTTCGTGTTAGCCGCGTCAAAAACAACTATTGAAGCGAATACAAAAGGTGAAATGTTGTTGCCTACACCCTTGCTTGCGGCTACAGCTTCTGGCCCGCGCACTTTCACAGCAAATAAACTCAACTTCTTAACGCGTCTGTCTCACAGAAAACGGGAGGTTTGCTGTTGCGTTTTGTGAAATCAACCATATGCAATACATTTAACAGTGTTAACAGTTTATTTTGTATGCCTGCGCCGTAAGCCGGATACAAGACGGTAAACTTTTGCATTTATCCAATCGAAAATTCCAACCGGCTTGCAGTTTTGCCCTGAATTGGCCAAAGAGCTATTTTGTCAACACGATAGCCTATAACCTCATCTAGACACGCCAAAGGGGACACGCGTAAGCCGCCAGGAGTAAAGTGCGTCAAGATGCTTCAATCCTAGCTTCGATCCCAGCCTATACCACACACATCATTATAAATACCACTGTGTACCGCACCTCCTCCTCTTTCATTGGGGGAAGGTATAACCAGCGGCACATTTGAGCCTCAGAAATGCTACGTAAAAGCTATGTCCAGCCAGGAAGTAGAGCAAACGGGGCATACAGTGTATATGGTTTGCTGCAGTACCTGCTTGACGGACTGCAGTTTCGCAATTAAGTGTAAGGTGTAGGTTTAGTATTCCTTACATAATCGCATCATAAACGAGCGCTTTTCGATCGATGAACCCGTTCTCCAGTGATTAAATTCTGATCTGACTGCATTATGGTAGTGACTAGCTGCAATCGAAAACAAGCGGCCAAACCACTTTCTGTTAACTGCGTTATCTTGCGGAAGGTCCACTAAAACTAATAGCAGCACTCGCAGGGAAACTTAATGTATTTATAATAAACAAATCTTATTTCGGTTCCTCTATAGTTATATACGGCGGGTCGAAGGACCGTTGTGTAACCTTCCCCGTCGTCCAAGGCTCGTAATTGGCCCCTGGTATAATGTCTTCATATATTTATATTTCGGTATTAACCATTTATTATTATTTATTGATTTTTATTATCATATTGAAGATTTCCATGTATATAACATAATGTAATCTATCAGATATCGGAGTTCTTATTATATTTAGTGCATATATATATATATATATATATATATATATATACGCGGGCGGATCGGCAAGTTCTAGTAGATTAAAATTTGCCACCAGCTATACACAGGCAAATTGCCGAATAACATCAGGAATATAGCTGAGGAATTAGAGACATCTTATGGATCAGTTATAACTGTTCTGACTGATATTTTATGCGTCAGAAGACTAGCAGCAAAGTTCGTCCCAAAAATATCCAAATTTTCAGCAAATTAACGCCGTCGGAAAATGTCCGAATCGAACCTTCAAGTGGTAACAGAAGACCCTAGATTACCTTAGAGAGTGACTACAGGAGACGAGTCATAAGTATTTGGTTACGACATTCAGACCAAAGTCTAATGCATTCCAGTGATGCTTCTAAGGAGAGAGTTGATTAATGAAATTTAGACAGAGCAGATCCAAGACTCTAAAATTCTTCAGTTTTTTAATTTTTTTGAAAATGTCCTCTATTTAAGGTCTTTAATTTTTTTTGACTACTAGGAAAGCCATCTTTCATGCATTTTTGCCGCCTGGTTCACTGGTCAATAAGGAATACTGCCACACAATTTTAAGAAGATTGCGCTAGAAGGTCCGACGCAAGAGGCCCGAGCTCTAGGCAAACAAGTATTGGGCCCTTCATCACGACAACGCACCGGCGCACACATCGTTACTGATTTCGGATTATAAAAAATCGATTTCTTTGTTTCCGCAAGCTCCCAATTCGCCAGACCCGGTTCCGTGCCACTTTCCCCTGTTCCCACGGATAAAAAAAACATTTGAAGGGAGAACGTTTCGAGACAATAGAGGCGATAAAGACAATTTCGCACGAGCAATTCAACTCGATTCCGAAAGACGAGTTTAAAAAATGTGCAGTTGAACAGTGGGGGAGGCCGAACAGGCTGTTGTTGTATTGCAGCGGGCGGGAGCGGTTTTGAAGAGAACAAAAACACTTTGGTAGATTAAATAATAAATACTCTTTGTGAATATGTATCAGAACTTTTCGATCCGCCATCGTACGTATACGGCTTCCCGGCGACAGGGCCGCCCCCAATCAGCCGGAAACGGCCGCCATCTATTATTTCGTCGCCGTTCTTTAGGACATGGGCCCCCTCGCATAGAACGGGCCGGCCTGCCTAAGGGCCTACGATAGCCTGAGCCACGACACTACCGTCGGCACACCACGAAGCAGAGCCGGTAAAAACCTGCAACGGCTCTGAGCCGTCTATCACTGGGCGGTCCAGCTCGACGATGTAATCGACGACGCAGCAGCACCAGCAGAACTACCAGAAGTAATGGTAGATAGAGTATTCGTCGTCATCGTAAGGAGACAATCTGTCTTTTTTGGCATAGCCGGCATATCGGCAAAGTGTCTTCCGTGATCTGCACGGACGTGCGCGCGAAATATATACATATCATATACACACTAGGAGAAGGGAAAAGCCACCAGGCCGATACAATGCTGCAGCAGGAGCAGCAGCAGAAAAAGCGTTGCATCTCGTAAGTCGCAAATCGCAAAGAAAAAAAAACACTTATCATTTGCACACAGCGTACGCGCACATACAGAGTCGCAGAAGACTGCTTCGGCAGTCGGACGGACGGACGGTCGGTCGGCTGAACGTTCGCGCCCGGCGGCGATGTGAACCATTTTCGTGTCTGCCCCAAGGGTCTTATTCATCTCTCTGGTGTTTCGTCTCATCTCGATCTCTATCTCTTCTGCGTTTTGTTGGCTTGCATCGTCGGCAATAAACTCATCACCAAGCGAGCAAGCGAGCGCGCGAGTGAGTGAGTCCCAGGTGGCAAAGAAAAATTCATGCCCACTTTACGAAGAAGCCCAGTGTCGTGTTCTGCAGCACGGGTGCCCCGTTCGCCGCTCGTTCTCGACGCGGATGATGGACACTTCCGGCTCCGGATGTAAACGCCCACTGTGAGGGGCACCCTTTGGATCAGGCACCTACAGCCGTCGTCGTCATCAACATCAGCATCATCATCATTACCGTTATTATCAGCATAATATCAGCAACATTACCGCCGTTATCAGCATAATATCAGCAACATTACATTTGTTATCAACGTGGTATCCGCGTTGTCACGATAAGGGCTGTTGTCAACCTGAGCATGCAAGTCTTTGTTAGGAAGGTCTCGGAAATTCGTGATGCACCTCCGCCACTGGCAGCTAGCAGTGACTCGTGTGGGACTCGACAAGTTCTCAGTAGAACCGAAATCCTCCCCACCTCTTCACGCTCGAAATAGCATGGCAGTACTTCGAAACCCGCGAGGGGGTCCGTCTTCTAGCGCTCCATGCACCCTGCCGATGTCCTTTAGTCCTGATGAAATGCGTCGAGAGTGGGTTGAGGGCTTAGCTGCTCTGACCCGCCCTCCCTCGGCTCGCCACCTCGACCGCCCATCTGCAGGCGCCGCTCAAACCTCTTCTGACTTCAATTCATCTCAAGGTCCGTCTTCAACTCTATATTGCTATCCAAGTAAATGCATCCCTTCCGCCAGCCTTCCAGTGTTGTGATCACATGGGCAACCAGGTACGTCAGAGATTGCACATCCCCCAGACACCGCAAAGCGTGCCCTGGTAAAAGCCGCACACCGGTAGACCATGTGCTCGACGTCGTCGGAATGTCCGGAGTCGCACAGGACACAGATCTCGCAAGTCTAACAGGCTGCTGCAGGATTGACATACGTGACTTATGCAACCAACTAGATAAGGGCACATTACAACTCGAAATGGTGCTATATGTAGATGGCATCTACAATTTGCTCACCTTCGATTTTCCGGTAGCAAATTATCCGCTGTAGCAGTTTGCGACTATGCGTATGACCTACGAGGGCGACGACGGCCAACGTTAAAACTTGTTGGTTGCTGCTGCTGCTGCTGCTGCAGTGAAAACGTTGTTGGTTTTGCTGGTCATGTTTCGATATCACCGCTTGAGCCCGTTCGAGCACGTGACGAGTAATGTGTTTCTCGACGTTCGTACGAGCGCAAAACAGCAGCAGCAGCAGCGGACAATTTCAACGTTGACACAGATGACAACAACAGCGAAAACAACAACAACAACATCATCAACAACAGCCAACCGCTCCCTTCCTATCGGCAGAATTCCTCTCAATGCCTCATCCTATGGGATTCATGGCGATCATATCCCCATACCACCACCGTCATGATTAAAACCATCATCATGGTCATCACACGTCGCGCCATCCCACACACCACCATCTATCTGTCCGTATCGTAAAGCCATTTACACCCAGTGCAAATGATGGTTGTAAATGGCGCGCTGCTCTCGAGGTCCGGCGAACAGACGGGCGGCTCAGGACAGGTCTGGTTGGGCTGGCGCCCACAGGCTACCACCGCCTATTGCCAACGACCACAACCAGGCCTTGTAGACCCTCGATCGAGCCCGACCGTGCGGCTTGGTCTGCCTCGTCACAACCAAACAACAACAGCAGGAGCAGCAGCAGCAGCAACAACAACAACAGCAGGAGCAGCAGCAGCAACAACAACAACACAGCAGGAGCAGCAGCAACAACAACAACAACAACAACAGCAGAAGCAGCAGCAACAACAACATAAGTCGTTGTTGGCAGAATAGACGACATGCCACCGCATGCTACAACACGGACGGCCACCCCCACCACCACCACCATCATTGCCACTGTCCATGGCGGGAAAAAGGGCCGCAAAGGACCGCGGGCAAACGCGCATGTCGACGCACACGATAGCCGCCGTGGCTGCCGCTGGCCAGCCGTTGGCGAGCCGGCGATGGGCCCGTTGGTCTGTTGGTCGGATGGTTTGTGGGCCTGCATCAATCTTCACCACCGTTAAACAAATCTCGGCGTCGAGTCGTCTGCTGCTGCTGCTGCTGTTGTTGTTGCTGCTGCTGCTGCCACCGATTGTCGGTAGCCTAGGCTGGGCCAGCTCGACGAACGCTGGCCACCACTCTCGAGTGGGCATGTCGCGTAGTGGTCACGGATCTCCGTGTCTGGCCACGACACCGACATGATGATGATGATGATGGTGGTGGCGATCCAAGCTTTTCATAGACGTGCCGCTGTCCTGCATGTGCGTCTATATATCTATATATCTCTCGCGCGCTCTCTCTCTCTCTCTCTGCATCTCTTTCTGTCTCTCTGGCTGTGTTCTGTCTGTATGTCTTCCCGTGCGCCTTCCATTGCTCGCTTTTTTTTCGTTTGACGACGATCGACGACCCATTCATTTATCCTTCATTCATTCGAGTTCGATTCATGCGTTCACCCATTCATTCTCGTAGCATCATCATCATCGTCGTCGTGGGACACCGTTACCGCGCCACCAGAACGGAGAAGCACTGAAATCATCCGGACAACCTTCACATTCGGTCACATTGGCTGCGCCTTGCCCGTTTTACGACACAAGACGCAACGGCACAAACAGTTGTAGTAGCTGTAGCAGAAATGGCAGCATGGCTTAAAAGTAAATGTTGGGTTTTCTGCCAAAGCTGGCGTTCTGGCGTCGATAGATATTTCGTTATCCTTTATTATTATTATTATTATTATTATTATTATTATTATTATTATTACAGTCACCATTTATGTACCCGTTGCATATCGGTTGATTTAGCCTCCCTCCATAGTATTCGTTGCCTAGTCCTAGTCTCTACTGTTAACATTCGTCCTGTTGAGTGACTGTGAGTGCACAACGGCTTAGTCAGCATCGACATCATTGCATAGCGTATACTGTATATGTGTGTACACTTTGGGTACACAAAAGCATTGCATCATCCATCACATTTGACTTTAAGCATATCTTATGCCCACAACAATAGTAGAGCCATATTGAAAATGACAATACACCATTCCAACTACAATTTAACCTGAAACCATCTTAAAGTACGCCTATAATGATCTAGTATTTACAATAGTAAAGCAAAATTTGTCGAAAAATTGCAATATCACCCTATGCATCTAGGTGTCCGGCTAACTTGGTAGCCATCAAATTAACTCATTGATAAATTGCTGTAAAATATTATTCCACTCCACGCGCGTAGCAATCATGAGCTGCCGGAAGTAGTGCCGTACTCGGAGTTCTGGCGCTAAATCGCTCGTCGTTTCATCTCGTCACAATGGGGTTCAGTTCTCAGAACACGTTGTTAGATCTTTCACTGAGTAATAATTTCACTGGCTTATGGATAAGACACATTTACTAGACACACTTCGTTATGCGTTTCATATGAAACGCCTTCTAAAAGAACGAATAAAATAGCTAAGCACAGCGTACTTTCAGGTCACTACCCTAGAGGTTGAGAATAGGACGTTTCGCTTCAACATAATTGATGCGTTTCTTCTTCGTTGATTTGAAACGTCATAATCCGTTACGGCAGCGTCCTCCAGCAGCGGCGAATCGACACTTTCCAGCTCGGCTATATATATATATATATATATATATAAGTTTTAGTAGTTTAACACATCAGCGCACGAGGCCCTAACTTAAGGGCGCCATTTCACCGGCAGTAAAAAAAAACGTGCAAGACCGTAGCTCAGCGTAGTGTACCAGCGCGAGCAGAAGTATCTGAGAAAACTACGGTCTCTCGCGGTGTATAGGAGCAATGTCTCCTCCATAATTAGTGCTATCCATAATTAGGGCGTCACAAAGAGTGAAGTGATTTTGGGTAATAGAACACGTTTGAGAACGACCATTGTATCTGCCGAGCAATACCATAACCAACATAAATAATATTTGTAAGATCAATAATAACAATAATAATAATAATTATTATTATTATTATTACGAATGCAATTAGTTACGCCTACGTTAGGCAGTACAGGCAGTGCGCTTCCGGTCGACGGTGTTCGAAGACGAACGCTGTACAGGTTTCGTTATGCGACCAAGTGCAAATAGATATTGCCCAGTCAGCAGCAGCAGTAGCCAATGGACGCGTAGTAGAAGAAGAAGCCGTATTATCGGCAATAGTAAAAACATTGCTATGGAATGGTGAAGTCCGAATCCAACGACTCCGAGGAAGAACACGGTCGTTCGGTCGACGGTGTGCGACATCTCGGACAAGTGAGCCTGGCTGCAATGCCATGTCTGCCTGCTGGTCCTGCTGTCTCGCCGGCATAAATAACAAATGTATGAAACATGTCCAACGTCCATCCCAATGCGGGGATACATCTTTTAGAGTTAATATACCCGATAGGCTAGTCTCCCATCTCAACGCAAAGAATGTCCTTCCTTATCGAAGGCAACAGCCTCAGCAGCAGCAGCGACAAATAACGGCAGAGGGCGCCCCCTCCCCGTTATTCCACTCGCATGTATAACATCGACATAACATGTCTTACGTTATGCCTATGTTATTGATGGCAGGAGAGCGGGCAAAGGGGTGAAGCTACACATGAGAACGATGACATATAATAGCAACGTTTCTAGGCAGCTCAGCCCATACCTAACGACAAGGATTTTTTTCTTTTCGGGCTGACTCTCAGCCAGCATTTAATGTCTACGGGGCTTTGCTTTCGCATTGCACCGCATAGATACAATTGTGCAACGGTGGGCCTCGAATCCGTGCAGCACCTATGTATCTCCTCCGGTCGCGAGGCGCACGCGAATTCACGCACACCACGCCACCGGGCTCGACAACTCGATATCTCGAATTTGTCCAGAATCTGGCAGACCATGACGACTACGACAACTCAAGAAAAAAATAGAAAAATAGGAAATGCAATTGGACAGGCGCGGCCAGGGCACCAAAATGATGCGTACGATAAACTTCTACTACCTGATTATCAATGAGTTGCAGCGTCTCGCATTTAACGGGCGGACGTCAGCATTCTGCCGCGCTCTCGTAGAGCGTTTTCCTGATGGTAGTGATGCTGATGAGATGTTGGTGACAGTAGTTCAACAATGCGTATCGATCAAGCAGCCCAAGCGTGGCGGATGGGCTGATTTCTTCCCGCCTTCCGCCTGACTTTCGTGCGTTGAAGGGCGGCTTCTGTAAGACCTCTACATTTGTCGGTGGTCGTTGCGCAGTGGCAACCCGTACTCTGTGTCATTGCACAAACGATCGCATCATCATTGACGTTTGGTTTATTGAGCCTGATCTCATCGCGTGCCCTTATAGTCGGATGCATACACACACACACATACATACGTGTAATACAACATACGTAATACGTACACAAATGTGACCGTACGCGCATCCCGTCGGCTAAAGCAACAGACCCGCTCAAGCCTTGCCGCTACCTTTAGCATGCCTAACAGGTCTAAGACATTAACTGCGTTTATATTCTTTTTTTGGCAAAGAACAATTGACACAATCCATCAGTTGGGGCACTACTGGGTCACCGAAGTAGTCATACCGTATCCAGTATCCAGTATGCATACCGGGTATGCATGAAGCATCTCTGTTCTTGGTCTGTGCAAACAAAAACCGTGACTGCTGAATACGTACGACTCGGCTCGGCTCGACTCAAGGCTTGCATGCATATGTTGGCAACACCGACTCTGGGCGAGTCCAGCGCGTCTTTTTGTCTCTTTGGCCTACCGCGTGTCTCCACTCTCTACGATCCCTCTGTCTGTCTATCTGTCTGCATGTCTGTATGTTTGTTTGTCCGCCTATCCGGCTATGCTTGCGCCATATCGCATATACATATGCATGCGCGAATTCGGCTGGCCGAGGTGTCCGTCGCTGCCGCTCACTGAAATGCATTCCGTGCCGAAACTGCTGGTGTTACTGGTGCTACTGTTGCTACTGTAGCTCGTAAGCCAGCTCGCGCGAGCCACCCGTCAAGTCATCAACCTGTCCAAGCAAGCTCCACCGTTCATTAAGTCCAGAGGTTACTTTGCTAATGAAGTTGGGACCCGTCGCGCGATGGCGTCGTCGTTGTCGTCGATTCGACTTCTCAACCCGCTCGCTAGGTTGAGTCGCCATTTTGGCGTGGTCGGTCGCTCGCTCTGGCAATGCGCAAAGCTGCCCCCCGCCATCCTCGGCCTTGTTCTTCGCGACGTGTCCCCCCCCCCCCAAAAAAAAGCAGCACGCAGGGTGTCGCTTTTTCTCGGTGTGTTGCTCCAAAGCTCACCGGCTACCCCCGGAAACGACGCACGCGCCCGGGGATCCTTCGCGGTTTCTTCGGACCGTGGTCGGCATATGCTGCTGTCGCTTGACTATAGCCGCAAAGAATGATGGCAAACAAAACGTGACTGGCGAACGTAGACACAACTGTTACCTTAGAGTAAAATGGTGGTGGATGGTAATAGCTGATAGTGACATAAGGACAAAGTCACAAAAGCCACAATCGACATTATCACCTTCACCTTCATGTCGCGGCGTATTCACAAACTGCCGTATCCTCATACAAGTTATGATGTGTGGAATATTGTGTAAGTTATGATGATGGAATATTGTGTAACACCACGTGCAGAATAAAATGTCTAATGTCAAATTATGTCATCTTTATCGAATATCTGGGAAATCATTCGTCAATAGACAGCATATTTTGGCTTAGCCTTTCTGTAAGCCGAAATGAGCAACGGCCTGGGGGCGGCGGTCAAAATGAATAATATAGTAAGCTCACTAGCGATTAGGTATTAAAAATTGCATTTAGCTTTCATACTCTACAACTTGGGAGGCTAAGTGTCCTCGATGTGTACCGACGGGGTACTTTGGCTTCTAGAATTACAAAAGCTAGCCCGTAATTTTCGTAACTCCAAAAACCGTGTATATTGGTATTTGCCCTGGATGTCACAACTGAGGTGCACACTGCGTATCATAAAGTATGTTAAACTTAACAATCGTGCACGTTTCACTAACGGGATATTTAACTGCGTTCAGTTAGAGACGCACCGGAGATTACGAAGCTAACAATATACCATTCAGTACCGCTGCTGTCGGTCCCGCATTCGTCTATGCCTTCAATTCACCCGTTAAGCAAGCGCTACCTCTTGGAGAATAAAAAACACTCGAAAGAAGACTGGTTAATCACACCCGTCCATCCAGGACAAGACACCACCTCTCGCGGTGGTTCGTGGTTTTGTCGTGGTGGGCCGGCACGACATTGAACTGGCACGCAGGCTGAAGAGTGAGACGCTGAGAAGAGTGAGACGTGCAAGAACAAACTCAAAGTCTGAAAATAGGACTGAAACAACTCCAAACACGTCTTGCGCGCGGTTCTTGATCGTAAGTAAGCACCTCGTTGACTTGGGGCAAAACTAATCCAGATACTTTTTGACCGAATGACAACGACGTAGCAGAAGTAGCAGCAACAACAATAATACTAATAATATTAGTAACAACCATAACCGCAACAGCCAAAATAAAGACGGCCACGCCTAGACCCGACCGCTGTTGATACACGAAGCTCTCCCGGCCTGCTTCCTAACGTTAATTATAACTAATCCTTTCCGCTCTGCTGCGGCTAATTCCCTAGCTAATCTACGTTAAGCACTGTCGTGCTCCCAAGTGTCACACTTTACGTCATCAACGGTATGAGACAGTCACTCAACTAACACTCACTCTGGACATCTTCATGCGATAAGCCATTGTACGATACGTGGCTAATTAATGCCACCCAGCCATCCAAATATGCTCGTGCATATACATGAATCGCTATTGGTAGAGCTTAAGCCTTAACCCCCTGTCAGAAACCTTAATTGATTGAGAAGAACATACGCACCACGACTTAAACAATGTATGGAGGGTTTGCATCTGGTGAGGAGAGGTCGAGGTTGCCTTCGCAACGAATAGTCTACTTTCGCACCGTTCAGCCTACAAAGATAACTCTGAACCCTGGTAGGACCTAAAACACACACAGCTGAGTACGTAAATTGCTAAAAGCGGCCAGCCGCAGTTTGCAGTCTGCCGCACACATGTCACAGAGACCAGGCCAGGCCAGGCCAAACATCTATCATGCCGGAGTACAACACGGACCAGATGTTACTCACCAACACTACCCAGTGTTCTGGCAGAGTTGATGGCACGCCTTGTGGAAGAACGGGCTCCCTGGCGGCTCGGATGTTGTTTCAATGTTGCGTATCAGCCGCAGCAGCAGCAGCAGCTGCAGCAACCGCATTAACGCACTGGTAGAAGTACAAACAGTATCGTCGTCGTAGTATAGTAGTTGTAGACTAAGTAGTGGGCTCACGTGTTCTTGCTTATGCAAACGCAATCAAGACTCGGCAGCAGAAGACGACCACAAAGCTTGAAAAAGTGGCAATTAGCGGTTCGTCTGATGAGGACTGTCGTCGAACGCTCGCGTCATCAACGCAATGGTGTGCGCTCAATCCCTTGACGTCCTCCCTGCTAATCATGCACCCACTGATCTCGCTCTCGTATCTCGCTATCCAGTAAGCCAACCAGTGAGTGGTCTATCTGTTCAACCAGTCAACTGAGAGCGCACAAGCCAGCAGATGAGAAGGCATCCAGACCAATGAACCGAACGGCGGCCCATTCGCCTAGCCAACCACGGGCCGATTTACGTACCTCACTCGTCCGCCATAGCGTGTCAACAACAACAACAACGACAGCAACCACAGCAATAAATACACGAGGCACTACATTTGATTACAAGAACAACAACTACTACTTAGTACTACAACTGCCACTGCTACTGCTTCTTCTTCTATTGTTCGAGTAGTCATCATTAACGCAGTCGATTGCTGTCGATGTCTGCTGCCCTGATGAGTGTCCCTGATGTCTAGCTTGAAGACTGAAGACGGCAACTGCCGTGACGACGTCGTCGTTGTTGTTGTTGTCGTCGTCGTCGTTGTTGTTGTTGTTGTTGTTGTTGTTGTTGTTGTTGTTGTTGTTGTTGTTGTTGTTGTTGTTGTTGTTGTTGTTGTTGTTGTTGTTGTTGTTGTTGTTGTTGTTGTTGTTGTTGTTGTTGTTGTTGTTGTTGTTGTTGTTGTTGTTGCTGTTGTTGTTGTTGTTGTTGTTGTTGTTGTTGTTGTTGTTGTTTCTTGTATCTCGTCTCTCGACGTAGCGACTCTAACTGGAGTCACACTGGGCCACGTCGTGATTGTGCTTCTCGACTGCATTTGACTCGTTTCCTAGGTAGACATTTGATTGTATGTTTGCCTCAGCTCAACTCAGTGCAAGCAACGCAGAGCGGCTGCAGCGGTTGACGCGGCCACCGGTGGCGACGCTGGCTCCCAACCGTCGTTGTTGTTGTTGTTGTTGTTGTTGCTGTTGTTGTTTGTGTTTTGTTGTTGTTGTTGCTGTTGTTGTTGTTGTTGTTGTTGTTGTTGCTGTTGTTGTTTGTGTTTTTGTTGTTGTTGTTGTTGTTGTTGTTGCTGCTTGTGTTTTTTATTGTTGTTATTGCTGCTGCTCTTGTCCTGTACACACAACCAACGTACAACAAAGGAGGAATAAGGTCACAGCAAC
This sequence comes from Dermanyssus gallinae, assembly GCA_003439945.1. Classification (NCBI taxonomy): domain Eukaryota; kingdom Metazoa; phylum Arthropoda; class Arachnida; order Mesostigmata; family Dermanyssidae; genus Dermanyssus; species Dermanyssus gallinae. The sequence goes on along the minus strand of QVRM01002998.1, from coordinate 133,369 downwards.
TCGCTAGCGGTCGATCGCTTCCCACGGATTGCGTCTGGTCTCCTCCTAACCCCTCTGCACTCCCGACCGGCCCATGCGACGTGGCCCGTCTTCGCTCATCGCTCTTTCGAGAGAACGAACGTGTACCTTAATCAGCGGAGGCGGTTTTAATTAGTGGCTGCCGGCATCAACCTACAAAGGGCAATAACCAGTCTCACCAACAGACGATTCCTCGTGGGAGCGAGATACGGATAGGTCAAGAGAAAGACCCGAGAGAGAACATAAAAGACAGGGCCTAGACGCAAAGGGACACATTATTGTGATCGTGCACGAGAATATGCCTTGTGCAAGATAAGTATAATTGGCTGCTATATATATATATATATCGTGGTCTAACGTTTCGCTAAGCTTTTCTTGTCAAGCTCTTCTTTTTCCAGCTAACCCCCGTGATGTTCGCCGAATGAACTGCTGGGCAACTCCGGGAGTAATACGCATTCGCCATTTGTGCACATTGTTTCATTAGCAATGATTGCAGGTCATTGCTAACTGGCATGCGTTGAACACAGTGAGAGAGAAAAACGGTTTTTAACCACAACTTTTTAACCCCTGTCGCAGTAGCATTGCTGGCAGCCATCACAGGAAAACAAACTCGATCGAGCTAAGGCTTCTGCAAGTATTTGTCACCGGTGGTGTCTTCTCACCCGGCACAGCAAGTTCCCCGACTCCTTCGCCGCCCCAGACGATCAGTAGAGGTTGGCTGACTGTTCTCTATTCGCACCAGGCGATCTCGCGGTCTTCCATTTTCTGCCTATCCGACTAATTGAGCCCACCAGATCTACCACCCGCCTCCCTCTTACGTTTCGATCTATTTTCTTCATCTATCTATACACATAGTATATATCGCTCCATTTCCCTTATACTTTTCATTCCCTTCGTCGAGGTAAAGCTGCTGCGATTGTCCTTTCGTAGCGTTTGATTTCTTTCTTATTTTTATCTTTTACTAAAAAAAAGGTTTCCTTTAGAAGGCCTTTTTTTCAAGGATTGCTATAGCTACTCCTGCTACTGCTCGTACTATTGCTGCCCGGATTATCTGGCGATAGCGCGTACAAAGAAAAGGAAACGGGTGAAGGACAAATGGCGATATAGAGGGAAAAGAAAGGGGAGAAATATCGAGCAAGCGGGAACGAGAGAGAGAGGGGATAGGGAGAGAACAGTGGAAACGGGCCGAACTGTAAACGTTGAAGTGAATCAATCTCTACACAGCGGCCAGCAGTCGACATTGATGTTTGTCTGCGCGACTGCGCTTTTTTACCCGGTCATCATGCTGCCGCACACAGTACGTATGCACACCGACGTTCGAACGCTGACAGACACGCAGCCCCGCAGCCCCGCAACGTTCTCCCTCAGAGGCCTAGCAAAGCTCGAGGGGATTGTTGGTGTTGTTGTTGCTGTTGTTGCACAAGCAAAGGCTCTAGTAGTACTGTTGCTACTACTATCGCTACTGCTGCTGCTGCTGCTGTTGGTTCGACTACTGCGACTGCCACTACACGACCTACAGAGGGCGATTTAAATCCTGTTTGTGTTCCGGCGTTTTTCGGCACCAACCAAACGTCTCTCTCACTGGCCTCGTTTCTTCTCTACTTCGACGACGGGCTAAGCGCCGCAGTCGACGTCGTCGTCGTTGTCGTCCAGTGCGCGACGATCTTTGGCCTGGCCGCCTGGAGTTCATCCTGTAGTAGATGAACAACGACAACGTTGTCTGGTCGAAGACCTTCTCTTTTTTCACTTGGGCTACTTCTGCGTTTTCCTCCTTCTTTCCCGCCCCCTTCTTCTCCCCCGCCCACCTTCTTCGCCTTTTCGCCTACCTACTTTCTGTTCTCGACAGACTAGTAACCTGAGCAGCAGTGACGGCAGCAGTAACAACACCAGCATGGCGAGAAGCGGGAAGTACGGAGTGCGAACCCCTCACCTCTTCAATGAAGCAAAACAGGAGCAAGAGCTCCACCATCGTCGTCATCGACATCATCATCATAATCATCATCACCATTACTACTTCTCCTTCTAACTCGTCACCAACGAACGGTATCGCCTCCGTTAGCCGTTTGAGGCGTTGCCAACAAAGCAACAGCAGCAGCAGCAACAGTTGAGACAGCAATAGCGGCAACAACAACATCAACAACTACAGCAGCAATGCCAACATTAACAACACCATTAACAACAACAACAACAACAACAACAACAGCAGTAACAACAACAAGGCCATCATCAACAACAACATTAGCAACGGCTGTTGAAAGGTTCTAGCTTCGAGCTGGGCCGAGCTGTCGTCTGAAGCGCACATAAGCTGATTACCTGCGTGTCGGTCTGCTCACCCATACTCGCAATTCGCCCACTAGCAAAACACCCACCAGCCTAGCCTGCCCACACGGAGGTCTGCCGGCCTCGCGTGCAGAAAGATCCGCGATGCTCCCTTTATGTCGGCGTGCACAGCACTGTCGGGAGGCCAGCCAGGTCGGAAGATCGACACAGGAAAAAGGAGCGAAAAAATACAGATGAAGAAGAGGAAGAATTGGAAGAAAAATCTACATGTGACGGAGAAGCGGAAACAGAGGAGAAAACGGCTTCGATCAGTCATCGTTCAATCGTGGCGCAGACGCCAAGTGTGGCACTTGGCCACTCATCTTCCGCTAAGAGTTGTAGTAGCACAAAACACTACTTGCGCGCCACTTAAGTCAACGGCGATCTTTCATATTCTGGCGGTGATCTCTCATCTTCTGACATATATGTATATATATATATATATATATATATATATATATATATGTATTTTTTGGATGAATCGTGAATATATACTGTGATACTTTTATAGGATATTTTCGATCTGAGGAAATATATATATATATATATATATATATACAATGTTTGGTTCCAATACCTGCATGGTTTAAGAAAAGAAAAAATGATACATTGTCGAATTGAACAAACTGTACAGATGGATTTATTGATTCTGCTCCGTTAAAGTTTGGCATAACCAATACCGATATGTAGTTCTATTTTAGTCTAAGCGCGCTGTGCGTTACCAAAATTCGTTGTAACGAATTTTCCCTTGCTACAAAATGTAATTATAATTTTGCTCAGTGAAGGCTCGTGGCTTTTGTGACGTCGTTTCCCGGTTACACCGGACTACTATATACGGAGCTATACAGAGACAACCGCAAAGTATTTCGTGCATGTAGTGGAATTCTTTGAAACAAGACGCCGAGATCATGCCGTTAGGCCATTCTAGTTCCACCTAGGGGACGTAGCTTTCTCGGCCGGTTAAAATACCTATCTAGCGAGGCACTTTTCCTTCGTAATCCAAATAAGTACGTCTCTGCAAACAATTTTAAATATATTGTTGCTCATTAAGCTCTAGCCGTTTCAGTAGGCTCCAATGTTCCTGTAGCAACAATGTTCTCTGAGAGCTGCTAGATACCAGCAGTTGTCCTACTTGAGTAATGTCTGAAAGTATAGTTTGGCTTGTAAAGGACGTCGCCAAGTGTGATTAGGCCAGGGCCGTGTCCCGCAAGTTTCAAGCAGTGCGGAAAAAAGGCTAGGTGTTTAACGCGGGTAAATCGAGAGCCTCGGCTGAACATCATAGCTCGGTCCACCACTGCCAGTAGCTGATGAGGTCTTTTTCTTTTTTGCTCCTTATGTCGTTTTTATTTCTGCTCTATTTCTTTTTCTGCTCTTCATCGCGCCGCCCTCCTCCGTGGCCTACTCGTAATGATTACTCACTAAGGCATCCTTCCACCACTGTGACAGCATAAAGCAGCCCGACTTTTTGTTATCTCTCTCATGCTTAGCTTCCATCTTTCGTTTGACAGGTCTGGCTGATTCGCTGGCCGTAATAGAGGGAGCCAGTCGCAGAGCTTGGTCTCGGAATGATTTGATATAAAACTTTAAAAACAGCGGGAGCGGGCGGGCACGCGTTGTCAGCTGAGCTATACACATCCTAGATAATAAATTAAATAGTGCTGATTTAAATCAAAATCGAACCCGAAATCAGACTGATCAATCAGTCGACCGAACACAATCGATAGGCTTTACATGTTAATTGCGTTAAATTCAATAGACCCTGAAATTACATTAAGATACAAGGGGCAGGATGCACGGAGCAGGAAATAGAGAGCTAACAACACAAGACAGAAGGTGAGGAAAGTCAATTGGTAACCGTTTTCCTTTGGACCGTTCGCCTTGTAGATACTAATTTGTACTGTTAGAATAAATAGCTTGAGTTAGCTTAGCAGAGACCCAATCTTAACGTTTTGGAAAAACCGTCCCAAGCTAAAACAATCGGTCAGACTTGCCGAAACAATACGAAACTCGTCCGCTATGGCAATCTCGAAACCCTTGAAGAAAAGCAGTCAGTCAGGTTATTATGGGCTCTGCGATTCCGCAGTTTGTAACAGCAGAGTGCGTAATTGACTTGAACGCTGACTTGAAATCGAAATAGACAAAATCGGAAAAAACAACTTTTTCGAGAACGTTGAGAATGACAAGTGGCTGCCAGCTGGATTCCAACCCTTCTAGATAAGCATCGGAGTTGTAGAAGAGAGGACGTGGCGTCGCCTTGCTCACATTACTGCCGTCCGTTACGATCTGACGGCGAACCTGGGACTTACTGCACCACTGCCACCACTGTTAACTACCATTAAACTATTAGAAATATTACTTCTCCTACTAATAAACTACTAATATGACTACAGCTCTACCAAGTGCTAGCCCAACTGTTCTTCCTGTGCGCTTATTCCTTTCAAGAATGCGTTTTCTTCCCCTTCGTCTTCCGCGTCGTTCCTCCCAACGTCCCCCGGCCGCGACCGCGTCCCTCACACAGGAGCTTTCACATTTGAAGAGCGATTCCGCCTCTACGGTTGTTTCCAATTCCTCGCCATGCGCCCGGAGGCTAGATCTTCAATCAAGGCATCATCAACGTCATCATCGTCATCATCATCATCGCCATCGACTGTAGAGTTATCATTCTCACCGTTGTCGTCGTCGTCTCTTTGTCATTATCATCCTCATCATCATCATCATGGTCGCCATCATATTCATTTCCGCTCGTCCCTGCATGGATAGACGAGCGACAGACCGGCGGCCGACCGACAGAGCTAACCAGTGAGAGATTTGCTCTCGTGTTCGGCTTGAGGCGAGCCCACTACGTCACGGACGTCAACCGCCTTTCGCCTCTCTAAATATCTCTCTATCTCTCTCTTTCTCTCGCTCGCATACAGCTACCGGAAGAAGGGCCGCCGCCGTCAGCCTCAGAACAGCTAGATACAGTAGAACAGTGGATAGAGGACAGCAGAAGAGGCAGCACAACAAAGCTCCGGCTTCAAATACGAAACAGTAGTAGTAGTAGTAGTAGTTGGTCGAGCCCGGTGGCTTAGTGGATTAAGTCTCCGTCCTCGCAACCGGAGGAGACACATAGGTGCGCGGGTTCGAACCCCACCGCTGCACATTTGTATTTATGGGGGTCCGTCTATGAAGCAATGTGAAAAACAGTTCCGTGGACGTTAAATCTTGGCTGAGGGTCAGCCCGAAAACTTTACTTTAGTAGTAGTAGCTGAGGAGTCGAGCCCGGTGGCGTGGTGGCTTAAGCCTGCGCCTCGCAACCGGAGGAGACACATAGGTGCGCGGGTTCGAACCCCACCGTTGCACATTTGTATTTATGGGGGTCCGTCTATGAAGCAATGTGAAAAACAGTTCCGTGGACGTTAAATCTTGGCTGAGGGTCAGCCCGAAAACTTTACTTAGTAGTAGCTGAGGAAGGAGAATCTTCACGATCTCTCGGAAGACGATCGAGAGCCATCGGCCAACAACTAGACGCGCGTTTAGCCTAGCCAGCCGGCTGCCAAGCAAGGTGGCGGTGACAACGACCGCTTTCGGTACTTCGGTAGACCCTAAACCTCATCTATATGCGTCAATGTCGCTTCAGGTCCTGCAGATTTCAATAGCTACAACGGCACCAACAGCTGACATTCAGAGCCTCGTCAGAGCCTCCTGGAACGGCTCCTACAAGCCCGGCGCAGGTCTATCGCTCGCACGCGGCGCATAGTTGCCACATTCCTGTCGGCTCCTCTGCGAGAGAGAGAGATCATTTTGCTGCGACTGCTGGTACTGGAGTTGCTTCCGACCCTGAGTGGGCGAAGGAGAAATGGTAGTAGTCGGGTGGAGCGGGTCTGCACGCGTACACGAACAACAGGTAGAGCTAAAATCAATTCTTAGCGCAACAGAAAAGACACTGAAAAATCGTGTGTCTTACGACCACCATGCGGTAGAGGAAGGCGTCGGTCGTCATTGCCAAGAGATTGCATACATGAACTGCTTCAATTTCTTCTCCCCTCTCTGCGAGAACTTCTTCAAGTTCTTCTTTCTACCTGGACACCCACCTCTAAAGCGTTCGCCAACAGAACGTGCTTAGTCGAGCAAGTCAATGCCAAGTTCCGCCCCTTACATGGCAGCCGTGGTAAAGAGCCGCCCTACTACAGTAAACATACAAATGGCTTTTGATGGAAAAGACAGCAAGAAATATAACACGTTCTCACTATCAAGCATAGCAGTAGCGACGTCATCGTCATCGTCAACAACAACAGCTACACTAGAACACATAACACAGGACGACAGTGTGAACAACTAGAAAACCAACCAAAATCTGACTTGAGTTCGCGGTGGTTTGGCTGCGCCATGTGTGCCATGCGTGTGCTGTCAAAAGCTAGAATCTTTGTGCAGAAAACCTCAGAATACGTCCAGCTTCCCCCTCGCTAGCTACACTCAAACTTGCTGTGTTTGCTTGCAAATTCTCTGCAACGGGCACCCCAAGATTGCAACCCAGACGACACCAACGATCGAGGAGTGTAAATTCGTTTTATTCACTAGAACCATCGATTCTACTAGCGCCGCCCACCGGCAGCGAACCCGTTTGTTGCCGGGTGGGCAAATCACCTAACTCAAATCACCAAAAGTTTACGTTAGGTGATCGATTCAGGTGTTCTAAAAGTGCTTATGTCGTTCTCTAGTGAACATAAACAACAACAAAAAAAGTACGCGGTGGAGGAAACCTGTCCCATTTTGCTGTGCGCATCGCATTTAGAACACCGTGCATCACCTCGTCAACCACACAGAATAAAGGAGACGGGGGAAAAGACACAATGCCGGTGACCGTGACCAGAGCGAAGGGAAACAGCAGACAGCTTGCTGAAGTAGTGGCGATGCAAGGTAGGTGGTACTCCAACGGTCGCTCGGTCAGCTGCTCGCTTTTCACATACTCGATTTTGTTCTTCGTCGTCTGTCTGTCTGACAGGCTTTATCGGCCACTCTACAATCTCCGAGTGTCCACCGAAGTGAAGTAAAAACGGCTCGTCAGCAGTACTGTCAGGTAAGTCGTTGCGGTAGAACTGGCAGGAGTGTGCATAGTGGTATGTAGTGGTGGCACGAGCAATTGCAATGCGTGGTTCCCTGTCTCAGTGTCTGGGCAGGCTCCATCTCGTTTAGACGTTTGCCGTCTCAGCTGAACGAATTGAACGTACAGCATGCGTGTAGCTTTTTGCGGTTATCGATGTCTTCTCCTCTCGTCTCTCTCTCGCTTACTTACTTGTTTTCACATGCCGTTTTTTTTTTCGCTTTAGTTTTCTTGTTCTTTCTCTAGCTTATAGTAGTAGTAGAGTTTATAAGCATGGACGCAGTTTGGTCTTCATATAGCCAAATTTCCGATTCCGCTCGAAATATAGCCAAATTTCCGATTCCGCTCGAAATACTCGAATTCAATTGCAATACGCGTTTACCGCATGCACCACTCGTGTCAATAAAATGCAACAAATTCAACATTGAGATTTGTTGTATTGGCAATAAGTGATATACTAGTAATTATTTACAGACTTTTGACTGTAATCATATAGTATATATATATATATACATACATATAGTGTAATAATGTCATGCGTAAGTGTGATAATAATTCCTGTTGGCATCATTGAAATATAGTAGAACTTGAAAGCTGACACAACCTTCACATTGTATGATCATGCCCACTTGAACTTCGTAGAGCCACGCGGGTGCTACTGGCTGTCTTGAGTCGTTGGAGATTCTCATATAGTACGTGTTTGCCCTCTTTCTTCTCCACCGCTATCGGCTCTCAATCTGATGCTCTCTGCCTTGCCAACATCCACACGCCGCGTACGAGATCAAGAGCGTACTTAAACGTACAGTATACCCTATTATAAGTGGAAGCATAAGGAGCGCGCTCATCTATCCCCCTCCCCTCTCCTCCCCCAAATAACATTCCCAGATAACTTCGTAGATACCGTTGGAAAACGTTGCACTTTTATAACGCCAAATCCTTGTTTCTACAGAAAGCGTTTGAGCGCGGAATGACTAAGTCAGTGCTTAGTGCGTCGAAGCTGACCGTGCGCCACCGAAGTGTGTCATCTTTTTTCGAATGCGTTGCATACACAATTCTAGTATCTTCGAACACAAGAGATATATTGTATTGTGCACTAGCTACCGAAGTCGCACGGCTTCCAGGACTTGTACGTGTTCCAATGCCGCCGTTGCCGATCATTAACAATGATGGGGGTTTCCAATCGCTCGCTCCCCCCCTTCCGCGCGCCCCGGTGTTGCGCTGAGGTCGTCGTCTCCGGCATGAGTCGCGTCCTACTAACCTTCCGAAACGGGACACCACCGCCACAGCCACATTACCACCAGCACCGAAGCCGTATACGGTCGCTACTGGAGAAGACGAAGCCTTTGTGAAACCTAACTCAGAGCCCTGCAGATAACAAAAACTCGATGAACGCTAGAAAGAGACGTATATATATATATGAGGGCAGAGAGTGACTAATGACGAGGTAGTCCGCAACTAACGAAGTGGCTGCAAGACGGCAAGCCGAACGCGGGTTAACGTCATGACCGAGAGCAGCGTCAGTCGCTGTCTCTCGGAGGCTTTCTCTCTCTATCTCTCTCTCTCTCGCTTTATAGCCAGCGTGGGCAGAAACGTCGAGAAGAGGGCTCAAGCTGAGTTAGTGCAGTACGGAGATCAACCAAAACGCACGTTATGCTGCCTCCACCTCCCGAATATACAGCCCTTACCCCAACTTCTGGCCTCCCGACTTCAAGACTCGTTCTAAAGCGGAGAGGAGATTCCCGTCCCGCCAGATCTGCGGACGCGACGACCGCGGCGGTTTACCGGCCGGCCACGTTTTGCGCATCGCTATGAAACGCAACGTGCAACGATTTTCCAAGTAGCTGCTGTTCTGCTATTAGTAGCGCGGCCCTAATTAAATGTGCTCAATAATCGCAAGCCATCAACAGCAGCAGCAGCAGAACTACCACCACCAACAACAACATGATGACCCCGATGTCCTTACTACACCTTCAATGAAGGGGTTACCGTTATTGAAGGTGTAGTAAATCATTACCCCGTTCAACCCGTCGTTGTCCGTCATCATCATCATCATCACGATCATCACTATCGTCACAATCGTTTGGTCATCGTAGGCGTGAACGTGACGCCGTCTGTTGACTATTCACGATCTTGCTCGTTATTGCTTCATCACCACGATCGGACGACACGGTCGTTAAGAGGCCACAAGGCGCAGGGTGAGATTCGATTGCGTAGACGCGGTCTACGCAACTGAGCTCCCGAGTCGACAATAACGAACGAATTGTCGAATCGTCGCCGCCACACGACCCTTTCCGTCGTCGGCGCCTTGACAATGTGTGAGACAGACAAACTCTCGAGGAGGGGAGAAGACAGACAGATACATAGGCATACAGACGAAGTCAATTGAGGAGCACGTCCGCACCGCTCGTGCATCCATCTATTGTTGTTGTTGTTTCCTATTTCGAACAGCCTCTGGCTCCATTTTTCTCTACGTATCCATCCGACGTCCTGGCTGTCCTGAGCTCCCCATACTTCCACCAGTAACAGTGGCAGCCATTGCAACGGTCGTCGCAGTCGGAGCAGCCGCTGTTGTCGTTGTTGTTGTCGTCGCTATTGTTGCTGTAGTTGTTATTGTTGTTGTCGTCGTTGTTGTTGTTATGGCGGCTGTAAAATCTTTTTTTGTAGACCGAGTTCGGGTGGGTGGGTGACTGCTGCTCTATCATGACGATGATAGGAATCGTGGCGTAATAGTGAACCGCTTATGATGCAGTAGTAGGCCTAAGCAATCCAGGTCTTTCTTCTCCCCTTCGGATATTCATTCTTTCCACGTGGCCGGCCATAAGGCCATCATCCTCGCGCATATATATATATATGTATACTTACTCGCAATAATAGCTTGTGCTGCTCGTGCTAGTACGTGGTAGGCGGGGGGGGGGGGGCTGCTGGCGCCTCCATACAAAAAGCCTCCCTCCTCTCTCTCTCTCTCCTTCTATTTCTATTCTCTACTTTTTATTTCTTTCTCTCTCCCTCTCTCGCTTGATATCGTCGTATCCATTCATCAATCCCATTCGCAGCTTCTCGACTGAACAGAGGGAGGAGAGATCTACGAGCGTTTCTCTGTCGAGTCGAGTGGTGCCCGTCTGACTGCCTCGGAAGACCAACCAGTGCTCACCACTGCCCACTGCGTCGGTCATGCATCAAAGACCCAAAAATGCTTCGTCGCCATTGATTACGTCTCGTCGTAAGGGCGACATAGAACGTCGCCGGGGTATAGCGGCCGACTCATACTGTAGCCGCGATGGCACCCGCAGAGCAGCAGCAGCAACAGCAACAGCTCAATCCGGCGGGACTTACTGCAATAGGCAGACCCAATCCCAGTTCGCAAGCACAACTGATCTAAGCAGGAACCCTCTTCGGCTCTCATCCGATTCGAGAGTACAACACCAGACTCAGCTATGATAATCAGAATAATACAAGCCGACTTCGGCTCTAACGAGATATATATATATATATATATATATATTTTTTAAAACAGAGCATCGTCACACGTCGTTTAACAGAGCATAAAAAAGGGACCCAAAAAGCGCATTGAGAATTATCGCCCTGTGACTCAGTGCTCCATTGCCTGCTCAATTTTTGAAAAGATTTTAGTCAAACACATAACCAACTATAATAATCTTGTGAATAATCTTTTTGATAGTTTCCAACACAGATTTGTGCCTCGTCGCTCTACGTGCACCCAACTATTAGAAATAACAAACGATTGGGCCTTGTATATAAATGCCAAAAAGGTTTTCACTGTGTATATTTTGACCAGAAGAGTGCCTTTGAGAGGATTGATCATAAACTTCTTATTGACAAGATGAAGACGCTCCAGGTCCACATACAGACTCGTAAATGGCTTGCCGCTTTCCTGGGCAATCGCTCGTTCCGAGTTAAATGCGGAAAAGCTCTTAGTGAGCCACGGCTGGCTCCATCCGGCGTCCCACAAGGGAGTTGCGTCTCTCATTTGCTGTACACAGTATTTGTTTTAGATTTACAATCATACATTCTGTCGAGTGTCAAATTGTACGCTGACGACCTAAAGATATACGCTCCCTTGGACTCTCCGTCAGCGCACACTGCGCTACAGTCTGCTGTCGATGGCATCTGCCGCTGGTGCATCGACAATGGGATGGAGCTATCCGTTTCAAAATGCCTCGTTTTGAAACATGGCTTTTTTATCTAGAGGACAAGCTTAACGGGACAATATTGTCCACCGCTAATGCTGCACGAGACCTCGGTGTTTTAATCAAGGGGGCATTGAAGGTCATCAGACCGTTGGCCCTCAGTGGCATACAGAGGAGGAGATAAAGGTTGACGTAAGATCCAAAAGAGGAAACAGGGCAAAATAAAACGTGCAAGGAAGTTGAGATTGCAAAATTGAAAGCGGAAAAGGGGCGGGGTAGAATGGGTATACGATAATTCAAGAGCGAGTGGACTATTGGCAGATGTCAGGGCAGGGATGTTGGATACAAGGATTCATAGAGTTAAATATAAGGAGAAGCAAAGTACATGATGTCGAGCATGTGGGCAAGATAATGAGTCAATCGAACGTATTAATAAAGAATGTATAGCCTTATGGGGGGGGGGGGAGCCGAGATATAGATCTGTCGGAGGCCCTAGCTCTAGGACCAAATGTTAGAAATGACCTGGTCGATATTACAAAGAAGAGGTTGTCACAATGGAAAGCAAATACTCAGTAGGTATTGAAGTAGACATGGATTATATGGGTGCGCAGGTAATATATATGCTGCCGCTCTAAGCGCCCCTGATATAAAAGGGTGACATGTGTATTTAGGTATACATACCAAGCGAACATTAAATCAATCAATATCAACGGATCTTACATTTTCTGCACATTTACGAGAACTAGTCAAATCAACATCTATACTTGTGAACATGCTGTTTCGTTGTTTTATCATCAAGGACCCAAATGTGTATATTCGTTTGTATAAAGCAATTGTGCTATCTAAACTTTTATATTGCTCACCCGTCTGGAGCCCACACCTGTGCAAGCACATAGCCATGATCGAAGGTGTTCAGAGAAGATTTCTAAAAAAGCTCTGTAGAAGATGTGATATCGAGCCGAATGCTGTTAACCTTCCTGTCGATTTTGTTGAAGAAAAACGACACGCGTGCGCTAGCACAACTTGCTGCGCTAGCAAGTGCTGATCTTATCGACCGTTTCTTCAATGTGACAACGAACAATCGTAGAAGTCAAGTAATGTTTTTACCAAAATGTATTGCAAGACTCGAAACTATCAATAATATGTTCGCCTGGCGTGTAGCCAGATAATCGCACAACAAGGCGGCTTCGTAGGCGTCATTGCCTACCTAGTATCCTTTTCCACCCTTTATTTGGCAAACAAAGGCGCCTTCTAATATATATATATATATATATATAATTAATATATATATATATATATATATATATATATATAAATTAATATATATATATATATATATATATATATATATATAGATATATATATATATATAAATTATATATTATAGATATAATATAAAATTATTACATATATATATTATATATATATATATATAACACATAATATAATTATATATATATATTATACGGACGCTCGTTCCCTCCATAACATTGTTCGACCATCAGAGTATATTGACGCCGCCCCTGTTTCAGGTCAGCGAGTCTAATGCGCTTACTACCCTACTACACAGTGATGGCGATTACTCACAGTGAGGGTTGTCATCTACCGGGGTGTCGCCGGTTCGATCCCTGTGGTGTTGATCGAATTTCTTTGAGCGAGCTCATTGAGAATAGATGATAAACCATATCGCTGAGAGTCAGCCGCCATGCTGCTGCCACAAGGACTCTTGGGGTTCGACCCTAGATAGCTCAACATGTCCGGCCCTCGGTGCATTGAAGATATACCTCACGGTGAGTTCCAAGCCCGTAGGAGACGGGGGATGGTCTAGATTTAAGAACAACCTCCTTAAACAAATGTTTAATTCAAGGTCAGCGAATGCCTTTTTGCCGTATTTGACGTATGACCGCCAGCTAACACGGTTCAGCCTATTATTAATAATAATAATAAAAATAAGGGGAAAAGAGGTGGATGGTAATGCACTATCTCTTTTCTTAGGACACCTGTACTCCCCGTTTTTTGTTTTTCTTGATCATAACCGATTATATTGTCTAGTCTGACATCTAATTTTTCTCGGTATGAAACCATGAAAACCTGAGTTTAAGAGTAGTCGGCCCCGGCCCACTTGAACACCTGACCGCAGCGACAGTGCGCGGTAATCGCTATTGTAGCGGCCGCTATGCCTAAGCTCGCTTGCTCGCCTAACCGTACGGACTGGTGCCATTCTACCTACACTACTAACAGCAAGAGTGAGACCTTGGAAAGAGTGAAGGCGACTAAAAAACAAAACGCTAGCTACTGCCTGCAAATAGCGCAACGCGATCGGGCGCCGCCGACATCGACCGGCATAGCCGGACTAGTAGCCAGTAAGTAGTGCAACACTGAGGTGAGACTCAATGAGCTGAGGTCAGCGAAGCAGCCACGAAACATCGACTGAACACGAAACGAGATCAGACACATCAATTTGTCGGATACCGAACTCGTCGTCGGACATCATCACGCTGCCGCCGCCGCCGTGCCAGTAATCCTGTGTTGTGCCCGTAGTTACGTATAGAGCAGCAGGCACTGCCATCCAGCTACGCACTTAGGAGAAAAGAAACAAGCCTAGAAATAATAAGCAAGTGGAACGACCGAACTGACACATTTCGACGGTGGACGACCGATATAACAGCTCTCTCTCTCTCGCTCTCCCTCTATCTCTCTCTCTCTATATATATAAAGAGAGAGACGAATGTTCAATATATCCGTACACTGACGTCATAACCTGACAGTCGTATCGAACGGCGTTGTGCTTTCTTTGCAGTTGGTAGGTTGACCCAGCTAAGATTGCTTGGTAGCATACGGCATAAGTCCACTAAATGCACTGGACGTGAGTCTTGATAGTTTTTCGTCGCCATGAGTGAATGAGTAGGAAAACAACTAAGACTGCTACATATTTTTTTAATATAAGCAAAATATTTATATAACCCAAAACAGCATATAATGAATGAGCGTATGCGTTTGTGAGGCTAAAACTCGAAGTCGACAAGCAGAGTGGTGAGAAAACTAAGCCTTGTGCAAGTACACTCACCGTGGCAATATGATGTGTAACTATAAAATAACGTCTTAGTCGTCTGAGAAAAAAACGAATATTGTCAAGCTGTTTAAATTGTTTCAGTTTAAAGGCATTTTTATATCGTCGCTACTGGCACTAGTGCGTTGGTTGGTTCATTGGCTGTTATTAAAAAAATTAACTCCACAATATTTCGTTTTCCGTAACACGAAGAACAGATTGTAGCTCCGTTCTTCGTGTACAATAAGGTTAAAGATAAGAACGCCACTATTGCTTGCGCATGTATTGTATGTGTACGTTGTCGCATGTCCAAAGGTTCCCCCCAAAAATACTAGAGTGCACTCGGTATGTATTTCGATGAACCTCTAGTTTCGAAAGTCAGCGACTCTCGACGTCGAGGTCGCTGAGACTCGAACAGGAGATCCGTCATTCGCCGGGAGGCCGCCGGTTTTGCATGGCCATAGCTGTGCATGCGCAACTAATGAAGGAAAGGTTGCTCGAACTCGGTCGTCTCTACCCCGAGAAGAGGGCTCGCTCGATGGTTCGTATTCAGCTCAGGCCCCCGCGGCGTATTCGCCAGAATATGAAGAAACGTGTTTGCATTCGCGGTGTGGTCGGAAGCTGTAAGCGAAGCAAACGACTTCGGTGCCGTGCCGATGGCCCGATGATCACTGAGGGACAAGGCGTCGTCGTCGTTGAAACATTACCGTCGTCGCGTACCGCGTCGAGGTCGAATTCGAGTTCTTCCCCTCAATCGAGTCAGCGCCTCTACAGTCGAGGTCGTTCAGCCAGTCCCAAATTAGAGCCCCACTTCAGTGACGAAGGCGGCGATGACAAAAAATGACGACAACGAGAATCTAAAAAGCCTTTCTAAACCCATCTCATTTGGCACATCAAACTGTGGTTGCAAGCATGCAACATCATGACGCTCAGAAGCGCCAATACACACGACGCGAAAAACAACCAAACGGTAATACAACTACGAAGCGCTCAAGGTCGCAGTTTCGACTACTGAACTGGTGGAGCAAGCGACAGGCCTCTGACCGATTCCCGATTTTGGACCGCGAAACGAATGATTTTTAGTCGCGGTTCAGCAATGTTGATTTTTCTACCAATAACCCTTGAGTGCAATGGGTGAAGTAGTTACCAGTCACAGGACAGTGGCGGGTAGTAATACGTGGGAAGTGGTAAGCTAGAAAAACAAAGCAGACTGCAGATTAAAACAACTACTCGACGGTCGACAACCAGACCCAAATCACGATGACGGTCAGTAGAGCCAATTGGCTATGACAGTCGACCGACCCAACTAGAAATAGAATCGCAAAGACCTGTGAACACTAGGGGATATTTGTATCAAAGCTGATTAGGAGAAATAAAAAATACAGAACTAGAGGAAAGGACGAACATACCAAAAGAAAGAAGTAACGAAGCAAAAAGACGTCTATGCAACACAGTATAGGAACAGCACACATCAGGTGTAGGCTCATAACAATGAGCCCCGCCACAAATGAAACACACCGAGTGTTCATTCGTTCATTAGCTCAAGCTACTTAGTTAAACTTTGTGGAGTCAGACGGACGACCTTGTGATGTTGGAGCATCTCGCTTTGCCGTCGCCGTAAGCCGACAGTTACAAGGGTAATCCACTGTTTACTAGAAGTTGTAGAAGACATAAACCGCATTGTTTAGGCCAGTTATTGGTATATATATATATATATATATATATATATATATATATATATATATATATATATATATATATATATATATACCCATGCATGCAAATGTGCTATGTTTTAGCAATTGCTTTAATTTCGTTATCAGTTGGTGATATATCACTATGCTGGCTGAGACACGGGCTTGCTAGTCTGAAATTCGTACGCACCTTCTTCGACGTCGTTACGTGCTGCGGCCTCGAGTAGCATAACGCTTGGCACAAAGTGCACCTTGTACTCAACAAGCCGTCCTCCACCGCCGATCTGTAATGACGCAAAACAATAGGAGAGACAAAGGTCAATAACATCATCGTGGTTATCGGCGCTGGCATCAAAATGAGCGTATAGCATTGCCAAACAAATCAATCGTCGACCATTTGCAATATGGCCTAAATATATATATAGTACATAATGCCTGAAATATTTAATATTTGTCAGGTCACCGAATTCAATCGAACACGTAAAACCAATGACACAGTTCCATGACTGCCGCAGCTTCGTTTTACTGAATAAACTATAGTTTATTATTTATTCAATACAGTACAGGGTGACCGGATAATAACGGGCCAATTTCAAGGGTATGAAGCTTAAGCTCGGTGAAAATCCTGTTTACCAATGGAAAGGGAGTTATAAATGTTTCGTGTAGGAGTGAGATGATTTAAGCCAAGCTTAAGCTCGGGAGAAAATTCTGCCTGGCCTTAGCTTGAGCAGAAACTATTGTGATATCAAAAAAAGTTCGCAAATTTATAATTATATGCTTGCATATTCGAACTTTTACGCCCAGGTTCTCGATTTTTTTCACCACGCATAAACAACTAATACGTCAAGACAAATGTGCATATTAAGTAAATCATTTTGGTACCAAATTGGTAGATCTGACGTCTGTCTCACACAGCTGAATATGGAAAGTGATTTTCCCCACTCGTAGCGGTAGTGCGTACTTGCACTTAACCCTCCACAAAAAAAACACACAAATTATATATATATATATATATATATCGCTTTATTGTTGTCGTAAAAAAACAAGTCGCCTTTCAAAAATGTAAGATTAAAAAGCGCGCTATAGAATTTTGCCTTAGCGTAAGTCAAAGGATTTGAGCAATGGCATTACAAAGTACAGCACGTAATAATAATGAGACAAGTGACGAGTACGGCAGAGGTGATGATGGGCAACTATCCACCATTTTTGTCTAAGCAAGTTGCAACATGCTTCACTCTCATAAATGTAAGATTTTCACTTTTTTGTTACCACTTCTACTACGTCTCGGCCTATCCTAGTTAAGCAGGTTGTCAGTGTGCCTCAGGGAGTTGCTTCAATACATATCAATCATATTTATTTCACTCAAATAGAGTATGTACAAAATAGTGCATGCTATTATTAAACAAAAGCAATAAAGCTTCAATACATATGCTCCTGTGGAAGTCGCCTCAGCACCAGCACCATCGTGACCAAACAGCCTCTGTCTGATTAGCGATACATCTCTCTCTCTCTCTCTCTATATATATATATATATATATATATATATATATATATATATATAATTATCAACGGAAGTTGGTCAAGATCAGATCTCGACTGGTACTCCCCAGCCATTGCGCTAAGATTGCCAACGTGTTAATTGAAAAGCATGATGCGACGGTGGACTATCAGAGCTATCATATTCCTTCCTATTCGTAGTGGGTGACTTCACGCGACAACGAAACCCTACCAACACGGATGGCCCTGTTGTTCCACGTCTGCCTGTATCCATGACTACTGGCGTGGATATTAAATGTCGCGCATTCAAAGAAAAGCAAAGCGTTTTTTTTTACCAGCCTTTCTCACGTGCAGCCAAATCTGCCGGCGCTGATGCTGGCGCTGTGTGTGTGTGTGTAATATCAGAAAGCGTTGCATTCAATGTCTTCGCTCTATAATACTAGCGTACCACAAAACGTGCCACGTTCTTGACATGCCTAGCGTTGAGACTGAATACGTACGGCGCGATTTACGTGCAGTTGATAGTTTAAAGTTATGTTGCATTTGTAACGATTTAAATTTTGCGATTATCTGATTTAATCGAATTTCTCTAAGCTCTCCGCAAGCGCCATCTTTCCTCGGATTTAACGATATTAACCGTGTGTGTGAGCCCCTTTCAGTAGGTTTAGAGTGTTCTAAGTGTACTTAAATTGACCGGGGCCATTTCGATATATAGTCCCCCAGCTAAGCGTTGCATAAAATTTCAATTAGATCTGCAGTACCACCGACGCGGACTCCCCTCCCCTTTTCCCTTCCCAGCTCCATCAGCTCCATCGGTCTGCTGCTCATTCTGAATAGTCGCAGAGAAGCTCACCTAAAAGATGTTACGCTTGCTTACCGAGAGTACCGACAATTAAGACATTTTTTTGTCACATTGTGACAACAATGCCATAATTGGCGGCCCATCATATTAGAATGAGGCGACGCTTCCAGGCGTCGTCCCGTTATCCACTTCTGCAATTTGCTTCTTTTGACGAAAGTAAAAGCATCTCTTGATTAATAATGCCAGCATAGATAACCAGCGGTGAGGGTGTTACAATGTGTCTCAGCTCTCGGCAGCGAAAAATCCCATTCACGTCGACGTGCACTATGCAGCGTGCAGGCGATGTCATGGAGCAGAACGAGGGTCGTCGTTACACTGGCGCTGCTTATTTGCCGTATAAGTCGCTGGGCAGAAATTGCGTGCCTCTGCGCACACTTCGTCTCGTCGTCTCCTCACACGGACACACGACACGTGGCGGCGCTTTGAGCGTGATATCGTTATACGATCTTCCCTCCGGCAACTCCGGAAACTCGAAAGGCTTAGGCCAACTCCTAAACGAAGTCAAGGAAATCTCATACAATCGAGAATCGGTCACTGTTGCTGCTGCTGCTACTGCCGCTGCTGTTGTTGTCTAGCCGAAAGCCATATCCGCCACCACCGACAGCAACAACAACAAGAATAATATCGGGGAGGAACAATGGCAACAATAAAAGTAAGGACATTAATAAGATCAAAAACTACAACAACAACCACAACAACAACAAACCCAACAACAACAAAGCTTTTCGTCCGTATCACTGCGACAGAGAACGCCGCACAAGCATGGGTCGAACGATCAGCGCGAGCTTTGCCCGAATTCTGTCCTCGCCGCTATCGCTGTCAGTCGTAAGCATCGGCAACGTCATTTCACACGTCGAAACAGAGGCGATTTCCTCCTCCTGAAGACCCGTCCCGACGACGGCCCCATCCGGGGGTTCATTCTTTTCCGCCGTCTGCACCCCCCTCCCCCCCCCCCCATCCACCTACAAGATAGAAAACTGGCCGACCCAGCCTACTCTCGTGTGGCGCTGCCAGCGCTGCTACCACCACCGCCGACCAGCACCAACCAATTTTCGCAGGGCCATCGTTTCGATAGTTTTCGTTCACCCTTGGCTAGAGAAGTCTGTCTCGTCTTCCCTTTAGATCTTCGCATTCGCTCCTCGGCGTTCTCAAGTCCGTTCACTGTTTGCTGCCTGTGTCTGCGTTTCTCGTTGTTCCTGCCGGGCTCGTTCGTCAAGGGGAGCCAAGAGCCGCACTCCCTTTAACTCTGTAACGTTAGCCCCTCCTATAGAGCGGGCCATCTCCTCGATGTATCTACCCATCTATCTAGGCAGGCCTTGTGGCGATTCGCCCGCATCCGGCTCTATTTCTCTCTCTCTCCCCGTCTTCCTCTCTCCTTGGCAGCAGTACCCCATCTTCTCGGGCGGTGGCTATATTAAGGACCGTTGCGCCGAGCTTGACGGACACTATAAGAACAACGACGCTACCAACAACGCCAATATCACCGACCTTCAACACATTATTAAAACAGTGCCACAATGCCAGCAACGGTTCGGAGAATAAGGAGATGAGGAGCGTAAGCGACCGCGGATCGGCGCTGTACGACGTTTCACCGACGTGGAAGTTCGAAGCCTCGATGGAGGTTAGCTAGCGAGGTCTTCTCATCGTCGGCCGCCGAGCTTTAAAGTGTTCGCTTTCGTCCTCTCTCTATACGCAAGCATTCCTCGGGACGTTTCGACTATTCGTTGTTGTCCTCGTCGCCGCTAATGTTGCTGCTGCTACCAGCGCCCTCTCCCCCCGTTCTTCTTCAACTTCTGTTTCTTTGTCTTCTTCTGGCTGGCGTTCGCATGGCATCCGGCTCAGCCGCATTCGATTTCCGACGCTCGACGCCGTCGTCATCGTCGTCGTCATCGGTTCGACAGGCAGAGATGCTAGAGCTCGAGCAAAGGCAAAGCGATCCAAACTAGGCCAGAGGGTCCTGGAGAGAACAACACACGTCCTAGATACGCCCGGGACAAGTCCCTCCCTTGGCCCACAAATGCCCCTCATTGTTTCCATCTTCCTTCCCTTATTGCTCTTCGTTCTCTTTCGTCGGCCAGATTAGGCGCACCCTGAGCATGGAGCTGGGACGTGGGCGTTGCTGTAAAGCATGGGCACGTCGCCGTACCGCGACTGACCTAACCTAACTCGCCACACCTCCTTCTGCGCGCACCGTGCCGGCGAAAAGCCACAACCGATCCGCATAAATCTTGGGACGGTCGAGTTGAACCTACATGCATACTTACTTGTACACGCATGCACAAGTATTGCACACCTGTAATGCAGGCGCCTAGAAAACTGCGCTCAATCTCAAACGTGAGCTCCCTTTTCTAAGCGAGAGTAAAATCGTTCCCTCCAGTTTTCAGAAAAAAAAGATGCATTGTAGGAAACCGGAATCGGGCACGTACGTTGAATTCAATTAGCCGCCACGGGGTACACCTCTGCGTGGTGGTTTCGCTTTTGCTGCTAGAGTTTGCAAAATGACTTGTTTAGTGCATCTTTACGCGGCCATGTCGTGGCATTTGACGATGCCCGCTCTTTTAAGTCTCTCTCTCTCTATATATATATAACATATAACATATAGACATATATACTTTCTGGACTGACTCTCAGCCAAGATTAAACGTCCATGGGACTGTTTTTCGCATTGCCCTATAGACGGACCCCCATAAATACAAATGTGCAACAGTGGGGCTCGAACCCGCGCACCTATGTGTCTCCTCCGATCGCGAGGCGCAGACGCATGCCACCACTCCACCTAGAGATAACAATATATTACAGAGTAATAATATGACAAAGTTATATATAATATGTATATAACTTTGTTATATTAGCACTTTGGAGTGAACAATTGACTCCGCGCAAACGTGTGGTCACGGGTTCTTTAGCCCATGCTCTCTCTCTCTCTCTCTCTCTATATATATATATATATATATATATATATATATATATATATATATATATATATATATATATATATATATATACATATATATATATATATATATATATATATATATATATAGTATTATTATTTATATATATATATATATAGCAGCGCAACCTGTACCCCTGATTGACTAGAGGCGGGGCGTTAACCAGTCCGCCCGGAGTCGGTGGCAGTTACTATCCGTGTTAGTAATTACCCTTGAATAGTCCTCGAGTGAACCACGACAATATGACAATATTTACTCGTTGTCATACCATCAACATATATCGTATGCTTTGCCTTCCATGACCAGCGGGCCAAAGAACTGTTGCTATAAGGAATTTGCACATCTGAACAACTTTCTATTTGCGAAAAAGGTGCTCGCGGTACGCATAATTTCCGCGCATCACGCGGAGACACGCTGGAGGAGAGGCCGTAGTTACTCCCGCATATCTATATATATTATAGCTCGTACTTATTGCACATCATTATATATTTTGTCATCGTGCTAGATTGCTAGACTAGATTGCTGCACATATTACATCCATATATATATATATATATATATATATATATTTACGCGTTCGCTTCTAGTTGTCTAATCTTCAGTATACCTACTTCAGTAAGAGACGAGCCGCGGCGACAGCCAGCTTACCGAGTGACAGATATCACGATACAGGGAGAATACGAGATAGCCTGCACCTGTACGCATACTGTCTGTTATTATTATTATTATTACTATTATTGTGCCCGTGTATTAAGGAAAAAATTAACACGTTCACGGGTATCAACGCGTCGAGCGCAGTCGGCATGGGTGCAACTACCGCTGCCAATACGGCTGTCGATCCGAGACACAACATACTGCATACGTTAATATGATCTGCGTATGCAGTATGCTGTATGGACGAGGGCGGCGAACTATAATAACGCGCGCCGACATCTATTGCTTCGACGAGGCCGCTGCGGTCGGTGGTCGTGCGAGCAGAGAACGTTGACACGCTGATTGTCAAGAGAAGAGTAACGAAGAGAAGCACTTGACTGGCTGACTTTGCCGCCGGAACACCGTCAGAACGGTGAAGCAGACGCCGGCGCCTCGCCCTTCAGATTGATGCGTCCGGCAAAATTCTGCGAGTACGCGACTCCAATGCCTGCCGTTCACATTCTGTAGTCTATTCTAGTCAGACGACAGTTGAAGTGGTCGAAGTCGAAGTATTGCTAGCGTATAGTTGTAATTACGTTATTACCTGGTTACTGTCGTGACAGTAGCTGCGAAAGTATGCAGTCGTGCGCAGCAGTGCGCTCGCTAACTGATAGTCATCGCTAATTGCCGCCACAGAGCGGCGAGGCAATTAGCAACGACGATCCGACCGACGAGTGTGGATCGGACAGAGAGACCAAACGCTGGAGGTCAAGCAGAAACACCAGCAGAAGAACGCCGCTTATCTCTCCGTCTCGCTCGCCCTGGTTTAATTTTGCCACGTGCACGAAATGCGCATTGTGCACGCGATCAAAGGGGAACAAGCAAGCCTGCGAGTTTGCGGTGGTCAGCATCAGCGAGAGCAGACAGAGCTGTCGTCGATGCTGGTGGAGTCGTGCAGTTGGTGTAGTTGCAGCGAGCGGCCTCTCGCTGATGCTGCTGCCGCAAGAACTCTCGGGCAACCCCCCCCCCCCCCCGCTAGACGACGCGACAATAGTCTGGACTTGAGAACAACCTCCTCAAAAATAATAGAGCGGTAGGTCGTGTCGCACCGTTTTGCCCAGTCGGTACGTCGGGAAAATGACTACTTCTGCTGCTGCTGATGTTAGCGGCTGCTGCTGCCTGCAGCCTGCTGACACTGTCGCCGTTGTTGGTCTGGGCTATGGCAAAGACATGAGTGAATTCCCAAGGCCGCATTCGCCGCCTTCGATCAGAGAAGACGTGAATACCATCCAGTGGGGGGGCGGGGGGGGGCTGAATGAAGCAGCAGCAGCAAGTGCAGCTGGGGCGGCGACGGGAGGAGGACTAGGGGTTCCAATCCAGAGAGGAATATGGGTTCGAATCCAGAGGGAAACAGGGGTTCGAATCCAGAGGGGAATAGGGGCTCGAATCCAGAGGGGAATAGGGGTTCGAATCCAGAGGAGAATAGGGGTTCGGATCCAGAGGGGAATAGGGGTTCGAATCCAGAGGGGAATAGGGGTTCGAATCCAGAGGGGAATAGAGAATAGGTCCAAATTCAGTTGAATTCGAACACCGCTACCACTACCCGGTATTCGCACTCCCGCAGCTATCCACACACTACCGGCCGGCTAGCTTGCGCACTGATTCAGCCGCCCGCCGCCACCGCAGCCGACTGCCAGCGGGCTCGAAGGCTCGACTCGAATGCAGTTGACAGCAGTGAGTAAGAGGTAGTCATTGAGTGTGTTCGTTGTCTAGTTCCGCGCCCCCTCCACCTCCCTAACAGCAGCGATTCCCTGGTCTACCCAATCGTTCTAGTGGCCCCAAGGCCGCTTCTGCTGCAGCAGCACAAACAAACGCTTCAGAGGAACTAGTTAGACGAACGTTTCACAGACAGATGCAGGCATTGCGAGTTAACTAACTAGCTAACCAACTAACCAGCAGATAGACCAACCGACCGGCAAATCGACAGACAAGCAGACGACACAGAGGCGAAAAGTCGTGATGCCGGCAATGAGCAAAAGCAACGAGACGCTCAAAAGAGGGTCCCAAACAGGGGTCGACAGGACTCGGGCAGAAAGAAGGCCGCTTGTCGCGCGCGTCGAGTCGGGCCGGTTTGAACCAAAGGGAGCGCGCCGCGGCGGTTTGAGTCCAGTTGAATTTTCCAGTTTCGCTAGCTGGCGCCATAATTTATCTATCTATCTCTATCTACATATCTGAATTTTGAGTGGCTGTCTATTTCTCAATACCAGTTCAACCACCCATCACCTAAGCATCCTCCGTTTCAGTCTACTCGACTCTAGCAGCGCATCAATTCTTGTCTTATATATATATATATATATATATATATATAAATAAATATCCATATCAATAGGGCACAGACGAAGCATCTCGGGGACACAACCCCCGAGTGGAGAGACGCCGGTGTTACACAGGTCGTTGGCTGAGTGAAAAAATGACGTTGTTGCTAATGCTACTGGTCAGCGATTGAGTCTGCTACTTCTACTACTACTACTACTACTACTGGGAATAACGAAGAGGTCGACGGCCGCTTCGATATACGCCGAGATAATTCTCCCTTTCACTCCCTTTTCCCCGCTTGTTACCCCTTTCTCTCTGTCTCTCTCGCTATCTAGGCCTCTTTCGGGCCATTTATCTGTAGGTCTATACTTTATCTATCCTTTAATTCGGCCGACTCAAAACCGGCGATTCAAATCTGTGTCGACCATCGATAGTTCCACCCGTACGGCCGACACTGCCTTCACCATCGCCAGCAGCAGTGAACAGAGGACTGAACGGCCGTCCGGGGGCGTGAAGTGCTGAAGTGGAGAGTTGAAGAGGAGATGAGGAAGAACGACGAAGACGTGAATGACGTACGGCCAAATGCCTCACTTACTCAGTCTAAATAGACTTCATTATTTCATTCATACGACGAAACCCTTATAGCAGCCGACCTCGCATAGCAGGCAGCAAGATGACGAGGAGCACTACAGCAGTAGTCTCTGTTCTATTAGTACGAAATTCGGCTGGCGGTAACGCGCGGCGCAGCGCAGGCGCTCCTTTGCACCTCATCCCATCGCGGCGGCTTCAGACAGGTCGGGCGGTTTGGCCGTGAATATCCACCGAGACCGCCTATACTTATAGGTTCCGTTTTAATTAGCTAACTCCAATACTCCTCTATATATACACTTGCGGCTCTTGCGTGCTGTCAAGTCCAGTTCTTGCTAAGTTCGTTCGAATTTATCTTTTGCCCTTCGTAATTATATATATATATATATATATATATATACAGAGAGAGAGAGAGCTTGCGATTTTGCTAGCTATGCGTTGGCGCCAGTAATTGCCAAACGGGTACAGAAAGGAAGCTCTCTCTATGTTGTGGCAGTGTGGGCAGGTTCATCTTAGTCCACCGCCGAGGCCCATACTACCACTACTGCTATTTCCTTAAATAACTTGCCGCTCAACTGTGAAGCAGAGCCAAAAGCAGCACAGCCAAGTGTGCATTTGATTTTCGTCAGAAACATTCGCGATTGGTTTGCCGACGACAGGTAGTCAATCTCGTCAACAACAACAAAAAGAAAAAAAAACATGTCAAGACATGACAGGCTGAGTCAATGCTTGACAATGCAGATGCAACAAAATGAGGTGTTTTGTATGTATGCATGAGCCAACGCTGCGATTTCGTGCTGGGCAAATACGCGACACAATTTCGCTTGTCTGCCCGAAACGTGTCTTCAGCTGGAGTTGCTCTGGAGTGCTGATGGTCTTGCTTCTTGGATCCGTTCCCGCTTTGCGTGTTCTTGTGAGATTTGGAGCTACATTGAAGACGCCGCCGCCGCCTTCCATAGTCGAAACAATGCGTACATGCCTCCACCGACATACCTAAATATACAAGTATAGTAACGTAAGTCTTAGCCGGCCAAATGTATGACACATGCCGCGTGGCGCAAGGAGCTGTAAGTCAAAGCAAAGAACGAAAGCTATTGACGAAAGAACAGCACGATACGAAGGGAGAAGGGATGGCGGCCAAAAATACGAATACAAGTGTCTGATTTTCTACGGTACGCTCTACCATAGCTGGAAGAACAGCCAACTTCCAATACGCTCTTCAAAAGGGCCTCAGGGATTCCAAAGGGGGGCTGTACGGGCGTCGAAAGTCGCGCAATTTGCTATAGGCCGACGCTGCTTTAGCTACGATTACCATTAGTGCTGCGACAAATACCCGACTTATTCAGAGTGGGCATAATGGCTAAGATGGTGCTGCTATATATATATATATATATATATATATATATAATAACACCAATATATTATGCATAGTATATGTGGCATAAGTCCAGTATTATACTCTAAATATTCAAAGATCGCGGGTGACGATCGTAGCGCCACTTATCCACGAAAACAACAACACAGCTAATTTCCAGGCCACACACAAATCAATTCAGCCAACGCCTGATGGCGTACGATGCAAAAAAAACGGCTGCATTTATGCAAACATCTGCTCTGGACACCACCTGTAGGTGTTATGGTCTGAGGATTTCGGCCGCAGAAAAGCGTAAATCGACAAAACGATAGAATTCTTGCTCTCAGCTGGAAGAAGCGGATCAGCATGGTACAATGTTCGGCCGATCAACTGGGGACTCCTTCACAGTCAACGTTCGGGGTAGTATTATTTCAAATGGAGAAACGTCACTGGTTTTCTCGATCGGCCACGAACTGTGTCGACGTTAGTGTATAAATCGGAGATGCTCGAGAACGTCCTTCTTCCCTGGGCGCAAGGCCACTTGGGTGGAGGCCACTGGATATTTCATTAAGATTACTGTGCGCCGGTCTACACCGCAACATCTGTGTAGGATTGGCAAAAACGGCGTCACTGTTTTCATTAACAAAACCTATTGGGCCCAAGAAGTCCCCACCTTCAACTCAGTGCCCAATTGCCCTGTGTGGAACGTCTTGAAGGTCAAATGCTGGACTTAACAAGCGAATCAAATAATAAATAATGTATGCATTTTTTTATGCATGACAAACTGTTTGATACACTTTCTTACAAGAGTACAATTCCTAGTATATCATCGTCATGAGTGTAATTTATGCATTTTCTTATGCATGACAAACTGTTTGATACACTTTCTTACAGGAGTACAATGCCCGTCATATCATCGTCACATACACATCCTTACAAGTACTTTCTGAAAAAAACTAGCCATTGCATGTCAGCTCTTCTTCGAAAGCGCGTGGAAGTATATATATATATATGAATTAGAAAATCAAAAGGGACAGTTGCCCCCTATTGAACAACTTCCTTATGAACGCGTACACTTGTCATGTATCAGCCCTCTAATCCAAGATCAGGGTAACCTAAAACTGCCTCGACGTGGCGCCGTTGAAAGAGAGCTTCTAAAGTAGATACTTCTCAGACCTTTTCCCCCTGTGACAAGGTTGAGTGCTCGTCCAAGGTCCTTAATCAGCGTTTCAGTGATGGGGCCCGGTGTCCCTAATGTTTTAAATGCAAATGGGCGAAACTAGTGGCGGTAGCCGATTGTCGCGCATTTCCAACGTTTACTAATATCAGCCATTATGAATGCATATATATATATATATATATATATATACATGTTTATTTCACCAGAAATTGGTAGATGCTACCTAAAATTCATATCGGCTAATAACATCTTTCACTACTGCATGCATTGAAACAGCTTCTATTTCCTTGCATTGCAGTATGTGGTATCGGTCAATATTACATGTGCCACAATGTTTACATACACAATCTTCAATTTCAAAGCAATACCCTTTTAGGCATATATATTGGTGGTAGCCATGTCAGGTAAGTCTGCAGAGTACCCGTCTGTTCACTTGCATTCCCTGCTTCCAACAGTCTGTGGTGAATGCAGGACCGTCAGTGAAATTCTCTATGGCAAAGCTCAAATTACGCTTTTCTCTGTATGCGCGATATTGCTCTACGACGAGTGGGCTAAAAACGTATTTGTCCAAGATAAGATCTTCCACAAAGCTTCGCTCTTGGCATAGTTCCATCGCCAAGGTTGTCGATGCGTTACGCGGCAGGCCGAGCATATATTTCACAAAATTTGCTTTTATTTTGTCTATCTCCTTAATGTTGTCTAAGGTTAAGTTTGGTGCAATGGCCCGAAGGCAGTAAGTTATAATCGGAGCTATTTTTATCTTAAAAAGGTTCATTTCCAACATGGCGTCAGCTGCACGGACGCTGTTTTCTGAGTGCTCTTATAATTATGTACTTTCTGGCAAAAGCCCATAGCAAACTATATATATATATATATATATATATATATATATGTATATATATATGCATTTGCCTCTTTTTTGCCAACTTACTAGGAACTAACCTTTACGTACACTATTTCGCTCTTGCTTCTATTTAATGTGGGTTTAGTGTTAAGGGCATGAACAATCATTTTAGAATGCAGGATAATTCTATGGGTGTGCGTAGAACTCCAATCAGCGATTCCTACACGCTAATCGAGTGGGTAGACCCGATCGGTACATACGGCTGATAGCCCACTGAAAAACTAAGAAACTCCCCTTCATGCATATGCTCCAGACGACACTCTCTGACGGCGACGCACATCGACCACAACCTGAAATTCAACCGCCACAATTTTTACTCGCGATTCGGAGCCTCTACTAGTGTACTCGATCAGTCGTTTTTCCTTTTTCTTCAACTGCCTTCGTTTATTAGCTAACTACTGTTAATCATTTGCGTGGTAGACACTGCGCATAACCCAATGATCATTTTCGCAGGAGTGGCTTCGCGAGCGACGTATGTATAAGAAGTCAAGCTCCGTCGAAACCGACTCGCCAACTGCATTTTACCTTCTTCGTACTTAGCCCAAGTGCGGCACGCTGGTCCACTTCGTCTAGCCATACACGAGCAGTAGAAAATGTTTGCATTCAGTCAACAATCCAGCATGATGTCATCGTCAACAACAACAAGAAAAACAACAACAACAATAGCAGCAACAACAACAGCAACAGCAACCAAATTCACTTGGAATGGTCCACGCTAAAGGCAGATGATCAACAACAACAACAACAGTAACAGCAACTGCTGCTGCTATGGTTACTGCGCTAGGTCTGTTGAAGAATGCATAAATTGTTTGCTCAGAACACAATGTCAACCTAGAAGGAAAATCATTCTCACAGAATAGCCTGCCATTGTCAGCAGAAGCCGCCTCCTGCCCGGGCCTACAAGACAAGTCAACGATAGCCGAATAGCTCCGTAGCTAGAGCTCTAGGGAAGGATAAGCAATATGCAAAACCGAGTCGCGCAGTCAATAGGCCGATAGTCAAACATAGGTAGGTAAACCCACAGACAGGTTTATCTCGTTGATGTATGCCTGGCGGCTTGTCTCCCCCGAGGGTAAAGAGGTTTATAGAGGGAGAGAAAGGACAAAGGCGAGAGAGAGCGCGAGAGAGAGGACAGATGTATTTACGTATTTTTTCCTTAGGGAGAAGAACGAAAAAATCCGGAAGAAAGAACAAAAGACGCGGCTTGGAGTTCGTAGTACCCGTGGTAATATTAAAAACTAGTTGTTTGGTAATAAAAAAAACAGTCCGAATTTAAATGCAGATTTTTTATTTTAGTTGTAATTCTACTATTAGTAGTGCTGGCGAAGGTCGTAATGTGACATGTAGTTCTTGTCACCCGACGCTGCAGCTGCTCTCCGCGCCGTGTTTTTTAACTCAGCTGAAGCAACACAATCAGTATCACCATCATCATCGTCATCATTTCGTTGGTGTTTCGTCTGTTTCTCTATATCATTCATACACACGCTTTCGCGTATATATATATAAATATATTTTATATGTTTTTCTCACACTTTCGCTCTCTGTTCTTCGCTTAGTTGCTCTCTTGGTCTCCCTAGTCTCGTATATGGGTGCGCGTCCTTGGCCCGCATCTGCTGGGCTATTCGTTCTTACAGCTTCGAACATCGTTAGCGTCGCGAGGCCTAAAGTAGCAGTCGTAGGTGTTGTCGTGTTATACTGGTGGTAGCACTAGGCACGGCCCCAACATCGTTTCGGGCCTCCACCCACAGCCGCTGCTAAATGCTATTATTAATGGTACTATTACTGGAACCACCAAACTTACTTCTCCGCCAACAGCTTTTTCGCCAGCCGCCTATGCCGCCTCCGAACTCGCGTAGCCATAGGCACTATAATTACGTATGGCAAAACGAGTCGGCCAACTTACACAAGCACAGACACATATATATATATATATATATATACATATATATATATATATATATATATATATATATGTGTGTGTGCTTGAGTGCGTGCTCACGTCACGTTTAATTTCCTTGGCCAAGTTAGCCTCAGCATCCATACTCTATGCATTTGCTAGTAATTTTACTTCGCCAGCTGCTGTCTTAGAAACCCTGTTCATCCGGCGTCCAGGTCCAGCTTAATGCGTCGACCCCGGACAGCATCAAACCAACTCCGGTTTGCCAGGTTACGTCGGCTTTTGCTCGTCCTTCCGGGCAGGGCGTATCGAAGCGCGCTATCCTAACAGCCACATTTCCTATGTTATCTTAGGGGAAATATTAGACTGGATTCAAGACATTTGTACACGATGTACACCAGATACACCGTTGAGGTAGAAGCCACCGCGGCTGATGTAACCTCCTTTTTTCCAAGAAGAGGTCTCTAAGAGCGAGTGCGCTATGATTCTGAGAGTGAGCGGTAATGTGTTATTTCCCTCGTCTTCCGCTAGCATTCGACCGAGTAATGTACGCGCAGGTGAAGCTTACGTTTTCCTCTTCTTCAGCCCCCTCCGCTAATACGATGTTTTGACTATAGAGGCAGACAAACAGACCCTCACGAAGATAAGACAGGGAGCTCTGGAGCCTCTGGAAATAGATTTGTAAATCCCGTCACTAACCGGCTGAGGTTCTCCTACATAGGCCAGAGCAGGACCACCTGGGCGCAGGTCTAGTAACTGAGGACGGTAGCCTTCTTGAGTTTGATCTTTCCCAAGAGTGTATTTGAGCCATTGTTTCGTGCTGAGGACATCGAACTCTTTATCTGTGAGGGTGTCTACGAAGGTCTTTCTTATCCCTTTCGCCTTCTTTTCTTACCTACCCTCAGTGTTTTCAGTGACACTTCTTACGCGAGAGGGGGGAGGGGGAGAGGGGTAAGACCCGCTAAGTGAGCGCCGCGCGCGAGGATTCTGATGGATTGGGCAAGTGAAGTCGTTCCTTGCTCAATGTCTTTTTGCGTGGCGTCGAGGGGGGGGGGGCAGAAGCTTTATATATGCATACACGTAAATCTACACCTCATGCATATATGCGCACGCCCATGTACAAACACGTAACTGTACACGTCACGACCACGAAAACATATGCACATCTATATACATACGCATCATTATATACAAGTACATACATATAGCAGTACATGCTAAGTATCAACTTGCATATATATATATACATATATATATATATATATATAAACACAAGATATTAGGGATTCCGTTTGTAAACACAGCGGCCCTTCCGGGTAGGCATTCAAAATTCAAATGATTGGGTCGTAGACACTACAGAAAAGCACGTATCCGTTCCAAATTCGCATTAGTGCTGACACTCGGTAGTTGAACGCATATATAAAGATATATATATATATATATATATATACAACATAATGCCTATGAGGTGTTTGTTTAAAGTGCGTGCTGGATTGCTCAACAATCGACTTCAACAGAACCACCGTCGTGGGCGCCCGCATGTGCTCTAAGTTTAATCATACCTACACTTACTCTCCTATTTTTTTTGCAACACCAGTACGAAACATTTTGTCATGCACTTATTGTCGTTCTATCTGTCTGTATGTCTGTCTATTCTGTATTTCATTCATACATTATCATTGCGAGCGGAACACAGCCAGCGAAGATAAACTGCAAAGCAGCAAATTACGACGGAACTCGCGAGTATCGAGCGACCCTGACAGAACCAAATAGGGGCACGAACAAACAAGTCCGCGAAAATGCGCTCCATCCGAAACGATTTCCTGTCGCCGGAACGCGGACGCATTCGGGCGCGCAGCGAATTTATTTCAAGGCTCGGCAGAAGTCTAAGCGGAGGATGCCAACGCGTTCGTCCGATGCGTTGGGTTACAGCACCTCCTATAGCGATCTGCCTATATATCTCTGCATCTATTTCTTCTCATCTTCCTCTATTTTGCGCCCCCTTTACACCGTGTCTGGCCTAAACAACACCCGCTTACCATATGCATTTGACGAACACAATGACGGCAACCTCACGATTTCAAACCACATACATTTTAGAGTTTTCACATTTTCAAGTAATTGGTGAATACGTGTATATGTGCGTTGCTGGGCAGTCGTTTAAAGCAACGATTCGAAACGCCGCGCGATCCATTGACAGTGGTAGGCGGTTCAGATATTCAACCTTTTCGTCACAAATACTTCACTTCAGAGTTTTTCAGAGCTTACACCCAGCTCGTCTTAAAGGGCTAACAACTTAAATGTGGGAGATGACACAATAGCGTGCAACTGCAACAGCGAGAACGAAACGTGGAGAGTAAGGACCAGTCGGTCCCTGCCGTTTTCGTATATCCCGTGTATGCAGTATTATCTCGTCTAATGTTAGTGGTGCTATTGTTGTTGATGTCGTTGCTGCTGTTACCATGGCTCTTTTGTTGCTACTGCTGTCAATAATATCATGAGGACGCTAGGCGTGTTGGTGGCTTCGGTTATGACTTAGGCTGCTGTTGTTGTTGTTGTTGTTATTGCTGTTTTTGCTATTGTTGTTGTCCTGAGTGCGGTGTGGCCGTTGTGGTGTCTTGATGCTGGCGCGGCGGTAATAACGGAGCAACATCGGCAGCAGAAAGCTACGGGCAGCAAGCATCTTCGTGCTCTCCACATCCCCACCCCACCCCCAACCCTCCCCACACCCCCCATTCCCTTCTCTCCCGCCTGGGCAACACATTGGCTGAACGAATCTGGCCTGCCCCAAAAATATCCCGCTTGTTCCTACCTACATTCAGCCAGGCCCGAGCCATCAACAGGCCCAGCCTGCCTAACAGTGAGAAGTGGTGGTGGTCTCCTCCTCTTCAGTGGGTGGCTAATGATGAAAACTATATTAAACCTCAGCAAGCGGCGGCCGTAATGGACCGAGCCCGGCTTCGAGGCCGGGCAGTCGCGAACGAGTCGGGCCGATGGCACCGCACGTGCGCACCTCAGAGCCACCTCACTCACTAGCCATCGCTAGGGACCGTCGCTCAACCCACAAGACAGACAGGCAGAAGAGACGATGTGCTCCAAACACATATGCTTCACCTGCGTCCTCAATCTCTCTCTCGTTCGTTCTCTCTTACTCATCATCTCCGCTCTCTTTGCCAACCAGTGTCTTTTCTTTCTCTACGTCTCTCTTTGATGTCAGAGACTTGACTCATGGCATGCATGCATCACACCTCAAGGTCATGCCACCTAGAGAGTCCGTCGATGTGATCTTCGTTGATCAAAGCAGCCTGCATTAAGCCTGCATGTCGCACCTAGCTAAGCGACAAAGTTTTGCTGATATTGATTCTCTCCATTCGTCGCTTTAAGGCTCTCGCCGCTGATTTGCTGACCGTGGCCCTCAAACGTGGCCCCCTACCATCAATATTCTCACATCTGTGCAATGAATGATGGGCCTGGACCACGTTTGCGCAACGCCCAGCCCAATTAGGTGGAATGTCGTAGTCCGTGTGCTACAGAAATTTTTTTTGATTGCAATATACCTTAAAATAGATACTTTTAGTTTATATATATATATATATATATATATATATATATATATATATATATATATATATATATATATATATATATATATAATTGTTTATAGCGAATTTTCACTAAGATAAAATATCCTGACTTGGCGTCAAGATGAAATCATACATATTCACGAGCTCTTTGTGTGGGACAATTTTTTTTCTCCTGATTTGTCTTTTAGTCGCGCTGCCCCTACTGAGCTACGTAGTGGCTGTCTCTTACAAATTAACGTTCAACGACAAGTAAAAGAGCCGATTCATACCGGTATCGTAGAGGCGCTAATTGCTAAAACATAGACGGCACTCGTTGTAGACTTGTGGTTGGATAGCCAGATAGTTTACACATATAACATCTATAGTGGATGTATAGCTAGTTGCTTTATGCACAACGCGTACACTACATAATGCATACGTCGCTGTTTTTTTACATAGATATGTATATATGTGTATATATATATATGTTTTTTGTCTGTCTTGAAAGGTGTCCCAATACATGGAAACATTCTAACACCGGCTCTGAACTGTGAGCCATTGACGTATGCAATGTCCCCTGTCGATCCACTTGCACTTTGTGGGCTGTTATGAGCCTGTAACACCGCAAAGATAGATTGGTCCATGGGGACGCTCCCGAACAACACGCAAGTAACGATTACGAATCACCTTAATAGAGTCCGAT
Source organism: Dermanyssus gallinae (assembly GCA_003439945.1). NCBI lineage: Eukaryota > Metazoa > Arthropoda > Arachnida > Mesostigmata > Dermanyssidae > Dermanyssus > Dermanyssus gallinae. The sequence continues at coordinate 98,607 of QVRM01002998.1, read as the reverse complement.
TCAATGAGCCTTGTGTGATTTCCTACCGACTGCCAGAGGCAACTCATCTGATTCTGCAGCAATAAATGTTCCCCAGCTAGCTCGAAATCATAGCAAAACAACATTAATTCTACGAAGTGCGCGTCTAGTATTTAAATGATTGGCCGAATTATCGTGGCCTCTGTTTTATGTTGCCGGTAAAAGAAAGGCTTACCGCATGTTTGTCAGCTTTATGCGTTGTGCAATTTTGAGATTGGCCATGCATTCAAATCATGTCGAAATGATTCGTACACAGTGTATTTGTCAGTCGTTTCCTATCGTGGTCGAGGAATGGTTGATAAAATTGGACGGCAATTTGAAATTCTGGTGCCACAAGGTGGCATGCAGACAGTGCCAGATGCTTATACATATGCAGCTTATACTCACAAACCAATGCAGTTCCATGTAGGCTTATGTGGTACGCAAAACATGCCGACCGAATTGCAGCCGTTATTAACAAGAGTTACTGGTCTTCCCTGACGTGCTAGTATAGAAGCCTTGATTTTTTCAGATGTTCGGTGTTTGCGCTTTGGTCGTTCGTGGCCATGATCTAGACGTTTACTTTCGTCGGTTGGCGACGAGCAATCAGTAGCCCGCTATGAAACTGAACACACCAAATCTACTTACAATAGTATAATTTCTTCGAGTTAAGCACAGTTCACGACTGAAAAAAAACCTTTTGGGGCTGACTCTCCGCCAAGATTTAACGTCCATGGGACTGCTTTGTGCATTGCTTTACAGACGGACCCCCATAAATACAAATGTGCAACGGTGGGGCTCGAACCCGCGCACCCCTATGTGTCTCCTCTAGTCGCGAGGCGCAGACGCATGCCGCCACCACGCCACCGGACTCGACACAGTTCACGACTGAGACTGTTCAAACTGTGCAAGCGCAAAAATACGCAAACATGTTTGCTTATTTCACCAGAATATCCCCCTTAAACAGAACTCCTCTCTCTCCCTCTCTCTCTATCTTCCTCGATTTATTACATCTCTGTGTTCGCACAACGAATACCGCACCGGGATTGAGACGCGATTGAGTTCTTTCGAGAAGTAACCGGATTCCGTTAGCCAGAGTCTTTTGCTAGAAGCAAAGACACACCACCAATAAATGCCGCCAAACAAAGATACGTCTTAACCAAACAAGCACTCTTATATAGACTAGGGGTAGTTTGTTACATGTTAAGGCTCTCTACGGCATGACTAATAAGCGTGTTTTCACCACAAGGTGACACAGAGCTGCCCACGAGCAGCACAACCCGACTATGCGACCAATGGCTGAGGTATATAGTCTATCAGAGCACACTTACGTATGATGAAAGACGGCAAAGCGGCCCACACTGCGGTCGTGGGCGGTTAGAAGTCGCCTAGTACAGGATAGTAGTATCTATCTAGCAAGCCTTTGTTTGACGATGTGTGATCGTTGTCTGGCGCCAAGTGAACCTAGCGGCAATTCTAACCTCATCGTCGTTACGCTGCGCTGCGCCGCTTACGCAAGGCGCCGTTGTCACGTCTGTTGTTGCGCCTCCGGCCGGCGGGACACGTCACAAGCGGTCCCCAGTGCGTCAACAGCCGTCGCCGAGCTGCCGCCGCGTGACCGACCTATTCATAGGAATAAGTAGCCAAGTTGGCTTCGTACGTGCCGCCTTGAGTCCAGTCTTCGAAGCAAAACGCAAACGGTCACTCTCACTACCCGTCATGTAATAGGCTGCGTCGTGCGTGTTTCTCGCTTCGGCCACGAAATGAGAGGAAACGCTGCTGCCGTCATCACCTACGCGTTGAGCCGGGAGGGGGGAACAACAGTAGAGTTTCGTAGCTACTCGAGGTGAGGTGGTGCATAGAGTTGCTGGCTGATGATGGTAGCTATCTCGTGGGTAGTGGTGGTGGTGGTGGCGGGGGGGGGGGGTGCGTATAAGGACCGTCATCCACCACTTCTTCTACGTTATTCACCGCAAAAGTACTTCGTCAGGGAAGGAACTGTCTGTTCAGACAACAACAACAACAGCGAACGGCGACAACAGCAACAACAACAACAACAACAACAACAACGAAAACAACAACAACCACCACCACAATGAGATTTGCCCCACCTACACCCACAAAGGGTCGAGCGTTGACTTAAGCAATGGATGATGATGATACAACGACGTTCGCATGATTACTGACGCAAGATGACAACTACAACAATAACCAACGTGGCGGCACCACGCACCCAGCGACGACCACAACGACGACGACAACGACGGTCGTCGAGACCCGTCAAAAGCAATGTGAGTCTGCAACGAGCGCTTGCATTGTACGGAACAACGCACGTCGTTCGCGGTGGTCTGTGGCAAGCAAGCAGCGGTGAATGGAAACGAATGGGCGCAGGGGTACAACTATCTGCTGACTAACTATTCCCTGCCGACAGGGTGTCGAGGTGGAGAAGCCCGACACGGAGCTTGGAGAAAGGCAGAGAATGGCCCGCCGCCATTGTCCCCTCGAAACCATTTCAACTAGCTCCCACCCGACCGGCTGAACACGGTGGTCGGGAGGGAGGGAGCAGGCGACGGCGGCTGGGACTGGGAGTTCAAACCAGTCCCAGACGGCTAGTGATTTACTGTTGTCGGCCGCTGTTCCATTCATCCATGAACTTATGCATTTGCTGCATTACACTGCGCGCGTTCAACCCGTTGTGGTTAGTCACCCGTTGATTTAACAGCGTACCACATGTATATACGAAATTCTGCGGCATTCTCTTTTGGAGAGAAAATTTTTCTTTTACAAAGTACATCATTACCACTACCAACAACAACAACAGCAATGGCAATAACAGCAATAACAACAACAACGACAACAACAACATCAAAAACAACGGCACACTACCGACTTAAATTATCCTCATTCTCACCCACAAACATAACTGTGCAATGAAACCAGTTAATCAATCGTTTAGATATAGGTCATGCCAAATCAAGGATAATAACCATGCGCGGAGTCAATATGACTTGAACTCACCGCAATTATTTGCTTGCTTTTTCGGCCCAACACAGCGGGTGAATGTCGGGGGGGGGGGGGTGTTTTATTTAGAAATGACAAATTAAGATCAAGCCTAGATGGTATACTGGTGTGACAGGACGTACATCGCGTTTCGCCCAACTGCAATTGCGAAAGAATAATTAGTTTAAAAAATAAAGTCAATATACCACCCTGTTGGGAAGGGAAGTAGTCGTATTAATAAGCGCTTGCAAAATCGAAATCCTCTGATGTCTCATCTTTTGAGACTTCAAACTCAATGGCTTGACATTTTGCTATTACGGTAATAAAGCACGAAATTCCAGCCGAAGTTTATCAAATGTAATCACAGCTTGCTATCTTGCGGTAAACTCACAAGCGGCCCCGCGTTTGGTGAAAGATTACCCTTTTTCTTCAGGAGACTATGGAGGCCTCTTACTATGGAGGGAGGCAAAAAATCGGTTAAAATTATCTCCGTAAACATTTACGGTGTCTATCGTTTGGCCACAGGAGAAGAAACAAGTAGTAAACGATGCTATGCTTATCACATCAAACACAGCACAAAATCTAATGCAAATGCGTTTATCTTATTGGCGTCTTCTGGGGAGGCTGGCCTGGGGAGCACTAGGATCTTCCAAGAAAAACTCAATTTTGTTCACAGGTAACAGTTCGATCCAAAAACAGACACTATAAAAAAAAACGAGCAAGATTGCTGAGTGGCAAAGCCTTTGCCTTGTATTCGGGAGGCCTGAGTGCGAAATCCAGACCGGCCACTCTTAAATTGGTTTGCATCGTCTCCAATTTAGACACGGTAAATGCCGAAGTGGATAAAAATCAGCCATGTCATGAAAAACGCACACGTGCATTAGTCTTACAGAAAACAATGTTATGTCTGCTAAGCCAATCAGAGCATTTTGTTGGACGTTTCACTCAGTTTCGCAGTAGTACGACCATGTTTGTACTTATACAAAATTGCCGCCCATAACTCATCGTGCACGCGTGTTTAATCTCTAAGTGATCTAACTCGGTGACCGGTCCCAACCGCTTATTCAAGCGTTTCCATTTACTTATTATTTCTGGATTATGGAACATGAAGAACGAATATAAATCGCTTACATATTTATACGTAGGCGTATGTATGCAAATATATTCATATGGGCATGTACATATATCATACGATTCACAAATCCGACACCAATTCCTATATAAATGTTCATCATTTTACAATGTTTGCCTGACGTTTTCCAGTGAAAACTTGATAAAAAAAAACGTTTGTTCAGATCTTTTGCGCACTGAGTTCTGGGGAACGTGTCAGTGTTGAAGTCTGTAGACTTCGGAATGTAGAGAATGTCAGAGCCGGGCAGAAATGTATATAAACGCATCTATCGATATTGCCTGACTGTACCTAAAGATGCAGTTCGTTGTTCCGTTGCGATTGCGGCTTAAAGCTATTTTCACTTGTCGTAGGCACCTACGCCTTTAGCCTGCTTAGCCGTTTGATCGATGTATTTTCTAACGTACGGCAGGGCTCCAAACTCGGAGGAAAGTACGTTAGAAAGTAGTTAAAGTATGCTCAGCGTCGGGCTAGACTAGCAAAAATGAATGTTTGTAGATCTAGACAGCAGTTGCATTATTGTTAAAGTTAAGGCCGATATGCCCCTAATGTCCGATATTTGCCGTTCAACTAACGACGGAACACCAAGTTCGACATGGCTATTAAGCAGGACATCCTGGATGGGGAAATGTCTCCAAATCAGACCCCTTTTAGATGCTTGCGAGCGTATACATTGTAGACGCTTGACACATGTCGATACTAGAGATATCGGTTTCTCATCGCTCTCTCTCTCTCTATGCATTTCTTTCGCACCAGATGCTAGAACAACAAGGCCGACATTTCGGAACCCGCTTTTTCTCGATGCCTTGTGCAGATTCCATTACGTGACCTCAGTTAAAATGTAACGTCCACGAGACTGCTTTTCGCATTGCTTTATAGACGGACCCCCATAAATACAATTGTGCAACGTTGGGGCTCGAACCCGCGCACGTATGCGTCCCCTCGGGTCGCGAGACGCAGGCGAATGCACCCACCACGCCACCGGACTCGACCCATTTCGTGCTTCCTAAATATGACTAGTATGCATCATGCATCGCGTTATCGTCTAGAGGGTCTCAGACCGTCATGCGCTCGCAGAAATGCGCGTAGGCTTTGCAAAACTGTGTGGAGGGGGACTTCACTTACATAATGTATATTTTCTTCCATATTTTTGTGTCTGAGCTATTTCATAGAGTCCACGTTGTCGATATGTCATTACGAGATCGACAATCAATGTGGTCTGCTGACGTCGCTTTTTCGTCCTAATCGGTTTCTCTAATGAAATCGAACACAATGCGCAACGAGTTTGTTATGCCGTATGATTTCTTCGCTATGTCATAACATACAACTTGCAAAACAAATATATATATATATACATATATATATATATATATATATATATATACGCCATCGGAATGCTTGTTTCTTGGAGACACGTCTACAAACGTCGCTTGCACATCAATAATGCATCCACGGCATCAATAGTTGTAGCTCGTAGCAATTGTCAGTTCCGTAGTAGTATCAAGGGCATGATAGAGGAAATAGTAATACAAGGCATCGTATAGATGAGAGGCTCACGTCTGTCTGGCAGTGCGGGCGATACGCAACGCGCGATATGTTGTCAGCGGTTGATGTTGCTTCATCGAGTAATCTCTACAAGAGATCTATCGAGAGAACCTTTCTTTCTCTCTCTCTCTCTCTCTCCCTCCCTCGCCCTATCTCTCCTTCTCGGATATAAGTTGTTTCAACGGTTATTATCTAACTTGTTTCAACACTTGTGATCTAACTTGTGTCAACGCTTATGATCTAACTTGTTTTAACACTTGTTATCTAACTTGTTTCAACATTTGCGTGGCCACCTGGTTCAACTGAGGGTGAAGCCAGAGAAAGGCGAACGTCACGTTGAAGCAGCTCGCCGAACCTGGTGACGTAGAAGTAATTAGTAGTAGTAGTAGTTGTTGTTGTAGTAGCCTAGCGAGACCACAGCAGCAACTCCAACAGCAGCTTCTGCTGCTGCTGCTGCTGCCGAAGAATGCAGCACTCCTCGCCACAACAATTGAAAATAGTAGCTCAGCGAAGACCAGTGGATAAAATGAGGACGAGTTGACGAATTAACAGGAGAGATTTACCAATGGATCACTGAGAGGGCGTACCAATAGACCGATCATCATCATCGTCGTCATCATCACCACCATTACATCATTAATCGATTGAACTAGTAGATCAACCGATCAATTCAACGATTCCAATGATCGATGAACGACGGTGACTTGCCAAACTAAACGTACACACCGATAACTTGATTTCGACAACGACAACAACAACAACAACAACAACAACAACAACAACAACAACAACAACAACAACAACAACAATAGACCGATCATCATCGTCATCGTCATTTTCTCCATCATCATTAATCGATCGAACTAGTAGATCAACCGATTAATTCAACGACCAATGATCGATGAACGATAATGAATTGTCAAACTAAACGTACACACCGATAACTTGATAACTTGATTTCGACAACAACAACAACAACAACCACAACAACAAAAACGACAACAACATGAGAACAAAAAAAACGATGCACAACGCGATGCGACGTCGTTCGCGACGGCACGGCATCGATTCGAGTACACCGAATCCAAGAAGCCGTAAGGGCGGTAGCGGTTGCGGCGGCAACAGCAGTCGACAACAACAACAACAGCGAGCTTTCTTTGCCAGACCAACAGCAAATAAAGGAACGCAGCAGCAGCAGCAAGCACAAACCAGCAAACCAACAACAAGCAGAAAAAAACATGACGCAAACATCCGCCGCAAGCATCGCTGGGCAGCGGCGCAGCCGGCGACGCTGGTCTCCTGGCTATTTCCTGCGGAACCACGTCCGTAGTCTCTACCTCTATGTACATACAATACAAATGTACAGGCGGCGGCGAACAGGTAGATAGGCAGACAGGCAGGCAGGCAGGCATACAGTCAAATTTACGTACGTGCTCACATCAATCACAAACATGCATACGACGGATGTACTCAAACACAAACAAATACGGACCCACCTCCCACAGACAACCCACACAGAAAACAGAAGAGGCTGTGAGCGCAAGCTCAACCCCTCCCTCATCGTCGAGGCAGTCGACATGATCGAGCCCGGCGAATAAACAGACGTAACCTTGTTCCGATGCAATAAGATCAGCGGTGGTACAACGGACGAACACCAAAAACGACGACGACGACGACAACAACAACAACAACAACGAAAGGGGACTATGAACTAAGTCAACCTCTGACGGAGCATGGACTAAGTCAACCTCTCTGAGGGGGCATGGACTAGTTCAACCAACCTAGCTCGCCCGAATCGTGGATTTTGTTCATTGCATTTCAAGTGCATCCGCCCACACCGGGCAGAGCTGATAGTCGGTTAATATCATTTTTCTGCCGGCGGTATGTTGGCGACTATACATAAATATATATATATATATATATATATAAATTGGTGTCACACTGTCGTTGATATCTCTCCCTAATACCCTCTGTCTAAAGTGTGAGATGTAACCGGAAACGGTAGGACACATAATTTGGGAATGCAAAACAGCCCTACTGTGTGACCACGAGTTTATTCGACGACCAGACCTTCAGCGAGGGTAGTAGCCTCGACAGAATACTCAGAAAACGAAGAGACGGCGTAGATACAACGTTCTCGTTAGGCTGAAGGTTTTTTCTGCTCCTAACCAGTCTAACCAGGTGCACCCCAGGTCCCGTTGGGGGAGTGCCACAATGACATCTTTATGGCGCATATGGAGGCTTCTCGTTAGAAGAAGCCCAGTTTCATAATACATACCCTTCTTTCCAATGTTAGAGATTCGTTCGATGCATCTTCTTTCTCTATACAGCTAAGTATTGAGAAAGTTAAACCTTCCTATGAACAGCTGTCATCTAAACTTAATTTAACCCTGTTCCTTATCGTCCTTCTCGAACGTCTTCACTTCAATTGCTAGAAACGTAACTAAACCTCTCTGCTGTCCCGCCTGCGTTAGCCTGCCCAAACGTTTCTTCAACGCTCAAATCGATAAACTATCGTTCTATATTCAGCGGTCGAGCGTCAGTCTTATGAAGGGCGATCTATCATAACATCGTATTTCTTTCGGAGATACGACACTGTCGCCATTTCCAGTTAACCTTTTGCTCTGTAGGCAGCTCTCGGCTCAAAGAGTTCGTATTTTTTTTACAGCAGCTGCAGCAAATACACCTGATGATAGACGGCCTCGTCTAGACCCGTACCGTTTCCAAACGCTATCGTAATCCCCTGTATGGCTCACGGCGCTGTTCGATTTGGCTTAGGCTCTCAAGACGCTTTGTCAACCGTCCGTCAATAGGGAACCAACTCCTTTCCTTAGTCCACAGCACCTATAATCTCGTGCCGTCCGTGGCTTCTTAGCCTCTGACGCTGAGCGAGGCTTTTCGATTATACTGCGTATCAGACCAGCCGACACCGTGTGGGCGATCCTGGGCGCTGGCTTATACGCCATCATTACTACGAGCAGTAGTGCTATATTGGCACCCTTTACTCGCAACAAAAAGCCGTATATCCAGCCGAGCTATTTTACTATAAAGTTTTTCACTGGAGTGCTTTTTGTGGCATATACCAAAAAAAAATATATATATATAACCAAGAACGAATTAAAGCTGCAAACAAGAGTCTCTACGTGACACGGCTTTTGACGCAATTTCCTTCTTCTGCCCAGCCCAAAGCGATATCCGGTTAATTAATATCTCGCATATAACGCTCTCCTCTGTCCCACTCCGTGTCTATTCTACAACGAATTATTATTATTATTATTATTATTATAGTGTATGTGTGCACAAGGCTTCCACGTAAAGCATCTCAATGGCCCATAAAGAACAGCGTCAGTCGCCTTGGAGGAGCTGACATATGTCACAGAGCGACCCGAATCATTCTGCTGTGTTTCGTAAGTGAAACACTTGATATGTTCGTTCGCTCATGGCAACTCAACTTCGCAATGTCGTTATTTGACACGACCGCATTGCACAGCCACTTTCTGCTCATAAACTCTTGTAGCACACATATTATGCAGAATCACTTCCACGGCAATTCGATCTATAATTGTTCTTTGTAATTATATATATATATATATATATATATATATATATATATATATATATATATATATATATATATATATATATACGCACACGTATGTAACTTTAATCTGGCCTCCCAAGGGCGGTTAGAAAAAAGATTGAATGTCCTCTTCTCCTGTCTCATTCCGGACAGGTCTAAATAAAAAACACTGGAGGCTAGGCAAAATTATCAGATGACAAAGCTCGGAAAGAAAAGGTACAGATTTTACCTCTGGCCGAACTGGAACCTTAGTGCTTGAGGTTTAGTGCAGAGTGTCCCGTAAGAAAATAGCAGATTTCTTAATCCCGTTGTTGAGAGGGTCGACAGAATACCCATTATTGCTGTATTCTCATATCAGTGTAGACCGGTAATGGCAACACGTGTAATGCACATTGTTACCACCAGTGCCAGTTTGATAAAACAACACTGTCCCTGATAAATAATAATAAAATAACTAATATTAATAATAATCATAATATTGATTATTATTATTATTATTATTATTATTTTTTTTTTAATTAAATTCGTATTTCTCTTACCATTATTATTTTAATTTAGTTATTACGATTGTGAGGTATGAACGTTTAAATCAGATTCATCAGACTCTGTTTGCTTCCTGTCAATTCCTGGCGCCTATGATAGAAGCCACGTTTCCTCTACAAACGGCCAAAGCCATGATCTGTCTCAAAAACATGACCTTGCGCAGATCGCCCGTAACGTCTTCTATACATTTTCCGACATCTTTCAGGATTTTCGCTGTGCCTGTGCTGATAGGACCGAATGTCTTCAATGTAATGGGCATAAGGTGGTAGATCCTTGATAGCTCGAGATACTTTCTTCGTTTTTCAGAATCCGCGCGCTGCAACCCATCAACCCCATTCAACTGCGAATACGACAATGCCGCCTGTAAATACGACAGGGCCGTCGGGCATAAAACAAGTACATCTCATACAGAGCTTTTCCGTGTGACCATAGCGGAGTGATGACCCCATCAGGTCACAGATCACTGCTGCCATTAAGACCCTTCGTTGGGGTCAAGGTTCTGACCTCACCTAACAGTCCCATTTCATACGCTCATGTCGCACAATGGCAACGCATTTTGCCTCCGAGCTGAGATGTATAGCAGAGCCGCATACTCGGGGGTCAATATTACCAGTTTTGAGCTTGTGTCTCGATGCCCGTTATGGAGTGTGATATGGAACGAGTGTCGCCTTTGTCGAGTTAATGAGAAGATCCAATCTTTGAAACAAAGATATGGCTTCTTTAATACCGGTTTTAGCGTGCTGAAGATTATGCGTGTAATTGGATAATTGAGAGGGTTATACACGGAACAAATGGGTGGCGTTGTCTACATAGGGCAATTATGCGGCAATCTACGTACCTCTCGATGCCCCACAGGACAAAATAAATATAGGTGATGAAGATAAAAGGTCCAAGAATTTACCCCTGTGGCGTGCCAGTTGACACAATTCCAGTCGCAGACCTTAAAGCTCCCACCACCACAAAATGCCTCCGTCCACCAAGATACAATTTAAACCAAAATGGGACTGCTGGTGCGCAGCCCAGTTGTTGGATCATCTTAAGAAATATAGAGCGGCCGAGACAGTCGAATGCTTTGGCTACCTCAAGGAATGCACCAAGGCACATCTTTCCATCTTCCGCAGCTTTAATCATCTATCACCACATATGTCGCAATGCGAGTTAAACTGAATTGATTTTAAAAGAAGTTTTAATCGTTTAAATGCCTTTTTAGCTTAACGTTTTTGCCGCTATCGAGTGCATCCATCCTTACGTCTTAAGCTGCGATTCGCAGTTCCCGAGCTGTGATAGCACTAACGAATTACGCATTAGGCTCGAAGTTCCGTAGGTTCGAGAGAAAACTGTCAATCGGCTCTTAAGGATGACATAAATGTAGTTTTTATACCGGCAGATGAGAACAAATCATTCAGTACATCCACTATTTCATGGATCTCCCCCAGCTCCCTATGCGGCCGAAGATTTCAATAAGGAAACCCCAGAACTTAGCAGGGCGGTTACGTACAGCAGCAAACTGCTCTTCGTAATAGGTATGCCTAGCCACTCTCAGTTCTACCTTGTAGAACTGCAACACCTGCCTTAAATTAACCAAATTATTAGTGAACCCTGGTGAGCGGTTTACCGTTTCCGAAGCGGTTCCCTGTCGCAACGGGAAGCAGTCGCTCTCCAGTACCCAGAGCTTACCATTGTATGTATACTCAAAGTTATCAAACTTGGTTTCATCGTCAACGACGTTAAAGGTGCCTAAAGATTATTCGTCAGTGTTCGACACCTACTGGGTAGTGGTCGGAATAGACCGTGACAACAACAAACGGAAGGATACGCACATATCGCTCACAACTGGCAATCCCGACATGATCTTTGCAAAAACCAGCTGACACTGCATCGGTTTTGAGATTAGGGCGATTAATGATATTGATGGCCTGCCTGCTCCATGTCCTTGCTAGGAAGTCCAGAACAGTATTTAGCGCTCACCGCATCGCCAGCCAAAATATCAACGTCTGTATCACCCAGAAGAACACAGGGGCAGATCCCCAGTCGTTGTCAGAAGGTTGTCTAGGATATCTATCTGAGTGCCGGCTGGCTGAGCCTCGCTGCAGTACGCCCCGACGACATAGCCAAGAAAACCAGGGCGGCGAATTTTCAACCTAATAGCCTGCACAATCCCGTCATTGCACGATTGTGTTGTTTTTCCATCCTCCGTCAGTTTTACCGGATCGAGTGCAGAAAAAAGTGAGGAATCGCCTCCATTTTTACCAGGCCAGCACACAGACACACTGGTGTAGCCTCGTATGTTACACAAGGGGGCGTCAGGCTCATCAAAGCAGGTCTTACCCGTGTTATTCGGTCTTACGACATCCCAGTTCAAATGCGAGCTAACCATAAGAAGCGGAAGCTCATCGAACCTCGTCTCAGATCGAAGGTTCTGTGCATTCACATATATCATTGTATAACACAAACAGAATCAGTAATAGTAGTAGTAGTAGTAGTAGTTTCAATGAAAAAAGTAGTAGTAGCGGATTAGGCAAGTCACCACCACACTGCTGTAACAATGGACTCACCTTTGTCCCTGTCTTCTCTTGGCGTTGCTCCTTGCGTTTGAGTTCCTTCTCCCGTTGTGTCCATTTCTTGAGCTGTTGTATCCGTCGCTTCTTCGCATGCTTGAGTCGCTCCTGTGTCGACATCCGTTCGAGAGTCGACATCTCGTCCACGAGCTCGTGGTGCTCCGCCATAATGTCTGTGGTGGTGGTTGTGACGGTAGCGGCCGTGAACTACGAGTATGTCGAAGCTGCTGCTGCTGCAGCTGCTGCTAATTGGGCAGGGCTGACCCAAGATGAACTTCTCAATACGTGTACTACAGGCGCACGTTCCACAAGATTGCAGGACCAAGTAAAAATTGCAGCAGCCAATAGTCAGCCGTTGATGACAATGCTGATGAGTATTACGATGTGGCTAATGGTGCGATCATGATCCGCGACGATGACGCGACAATGCTGATCACGACGGAGGCCACCCGCTCTGCTGGCCGACTTAGAAATGGAAGTAAGCAAATCGAAATGCCACTTTTTTGCTACGAAGAACTCGTTGCGCCACTTGCCAACGGACGGTCATGTTATCGTGAGTGATCGTGACCGACAAATGACAATGTTATGCAGGCATTTCTACAACGTAGATAATTATATATATATGTACACACACAGACACAACACATCCACTGTCATCTACATGTGACTTGTATGTAGGTAGACATTTTCGATTATAAAGACGAAACCATATGCGTTTCGTGGGAACAAGTGTGCTTATGTGTGTAAAATTGGTGTGTGGCTACGCTTGTTGATGCGTAATAGCCGACGAAGTCATAGTAGTAGTAGTAGTAGTAGTATTCAGAATCGCGGGGCAGCGATTGATGAAGATCATTAAAAGATGGTGGAGGCAAACGAGGAAGACAAGAAGAAGACGAAGTAGACGAAGAAAGCGAACCACAACAACAACAACAACGATAAGAACATTAACAGGAACCAGAAGGTAACGACGCTGCGGCTGATTTCGATCGAACTTCGACGACCAACCAGAGACGGCCGAGGAGAGACGATCAGGGCGCAGGAGAATAGGAGAATTCGCTATGTTCGTGATGATTGACACGTGTTGATCTCGTGCGTTGAGTTCGTGAACGTTCCACAAAGTTGCCGGAACTAGGCAAGGTTACTTCATAGTCGAGGTCAAGCAGGTCTCTCGTTCTAGCTTTGACGCTGCTGTACTTCTAGCTTGCACACGCTGATCTGTTGTTGTCGATCTGACGACGTGTAGTATATACTCGCGAACGCCCCCCCCCCCCCGTGAGGAGATCAGTGCAATCGGATTCAGTCATAAAATCATGAATCAATCAGTCAATAAATCTCGTCGTTCGTTTCGTGTCAACACCACGTTCGCTTGTTGTGTCACGGTCACGGCTGCCGGCCCCACATCGCTACCGGCCCACATCGCTTCCTGGACAGCAGCAGCAGGTGGTGCGTATCATTACGTTACGGGGGCAGGAGTGGGGTAGCGGTGGCTGTTGTCATCGGTAGCTGCTTGTTGACGGGGGTGCCCTTCATTACACCTGACTGATACAGCGCGTTCGAGCTTTCGTGGTTCACGTGGCCGAGCCGAGATCTCTGCAATGACAACACACATCGCAACGAAACAATATTAACAACAACACACTAGAGAATGTTAGAGTGCCGTGTCCACTCTCTTCGCATTTTTCGCATCACAACAACTATCGTCTGTTATGTAAGTCTTGAGCAATGCGATTGAGTTTCACGCCTGTGAGATCAAGCAATGTACAGTAGAGCACGCTGCCCTTTGAACAACAGCAATGCACTCAAGCAAGGAATCATCAACGGCAGCGTGAAATACGATATATATATATATATATATATATATATATATACATACACATATATATATATATATATATATATCTTGGCGGATGGACAAATGAACACATGCAATTTCAATAGTACTCATCTATTTGACGATTAGGTGTGATCTTCTTGCAAAAGTACGCATATTGAAAACAATACATATATGACCATGATAAGTGCAGCACACATCCTTGTATGTGATAATAAATGTGATATTGATATATATATATATATATATATCTTGGCGGATGGCCCAATGAACACATGCAATTTCAATAGTACTCGCCTATTTGACGATTAGGTGTGATCTTCTTGCAAAAGTACGCATATTGAAAACAATACATATATGACCATGATAAGTGCAGCACACATCCTCGTATGTGATAATAAATGTGATATTGATATATATATATATATATATATATATATATATATATATATATATATATATATATATATATAAGGTGTTAAAAAATCGGAGTTCTGAAAATAATACCATAATACCAATTGTAAAGCTCGTTAACGCAAATATATTTTCCAATAGAGCATGGTCTCTAAGAAGTCTTGTTTTGCAGTGAGAGTTAAATTACTTCAATTTGTGACACTGGCGTTTTTGTCCGACTTTGGAGCAAAACATGTGCTGTTGCGAGACAACTAGTTCACCTAAACAAAAATTAATCACATTATAGTGTTCGTGAGAAAATCCTGCTTCTTCCGAAAAACATATAACGCTGAGCAGAAAATGCGACATAGTCATTTAGAAGAGCATTTGCAATAATGAAGCTACTTTTTAATCTTCCCGCCAAACATCTCGAAATCATAACCCTACGATCGCTCACATCTCTCAAAGCTAACACATTCAGGCAAATGCGCGCTATCTCATTACGACCACTTTCGTACCAAACATATGGCAATGCGAGCCGTGGTCGCCGAGTAATTAAGATTTTTCGGAGAGCATGTCGAGAGTGAGCGCATGCATAAATGGCTTTGCTCTAGAAAGATTTAAAAAGCAATGTAGGGAATTGTAGAGCTCGTTAAAGCAAGCATTTTTTCAAGTTGGTTGACGCATTATCTTCCCTTCGCCGCTCTTACCGCCGCACGCTGCTCCCCAGTCTCAAGTTAACTGGTATTAGAGCAGTACAACGATAGAAAATATTTAGGAAAATAGACCATCGGCAATATCCGTAGCAGACCCGTTGCCAACCGCAGTCTGGTTCAGTGTCAGAAGCTAGCTCACTGACTCGTGGCCGCACACCGCCTCGAATCGAGCAGCACGGAATCAGCAAAAAGAAGGCCAATATAGCCGGTTCTCGGCAAACTTAACTGGGTCGCCTGACATTCTCTTTTCTGAATCGGGTTCATGTACCCCGCTCACCCTATTCCTCTTCTATTTCCATCTCTCACTTAAAAAAATGATTGCTTTGTTGTTGTTGTGGTTGTTGTGGCAGTGGTTGCTGCTACTGTTTGCGTCAATCAAATGGCAACGGCATTGATGCACGCTGCTTTGCTTTACGGGTGCTTAGGTTACGGGCGAAGCGTCGGTGTAGGTAGTCACGGGGCCACTATTATGACCACAATGAAAAACAAGCGTTTCCTCTATTCTTTCGTTCCGGCTACGTGAAAACTCACTTCATGGTAATACGATCATATATATATATATATATATATATATATATATATATATATATATATATATATATATATATATATATATATATATATATATATATATATGTATATATATAAATATATATATATATTGTCATGCATACTTAGACATACATGTCACCCTTTTATATCAGAGACGTTCACAGAGAAACATAATGGACATGTTGAATCACTCTAGTGAGTTTCCCCGACAGCTTTCCTTGTGGCAGCAGAGCCAATAATTAAATACGCGATAGTCCGTGTACAAAGTTACGGCAGCTAACTTTATAAAGTTATTTTCATATATTCCAGCCAAATTTCGTCCGCTCTGCATGCAACAGAGTTCGCAAGACTTTGATGTCGTAGACGATCAGAAGTTATGGTCGCTGTATACCACGCCTCCGTACGTCGCGAAGTCCTCTCAAGGTAATCCTTTGTGCATTGTCGCGCAAATTTACATATCTCTCCTAGTCAAGCTGCCATGCTCGACCACATGACAGAAGCCAAGTAAATTCATACCTAGTTAGACATGCATATTAAAACAATACATATATGACCACCATGATAATGGTACCACACACCGTTTTATGTAACCATAAAGGTGATTTGATGTGTGTGTTATTTGTTTAGATCTGTTACAGCAAGTAGCCTACAAAATAATGCCTAGCATTGAGCATAGTGCTAAACGGAAAGTTTTGTGTCGATTTTTGTATACTTAACTCTATCGGTGAGTTGTTGCTGCTCTGTTGTTTAAATGTACGAGCAACAAGCTTCGCTGAGCTTAACTGCATCTTTTGACCAACAGCTTATTCTAAATATTGAATTCCACTCCACAAAGGGTATGTTAGAAAGGCCATACGGTTCCGCAATTAATTAATTAATTAATTAAATTACAGCTTCCTTGATAGAGCTGAATGCCTTTTAGAGTAGCGGCTACCCCCCGCGCTTTCAGAGCGATAGAAAGATCTTGCAGTTGCTATTTCGCAGCATATCCAGTAGAGCTGCTAAATAAATCAAAGTAATAAAATGCGACGAATTGGTTTATACTGTGGTGATGTGGACATATATTATTTACGAGTTGCTTTGTAGTCTATAGTGAAGTTAGGCGACGTCTAAGACAGAGTAAGATAGGCGAGAACTAGGCAATACTATGTTGAGTTTGACACATCGGAGCCCACAGTTAGAACGAGCCACGCAAGCACACATAGCTTCTCCCGCTCAAAATGTTTTACTCAAGGTTCGAATTCAAGGCAGATCAGCCGAAACGCGTCACAATCCCCTTAACGGAACACAGAGGGTCTTTTACATTAAAAAAGACACTGGCCATCCCTCAAAGGAATACGATCGACAGAGTTTGCGCACAGCCGAATTTGAACATGAACCCGTGCACTCATTGCCGAGCAGTCATCGCCGGCCTGTCTCCACTTCTCATTCAAATGTTTTGTCACCGAATCCATTGCGTTCGGAGCACGCCCGGTGCGGTCAGACATTTTCCCATTCCAGGTAACGAGATGGTTTTTGTGCAAAATAGGAAGGTGTCGTGTAGGAAGGGGATCCGGCTAGAGGCGGATGTGAGATGAGAACGCTGCTGAAGACTAATCCCATCGGGGGTCGGGAACTTCCAGCCGAGAGCGCTCGCTTACAGCCGACGCGTGTAGACCAACTGAACGGACCGTAGGTAAAACCGTCTAAATCTAGGAACGAAGTAGTTGAACTACATACGACCTCCTCCTCCTCCTCCTCCTCCTTCTCCTCGCGAAGTCGCAACCAAGTCACGGTTGCGACTCGAAGCTAGATTAGAGGAAATAATTCTGCTCGCCCTAAGAATATCGCTCGCTAATGCAATAGACGCATTGCCATGCCGCCACGATGCGCTGCCTTACCGCGTTATGTGTGCAGCGCACGTCCAGCCGGCCCGATTCAGCTGTCACAACATCGATCGACCACGACGATGACTATCATTAATGCAATTCGTACAACCGCTGCCGCTGCCGCCGCTGCTGCTGCTAGTTCGACCACTTCAACTAGAAAGCTGCTGCATCCGATCATACTTCAATAGTTGCCCATATTGATAACACGCCATTCGCCTTATGCGTTCGTTGTCCCCCCGCGCGATTCCGTCCGCTTGCGGTGCGGAGGATTGACGAACTTTGCGCGCCTATATATATATATATATATATATATATATATATATATATATATATATTATATATATATATATATATATATGTGTATATATTATATATATGTGTATATATATATATGTATATATATATGTATAAATATGTGTATGTATATATATATATATATATACATACATACATGGGTGTAAATGAACCACAAATCAATAGGCACATTCCATGCGTTATTCTTAATCATTCATTTGTTCATTCATTGAGAGAAGAAGAAGAAGAAGTTCGTCAGGGCGTTAACGGGGTCGACGGCATTCAGCGTGCGTGCGTGCGTGCGACCGACATACCCTGTTCAACTGGTTGAATGAATGAATAAATAAATCGTTCAATCGATTCACCGACCGATTGAATCACTCCACCAACGAACGCGTCCGCCACTGTATATCAAAACGTAATAATGGTAACAACGTCGACAACAACAACACCGTCGTTGTTGTTGCTGCTGCTGCTGCTGTTTGCACCGTTGAAGCCAAGTCAAATCAGATTTCCGATTCAAAATCGCGTGCTTCGCCACTACAGAAAGCGCGCTGGGCCCACCCGGAAACGACTTGCTCGCATTGTGTGGGATGGCCCCATGATACGTTCACTTCATTTGTCGCTCTTCTACTCGTATCTACCTCGAGAGTTAGCTAGTTCACGCCCTAAATATATATATATATATATATATATACGAGGTATATGCATCGGCAGAGCGCCATTAGCACCTCGACGATCACGCATCTTTTTGAATTTGTAGGCCGGCCGCAATGAATGCCGCGTTGCTAGCCGTATTTCTCTCTCTCTCTCTCTCTCTCTCTCTCTCTCTCTCTCTCTCTCTCTCTCTCTCTCTCTCTCTCTCTCTCTCTTCTCTCTCTCTCTCGCTCGCTCTATCTCTCTCTCTCTCTTTCTCCCTATCAGGAAAATGCAGACCCACACACATATACCACCGAAAGTGCCTAATATGTTGGCCGAACCACTTTCGCAAAGAGATGATGATGGTAGCGATGGTGATGATGATGATGATGATTATAGTGATGATGATGATGATGATGATAGTGATGATGATAATGATGATGATGATGAAAGCAATGTGCTGGTGTGTTGATTCACAGCAGAACCGGATGATATTGACAAATGCCGATCAAATGTCAGTAACAGAGAAGCTGCAGTTGCAGCAGCAGCGGCGGCGGTGGAGACGTCGTGGCGTTTCCAGAGAGCGTTTCGGCGTTTCGCCGTGCCGTGCCATTTTGTCTTCGCACCGTGTCGGTTCGGCACATCGACGCCACCCGCGCGGCAGCTTTGCAGCACGCTACGATCGATACGTGTTCGATTGGCGTGGCCGAACGTCTGCATGACTATCCATCCGCACGCTATCCGCAGCAAGCTGCTCAAATTAGTATATATTCACACACACACACACCGTATATATGCATATGTTTTTGTATACAAACATATCAGCGCGTGCGATACACGCGTGCATCTGTCTGTCTGGCTTCTTACGCGCCGATACTAATGTGAGCACATATGTCTGTATGTGCGTACGAATGTATGTTTGTGTGTATGTATGTTTGTATAACGAGCTGTTATGCGAGATATCGACCGCTATCGAATGACAGCGCCAATGTCTATCTACGAATATTAGCAGCAGCAGAGTTAACGAGATGAACAAGAAAGGCAACACAAATCGGAACAGCACGCATTCTACGCAAAAAAAGAAACTATAGAGTAAACATTTCCATTTCCAGATCAAACGCGACGTCGTAATGCTTTGACGATGCCTCTCACCCGATTACTAGCTATATATATATATATATATATATATATATATATACACATATTGCATATAGCAACGTTACTCCATTAGAAAATGAGGGATCGATTTTAGCGGCTAAGTTGTTAAACAAATGAAATGATTCATAATAATAATGGGTGGGACGAATTTTACACGTATATAAGGTCCACTTTGTCTATAATTTATCACGCTCATAAACACGTTTCACGCCAATACATAAATATATATATATATATATATATATTCACAGTCATATACAACTGGTAATAAGAGTCCCAATACACGAAGTGTGTCATCATGTGAAAGAGAGCTAATTGACATTAGGTGTTCGCTCCACCACTCTATATTATGCAGGAACGAACAGAAATTTCGAGTCTGGCAGGCACATTCGTATGCTGGTGTCTGAGTGCGTCGTTATTATTGTTGTTGTTTCAATTTGTCACCGTCTTCCTCATTCTCGTCTCGGTCAATAACAACAATAAATACACAACCATGCATTATGATTCATTCGTTGAGCTACTGAGGCATTCTAGCAGCTCGCAGAAAACCATGTCGTTACGTGGCCTCGTCCAATCGTGGTGTTGCCTCAGTCCTCAGTTACCTGTCAAATCTCTTACTTTTCGACCATCCCTCTTCCCTCTCACTTCTTCGTTATGTTGTGTTTTTTCCTCTTTCCATCCCCCTACCCATGTTTCGATCTCTCCCGTAGCCGAGAACTATTGTTGAGGTCGCCAATGCCTCCCTCAGTTGCCGTTGCCCTACCGTCGTTCATAACGGTTGCCGGAAAACGGAGCGGGGCGGCTGGTGGGGTTTGAGTACTTCGAGATGGGTTAAGTTGGCCTCATCATCCTCCGGCTGTGGTTGCGGACTTGTGGTTGCGGTGTACGAGCTGACGTAACGGTCGTCGTCGTCGTACTAATCGTAATAGTAGTTGACCCCGTGACAGTTGTCAAAGTGGTTGCAGTGGAGGTAGTCGAGCAGTCGATAACAGACGTACCAGAAGTCGTGCTACGAAAAGACGTCGTCCTTTCCCCACAGAGCCAAGTTGTTCGGCGGGGTCGGGCGTCGACCTCGTACGTCCATCTACGTGTACACTAGTCTACGTTACTGCTGCTTGACTCGCCGCCCAACGTTCGCTCGCTCACTCACCCACGGAGGTTCAGAGGTCAACCTGAACCCCCAACCACCCATCCAACCCATTCCCTCATTAATTCGTTCATTCACTCCACTCGCCGCTCTGTCATTTCTTTCTCATTTACTTAGTTAGTTATTGGATCGTCTCCAATAGCTCATCGTCCTATTCTGCTCCCGTTCCAGCTTTTGTCCCAGCCTCCTGGCTCGAGACAACAAGACTTCCTCGACTCCCCCGACTCCCCCAACTCCCTCAACCAACCAACCAACCAACTTATCAAACATACAGACAGACAGACAGGCGGATATAAAGACAATCAGTCGACAAGCAAGTCGAGTGCGTGGCATCATTGTGTGCTGCGTAAAGTAGTAAATGAGCCACACATGCACAGTGAAGCATGCCCCGTCGCAGACGGCAAACGAGTATGGAAGACAAATCACCGTGGCTATCCTTGCTATCGCCGCTGTTGTTGTTGTTGTTGTTGTTGCCGCCCCATCGCCATTGTTATCGCTATCATCATCGCGGCGCAGACGGCTCTTGATGATCTTGATGACGTCTACAACGGGCAATGGAGATCAACACCGGACGACAACACCATCACAGCCCAACACCGGGTGTGTGTGCGGGGCTTTTACGGGCTGCTACCATCCTGGGGTTGTCTGCGGCTGGCTTTGGGCGTTGCAGCTATTACAGAGTGACCTGATTATCTTACTCCCACCCCCTCGCACCCCCGAC
Organism: Dermanyssus gallinae; assembly: GCA_003439945.1. NCBI lineage: Eukaryota > Metazoa > Arthropoda > Arachnida > Mesostigmata > Dermanyssidae > Dermanyssus > Dermanyssus gallinae. The sequence continues at coordinate 76,936 of QVRM01002998.1, read as the reverse complement.
GAAAACAACCGCTGGCCATTTACATTATCAGCTGCATTTACTTTTGACTATGATTTCGATCACCAGCGCCGTGTGTCGTCGACTTCCCCTGCTCCCGATCACCGCACATTGACGGCATGATGCGTAACAACGCGATGGCAACAACAACAAGCGCAAAAACAACTACGACAACAACAACAACAACAGCAACGACAACAACAACAACAATAACAATAATAACAACAACAACAACACCGCCAGCAGCAGCTGCTGTAACCGTACCAGCAGCTACAAGGATAACAACAACAGCAATAACAATGACAACGACAGCAACAAAACCACAAGGAAAACAACCACTATCGCTAGCAAAAATATACGATAAACACTTGTATGTAGGCTTCGTTGCCGGTACCGTAATATGCTATATTGCCAGGCGTACAGCAGCAGCGCGCGTGGGTTGCTCATGCAATGGCTTTACCACCGCCAGATATCGCCATCTTTGGCTAATTATCGTGGCTATATCATACACGTGCATAGCCCGGATACGGAATACAACCAATGTTATCAATATTATTATCATCATCACCATCGATTTAAGTTTTGTTTTTGTTGCTGTTGTTGTCCACGACAAGCAGTAGTTTAATGTCGATACGATAGCTCTTGAAGCTGTTGAGTCATAAAAACAATCATGTCTGTCCATGTTAGTAGTTAGCCTTGTCTCTACATATACACGTAGTTTGCAGTGTATTGTTACAGCGTATCTCTGCAGGACGTGCGACTAAATATATATATATATATATATATAATGCTAAACTAAATCAAAACTCGTATGATCAACTCGACAATTCTAAGGTAGGTAGAAATGGAGCTGCATGTAAGGGTTTCATTGATAAAACAAAGAGATAAAATTGAATTATCAATTTTAATTCTCAAGTAATTTTCCGTACTACAATTCCCGTAAAGCAAACGCTTCATTTACTGGCGACTCAGAAGCAAATTCTAAAGTGCGTCTAGTGCATAATCGAGGAACAAGAAAAATAAACATATAACGCAATCAAGCCAATCATCGCGAGACGATTTGAAGGGGCCCTCAGGGGTCAGTCAAAAATTCTTCTCCCCAACACCCTTCAACGCATTTTACTGCTTTCTCTCTCTCGCCTTTACAAAACAACCTCTTCCCCCCTTCTCTCGTTCTCATCGTTTTCTCACGAAGTACCTAGAATCCGAACAACACATCTCGCTATCTGTAAGTGAATGTGTGTCGTCTCCATGTTAATTCTAGTGCACCGTCGCCACTAAGTAAAAATACTCATATTTTTTACTACTACTTTTCACCATTAATACTACTTAGTAGTGGTAGGAGTAATAGTAATAATACAAATAATTAATTTTTATTACACAATCCCTTTAGCGGAGAATGGCTTCAAGACCTTCCTTCCTGTCAGGTTGACAGGCAACATGCTGGATCTTAACTCCGTCCGCATGGTGTCGGCTATTAGGAAAGGTGCCCCATTTTGTGAGCCGTTCTTATGCATGTCGTATGGCGTATGGCACAGTTCACGCGGAGCTCAATAGAATAGTGAGAAAAACACTGAGAAGAGCAGAAATACCACCGTCGTCTGAGCGGAACCAATGAGTTACGACCATACCTCTATGGTCACACAGTAAAAGGCTTGTCTGGGATGTAACAGTCTCATACAACTGGCGGCATTATCATAACTTCGTCACAGCTCTGTCACGTGTGGATATGTCGATTCGTAAAAGCGAAGATAGTTTCTTGGGTTTCAAGGTGCAACCACTTGACGCCTAATGCTTAATAATAATAATCCAATGGTGGCAAAGGAGACACTGAGCGAAGTTCTAAACGTAGCCCTTACTGACAGATCCTGGAAAAGGGCCACACTTCCACTCAGCGAAGGAGGGTTGGGACTAAGATCCGTAGCAGACCTTGCTCCAGTGTGCTACGCTGCTTCTCTCACAGAGTTCTCAGGGCTCGCAGAGACGCTGTTAGAACCGCATGTTTGTTCTGTTCTCCGCGCAACGAGGGACGAAGCTGAGCTGGTAGCAAGACAATCGATAGGCCCTGGCCCCTGGGAACAACACCCTATGCAGCAAATACTTGACGGCTACAAGTGTCAAACGACCGCTCGCAAGATCTTAGATGACACCCAATCTCCAACAGAGAGAGCGGTATTTATAGCCGCCCGTGAGACCTTCAGCAGTGGCTTCCTAAGGGCACTTCCTTCACCGCAGCTGGGCACCATGCTGGAAAACACCTCCTTCCGCATGGTGGCCGCCCTAAGAATAGGCGCTCCCATATGTGAGCCATACGAGTGCAGGGCATGTGGAAAAACAGTGGATAAGGACGGACTGCACCCTTTAAGCTGCTCTAAGAGCCCTGGTAGAACTCTCAGACACGCGGAAATCAACGCAGTTTTAAAGAAGGCTCTTCGTAGAGCCGGCATACCAAGCACCCTAGAGCCCAGGTTGGGCTTCGAAGACGACAAAAGATCCAACGGCGTCACCATTCCGCCATGGTCTAAGGGCAAATGTCTAGTATGGGATGCCACGGTACCATGTACAGTGGCTCCGTCATACTTGATGCATAGCGCTACCCGGTCAGGGTGGGTTGCCGAACATGCTGAGATCGCAAAAAAGCGCAAATACTCTGACCTGGAGAAAAGATACCACTTCGTACCCGTCGCCATGGAAACGATGGGCCCAATCAGCAAAAACACAAGTATCTTCCTCAAAGACCTAGGTATCAAAATAAGTGCTAACACGGGTGACCAGCGCGAGGGTGAGTTTCTACGTCAGCAACTCTCGCTCGCAGTGTGTAGGGGAAACGCCGCCGCTGTCATCGGCTCCATGGATTGAGGAGCGGGGGTGAGCCTAGGCGGGTACACGTTTAGATCCCACAATTGTAGGGAAACACCGAAACATTGAATAAATAATAATAATAATAATAATAATAATAATAATAATAATAATAATAATAATAATAACAATTATTATTATTGTGTCCTCACGCTTATCTTTGTGAGGACCACGTTTTTATGGCGTCCGCTTTCAAGTCATCTGGCGTTTGGGGCAAGGATGCACTCAAACTGACAAAAGAGCTTGGGAAGAAGCCCTTTACGGCCACAGCGGAGCCAAGATCGACCGCGTTCCTCTGACAGAGGGTGTCATTGGAACTACAGAGAGGCAACTCCAAGACGATTGAATTTGAGTGAGGTTGAGTGGTCATCGATACTCAAGCAATAAGAATAAAATAAGCAAAATTGTAGATTTTATACAAGTAATATGTTAGTAACTGTGCATACAGGCACATAAAAAAATATTATTATTATGATTATATTAGGAATTGTGATGCATATACGTATTGATAATAAAAAGCCCTTGTTCAAGAAAATATTATTATTACAAAATTATTGCCAGCCGGTAAATGTACAGATTGAACTCATATGTGTATAATTTCCTCCACGGTAATAATAATAACAATGTAGCACTGATATTCCCAGTCTCGAGACGGTCGCGATGTGCAGCCGTATATATGATAGCGAACATTAGACTGCCCTTGGAAACGTTAAATTTACGACCAGGTCGTTGCTACTACGGAGCGCCATTCCGACCGCGGCCGCTGGTCTTAGTGCAGGTTCAGGCGTTGCGTTGCCCTTGTCGACGACGTTCGCATCTCGTAGCCGTCGGGAAGTGCGGTGCGAGAACTCATCGTCGGCGTTCCCGCCAGTTTCGGTACTGCAGCACTTCGTTCAGGCTTGTTAGAGTGCAAATTTAGCGGAACTGGGCGGCCACAGGTTGATGTGAAGTCCGTTTCTTCCTCCGTCTCATTTTCCCGCATTCATCTTCTCCTCTGTCCCGGGACGACGCTGCGCTGTCACGGCCCTGTCAAGGGCTGAGGCGGCACCTCCGCCTCAGGCCAAACGGAAACAGGGGAACAGCTCTGCGCTTCCTCAAGAGAGTCGAAAATCTCTGATGAGGCAACTCCACCAAAATCGAAATCGGGCAGACTGGCCCAAGAATATACTGACATCCGCTGACAGATAGGAGCTAGGAAAAGAGATGGCGTGAAAGATAGACAAAGGAAAAAGAAAAGCAAAACCCGGCTCACCTCCTGTTCATCACCTTGTCCCTCGTCCCACACGTAGTTCATTCGTCCCCGTTAAATCTCATCGCGTTAAGCCGCACGGACGCACGATAGGAATCATCGGGGGGCAAAGTTGCTCGATTGACATGAACTCGTCAGTCTGTTCGGGCCAGCTGCGCTGTGTAAAGCGTTTTGAAAAACACTCTGATTCACTACTGCTTGCATCAGCAACTACTAAAGTAAAGTTTTCGGGCTGACCCTCAGCCAAGATTTAACGTCCACGAGACTGCTTTTCGTATTGCTTCATAGACGGACCCCCATAAATACAAATGTGCACTACAAATGTGCAACGGTGCGGCTCGAACCCGCGCACCTATGTGTCTCCTCCGGTTGCAAGGCGCAGACAAATGCATCACGCCACCGGGCTCGACATCAACAACTACTACTACTAACACCACCCATAAGGTATACAAGCAGCTTGTCAGCTATAGAAGCCACGCGACAGGACAACGCAGGATGGAGGACAGTCAAAGGCGGGAGGCCCTGCAAGAGAGACAACGTTCTCCCGTCACGGGTTCCTGGACGGTGCGGGTTCAATCTCTGCAGGAAACGACGCAAAACGCTTGGGTGCTACTATGGCCGAACCGCAGGGCAGGCTCGCAACCCGCAAAATACAAATTCGACGGCAATAATGATTAGCCTAAAATAGTATGTTACAGAAGTAATACTCGAGCTGGCCAGCCCGATAAAGTTCTGACACCGCAACACGCTCATGAAGTTTGAATCTAGGTGGGAATTTCACGGTAGTCTTGCAGCTTCCAATGACCACGGCTAACTTTCAACGCTCCTGTTCCACTTACAGGAACTGTTTAGGAACTTTTAACATTATAGTAGGTGTCCCCAAGAGATTGCCACTGCTGTTCTGCATAGTCTAGACTTACTGTTTGAACAGCTAAACCAGGCAGCATTACGACAACTTTTAGATTGCCAACTGCTTACACAATTCCTCGGTGGATTCGCTCCAATCATGCATAAACGAACTGTGCAACATCTTGTCTTTGTGGCAAATAGTGCTTATGATAAAAAAAAAATTCTAACATTAATAAAGCATAATAAGATGACACTAACAAAGGCTATATATATATATATATATTACATTTCAATATATCTATAACATACGTATGACTTTTTCCTGCTCCACAAAATTAACTTGGCGTATTCTGTATTGTCTCTTTGTACTGTATCATCAGCATCACCATCATCATCGTTGCACCTTAACGGAGACGTTCTTCGCAAAACTATTTCACAGTACCACGATACAGAAAAACGCGATAGAATTTAAAAATCATAATTGATCAAGACATATATTATATTTTATCACGTAACCAAATATTACTGGTAAGACCACGATCAAATACAATCTAGCCCTAGCACACCTCGGTAAAAAACCTTTAATAATCGGCACGATTTAAAGACAATTTAACAAAATGCCTTCGGGAGCATACTGTTTGCTACTGCTGGGCATGATGCGCCATTGTGAGGTGTCCGTGCTAAGCGGCTATAAAGTATAAGTGACCGCCGCCGTAAATTTTAACATCAATGAGATTACTCTATAGCTAAACGCTTTGGAAACCTCAACTAATCCACCGGACCTCCCTTCCATATTTAGAAGTTCTCTCCCAAATGTATCTCGTCAACCATGTTAACCAGCACACTTTTCCATCGGGTGACATCCTTCAAAAATCGCAAGCAAATGCCAACGATTTTTGGCCCGAGCAGAACGTGCTGCATACGCACATCCATACGTGGAGTATATGCTGGGGTTCGGCATCCACCGGCTGTACAGGTAACCAAAAAGTCACCGCCACGGATACCTTTTCGCTATGCACATACGTACAAGTCTTGGCTCACAAAAAGATCCAGTCAATGGCTCAACTACAACACGCTGACCTCTTAGATAGTCTCGTTTGATATTCGAGCGTATAGTCGTTTTTTCGTCAAAGCAGTGTATATATATATATATATATATATATATATATATATATATATATATATATAATATATATATATATATATATATATATATATAATTTTTTTTTATATGCTGAAACCTCTCAGCATTAATATGGGGGATTACGGGAATCGTGATGTACATGCGCCACCACAGCCAGTGACTAGTGTGGGACTCACAAACCCACTAACACCCGCCTCCCCCCCACCCCCAGGGAACGGTAACTATATATATATATATAAAAAATATATATATATATATATATATATATACATATATATATAAAAAAAAATATATATATATATATAGGCACCAAGTTGCATAAAACCGTAAATAGAATATGCAAGCATTTAGATTCTATGGTAGCAATTGCGTGGATTGCAGATGTGGTTTCCAGACACCCTAAATTTGCACAATTACCAGCATGATACATTGCGCCCCGACTGTTACAATTTTAATTTACGATTTCACGCAACTTGGTGCGGATATATATATATATATATATGTACAGTTTCGATTGATATACCCTTAGTCTCGTCGACGACCAATCAGAGCCAATGAGGAAGGCACAAAAAAATAAAACAGGAGCTTTTGTTGCTTTGAAACGGAATGTTTGCTGGCGGCAAGCAAAAGCTCTCTCTGCCGCTTGAGAGAGGCGCACACACTTTCTAAATCGGGACGTTTACTTGAGCAAAAACAACGGAAAACAGAGGCGAAAACGGGGCCTGAAAAACAAACACTACACGACGATGCATGCGGGGTCGTCGTCATCGCCATGATGCCGCGACCACAAAATGAAGTGAACTTTTGGCTAGCTCGTGAGTCGTCGTCGTCGTGAGGTCACTCGCCTTGCACGGCCTTAATTGTTGTCCTCATCTCCCTCCCCCCCTCTCTCTCTCTCTCTATCTCTCTCTGTCTCTCTAGCCCTCTCATTGTTTGACCCCCCCGCTTTGCTTTTCTCTTGAGCGGTGGTTCCGTTCCTGTCAACAGAAGTCTACTTACTTATTCACTTTGCATTGATTTCGACCGGGGTGCGTTGACACGAGCTTCGACTTCATAGACGCCTCGCTATCATTATAACTCTATCGCGATCAATCTCGCCGCGTTTCTGTTCGTCCGGACGTTCGGCGGCCGTCAACCAGAACAGACGTTTCTCTTGTCGCTTATCCCCGTTTTGTCGTACGTCGTATGGCGGCCTCGTTTAGGACAAATGACGCATTGTGTTACCTATTCGACGGGCTTCGGACCATAAATGCAGGGGACCTGCGGTCTCGGTGCTCGTTCGCTTGCTGCCTCTACATGTCTTGCACTTTGCGGCTGTCGTCAATTTACACGTACAAGCGCATCTATGTCATTATTGTTATTATTATTATTATTACATGTTAAACAATGTTACAGTTGTGAGGTCTGAACGTATTATTGCAATGTTTTGTTAAATGATTAGTTCACTCCATGGCGCCTAAAATAGATGCCGTGTTCCCTCTGCAAACGGCCAAGGACAACGCTTGCCTCAAGAATTGACCCTCTCTTCGGTCGTTCGTGACCTCCTGAATTCGCTTACTCAAATCTTTGAGAAATGCTTGGGTTCCCTTGCTGATTGGTCCTAGTGTCTCCATGGCAATAGGCACAAAAATATATATTGTTCCCAGTCCAGCATATTTAAATCGTTTTCTGGCGTCCGCGTACTTTGCTACCCACCCCGGCTCAACAGAGCTGTGGTGTAAATAGGAAGCCGCGGTTGTGCACGAAACCGTTGCATCCCAAGCTAGGGACTTTCCATGTGACCATAATGCAATGGTCACCCCATCAGGTCTTTCTTTGCCAGCGGACACTAAACCTCTCGGTTCAAGTGTAGATGGTATACCGGCTTTCCTAAGGGACCTTATGATCACACCGTTTAGTTCAGCATGTCTGGACGATCTACCGGCGCTCTTCGGGCAACTCAGTGGGTGTAGGCCACTGGAATCCACCATCTCCCCGCACAATTTGCACTGAAACGGCTCGCAGACGCTAGCGCCGATTCTAAGTGCTGACATCATGCGGAGCTATTTTTTATTATTATTATTATTATTATTATTATTATTATTATTATTATTATTATTATTATTATTATTATTATTATTATTATTATTATTATTATCTGAACGTAGTAACAACGCATTGCGATTGCTGTATCGCGATGCGTTGTTATGTGTTGTTGATATAGCCTGGTGGTTCTTCTTTACTCATTCCCTATGGCGCCAAGCTGTTGTTGGTGTCTAATCAATCACCTGCGTGCATATTCAATCAGTGCTACCACTCACTACGGCATTATTCATAGATTAACTGGTACAAACAAGTCACCGTTGATTGATTTGCTTGCGCAAAACGTTACCACCTTTAATAACCTTGGCCCCTCTCTCATTGGTGTATAGTGAGTCCAGCAGCTAGCTCAGGACGCCTCTCTTAGGCCTTGTTGTCACGCTTGGCAAACGGTCCACACAGTCGCCGATGGACGACGATCGGTCGACGACACGTTAATCACAATAGGAGACTAGAAATATGTATACACAGTACTGTATCGGGACGGGCCGGCAACGACAACATACGGTATCGTCAGCCACGCCAACAGGTCAGTCCTTTCAGCCTCGACAGCATTGAAGATGAAGGGATCGAATAAAACGAAAGCAACGACAGCAACAAGAAAACGTGTCGTTGCAGCGACATTTGTAGGCCGCGCACTTATGCATGCTACTATGAAGACTAAACGTAACTGCTGTTCGTCAGGCTGCCATGGCTGCCTTGTTAAGATGACCCACACTTTGCGCCTGGACCTCAGCGTGTGGACAGGCCAACACAATCCGGGGCCAGAGGAACTGGTCCGTCCATCTGCTCCATCGGACAACGGCTATTATCACCACCGCCACCACCACCACGGCCCGCTGAGTCTGTTGTCAGTGTATCTAGGTAAAGTAGGCGAATACTAATGATGACGTATACACTACTGAAGCCCGTAGACTCATAATGACAAGATAAACATTGGCAAAGGTGCTGTTGCAACCGTGGGAACCAAAATCCAAGATGAAGGCCGTTGTGGTCGGCAGGTATCTCTACTGGGCGTTATGTTTCATACAAGGACAATAACCACCATTACCGCGTTACGATAGAAGGAATGAATAATAATCGTAATGTCAACAACCAAAACAACAACAGAAGGCCCAACAATATAAACAACATATACTCAACAAGATCACCTCACGCGTGGGCGGAACGCCCGGTCAGCATCCGGTGATATCGCCTGACGCGGCTGATCGCGGCGTGCAGGATGAGGCAGGATGATGACAACGATGCTACATCTATGCGACAGCCACTTCTTTCGGCTCTGCGTCTGGCCTGCGGGCAGCCGCAGGTGACATGGGAATAAGGCCAGAAGCGACAGAAGCACGAAAAGCAATACACATGAAAGGTCGTGCGATGATGGTGATGATCACTAAAGAGGGGGGGGGGCGCTCAAATAAAGCAGGAAGTATTGGGGGCGGACTGCGTATGTGACGTCCCGGAGAAGAGGGCATATGAGGGGCAGATGATCGCTGCCAATTCTGCAATGCAAATTGTCTCGAACAACAGATAAATGGCCGTTCCATTCGTGACGCGTTCGCTGGTGATGGTGTGGGCGGGGGGGGGGGGGGGGCGGTGGTCGAATGCATGAACACCTCCTTTGCAGCCACCCCTTGCTTCCCCTGCTTCTGCATACCAGCGGGGGGTGTACATGTCGATGAGCGATAGCCACCAACCACCAAACCAGAGAAGGTGCGCCGCTTCTTCCTTGAGCCCGCAAAGCAATGCGTCAACGCACTCCCCCCCCCCAAACATCCGAGTTGGTGAGGTCGGCGCCCCGCTCTCACGCTCGTCCGGCAGGCAGCGGGAATAGTACACGTAGAAATAGTATTAGTAATAGTATTAACTATTGCTATAGTGGTGGAAGTAGACACTTAATTGTTTTTTTGTATTTCTAGCAGGGATATCGTACTCCAGATGCAGAAGAGTTTAAAGTGGTGAATTAACAGAAGGAAACGAAAGTGGAGAGATGACACCAATGAATGGGAGAGCCTAAGAACGAGGACCTATCGCAGCGAGTATGCGAGGCGCGTGTGTTGTAGCACAATTTCATGAATGAAATGTCCCGTGTGTAAAATATTTTCAATACGCGGTTAAAGCGCCTCAGCGCTCGGTGTACCCCTCTATGACGACCTCATGGCGGTGATGGCCACAAGTACAAGAGACCTGCATGAGATCAAACTTCAAAAGAAGATGCCGACGGGCATAATGAAAAATTGCCAGAAGTGATACGTAAGTAAATGCTAGGCCAATTGTGTTTTCTGGTAACTAAATCATAGTAACAACTACCTCGTCCGCTGGCGTGAAGAGGCTGCAAATGTCAGCAAACCTCTTATACAGCATAGAATGTATGGAGGTTTGATTGAGTCAAACTTCACGGTGAAACTTCCACATCTTTAGGTTGGCTGTCGAGCTACTAAAAGAGTGTACATCTTCCTACGAATTTCACGGGTGTCAATCTTCGCTAGGAACGATAAATACGACGCTGTGTATGTATGTAATATTCGAGCCTTATAACATGTGAATACAAATGTGTGAAAAAATTCAAAGGTGTAGAAAATACAAAGAAGCTTGGGCAGAACCTTTGGCAGTCGATAAACACGAATACCGCAACTCCATCGCTTCTCGCGATTTCTCCTGTACCAGCGTCTACTTGTTGAATCCGCTGTTGATATTTTGTTATCGTTGCTGTTCATGTAATGCTTAAGGAGAAGATCAAAGAAACAAGCCTCGCCGGCGGACGGCTCTGATTATTTCTGCAGCTTTCCGTGACCTTTCTGCTCTGTAAGCTTACTGAAGCAATCCTAGTTAGATGGAGTAACTCGAACTAGATTGAGTAACTTGAGCTAGATGGAGTAATGCTATCTTAATGGAGATATTTGAGCTAGTTAGAGCTGTAAAAGCTAGATTTCTCTGAGCGATATTCGCCTGAATTCACTCGAGCCAGAAAACGCTGCATGAGTTGGATGGGCTAGATTTTAAGTCGAGCTACATTAGCGATAAATCGACTCAGCTGCTGGCACTGTACGAATTAGATGGGCTTTATTTTTATGATCCGTATTAGCTAGAAATCCGGGCTATACAGCGCTATATGAGTTAGCTGAGCTAGAATTCTATGAGCTAGCTGAATTAGGTAGCAATCTGAGCTAGATGACGCTTTATGAGCTAGATGTCTATAAGTTGCATTGGCTAGAAATCTGAGATAGATGACACCGTAGGAGCCAGAAATCCAAGTTAGATGCCGCTGCTGCGTAAGCTAGAATTCCAAGCTTGATTGAACTGCATAGGCTCGAAACTAGATGGCACTATGGGAGCTAGAAATCCGAACTAGATGGCGCTGCATGAACTAGAAAGTTAAGCTTGATGAAACTGCATGAGCTAGAAATCCGGGCCAGATGGCGGCGCTGTATGAGCCAAAAATCCGAGCTAGATGACGCACTATATAGGCCGAATGAGCTAGATCTCTATAAACTACATGAACTAGAATTCCGAGCGAGATGGAGTTTTATGAGCCATAAATCCAAGCTGCATGAGCTAGAACTCTGAGCTGATGGCGCTGGATGAGCGTTTCGATAGTGCGATTAAGTTCTAATTAGGAATCATAGAAAGTTGCAACCAATTTTCGTTTGCCACCTGTCTATATATATATATATATATCGATTTGCCTCTATAAACCGAGAGGGATTCAGAGGGAGGAAATAAGATGAAGGAGAGTTAAGAAGGTGCTCTCTTGCATCTCCCACGCATGTGCGACCGTGTACGTACAGCTGTGCGCGCTAGTGTGGCGTTTGCCGTTGGGACTATAGTAAAAGTCAAACGCAGAAGAAGCCTTCGTTTCTATCTTCTTCTTCGTCTTTTCTTCTTCTTCTCCTCCTTATTTTCCTTGTTTTTGCTTTTTTCTTCTCCAGCATTATCAGCAGGTATCAGCAGCAGAAGCATAGGACAGGTGCTGTAGCAGTAGCGGAGATACTACCGACATCACCTACCTAGCACATCACTACATCTGCCACCGCCGCCTCTTCCAGAACCGCGGCGTCAAAACCGGACGAAACTAAGAAAACGTCTGCCGGACAAGGAAAACCGCAATGGGCGCCCGGTCAAAACCGGACGAAACTAAGAAAACGTCTGCCGGACAAGGAAAACCGCAATGGCGCCCGTTCTTGCCCATTGTCAACAACTCCATCGTTGTTCACCACCGCCTGGCATGCCATCACCTCTCGACGTTTACAACATCCGCGCAGATGCTCTGTTTTTGCTGTGGTCTCGTTTGCTTTCGTTCTTTAAAGTTAGATTTCCCTATGCCTATCTGGTGGACCACTACCCGACCGAGTCGCCCAAAAAGGCGCTCGCACCTACCTGGTGCGGGTCGGCCGCAGCAGCAACAACAACAACAAATTGGGTCATGTCCCCCAATTATCACTGGCCACCCTAAACTACTGCTAGAGAGACACTGTTACCAGACTGCAAGCACGGACGTTAGGCACTACTGCTATTACTACAGCGGCATGCATACGAATGGTCCGTTAGTGGACAACATCTGCCGGTCATCAGATCGTCTCTGTCGCTAGGTCTGACAGTCTCTCGACACCGACAAACGACGGCATCCTTGTCGACACAGATGATGACACCCGCTGTTCCCTCTCTATCCATCCAACCGGTAGCGTCTGATTGTCCTCTACTAATCTCGACGGCAGTCGCTATTCTACCGTCGAGTTCGTCGTAATGGCGGCACCCGTCGCTACTTGACTGAGTCGCAGTAGTACATCCAGTAGTCATAGGGGTGGTAGTAATAGTATTAGTAGTAGTAGTATTAGTACTAATAGTATGAGCGACAGTAGTAGGAACAATCGTAGCAACTTCATATGGGACTTCATGCTGGTGCGCCGAGTGACCTGCTCCTTCTTCACATCCTCGACTTGGGTGGCATCGGCGCCCTCGTTCTTGTCCATCAAGGATCTCCGGTCATCGTCGTTCTCGGGTGATCATCCGAATACTGCCTCTCCATCTCTTCTCTCTGACCATACTTTCGCGTTCGTTCTCTCAAACCTATCTCCCTCGCGCTTTCTGTATATCTCCCTCTCTCTCTCTCTCTCTCGAGCGCGCGCGCGTCCTCTCTCCACATCCATGCAATACACTCGCTGACGCGTATGTAATGCATATAAATTGTTGCACTCGTCCACCCGCTACGCTAGCCAGCCCGTTCCGTCCGCCACCTGCTTGTCTGGCCCGATGGAGGCCTTAGCACTACGACCTCGGGCTCCTTCTTCTTTAGCTTCCCACCGCTCTCGTCGAGAGAGGAGAACATACTGAGAGGGCTGTACTAAAGCCCTCCGTATGTTCGCCTTCATCATTGCCCCAATGGCCTCACACGGCAGTCAAGCTCTCAAGTGCAATCAACTCAACTACAGACCCTGCCCGACAAGGGCAAACCTACATTAAGCAGAGCCCTGAAACGACTGCCCAAATTTATCTTGTCTGCTTATTCAACAATATACCGCTATTGTCTGTATTGTAAATTTAACCTGCCGAAAATACCAGCTAAATCTTTCAATATGAAGAAAAGGTGGTCAAAGTGGGCCCCAAATTGTTCTCAACTGAAGACACGACTAGTTACGCGGTAAATGGTTTAATAATGCAGTTTACAGCACAGTATGTTTTCAGGACTGCAATGAACTATGTATCTGTGATAGATGTGAGAAATAGTGGAAGGGATATCATGCTGGCAACTGCTGGAGGGTATCCTCACTAAGCAGCTGGACTTTGTGAATCAGACTGCTGTTCTGGTTTATTAACGTGAGGCCGATTTTATACCTAACAGAGGTGATTAATAAACAAAACTTCTTATATATATCCCTTGCCCTCTGTTGTAGCAGTGGCAGCAGACCAACAGACCAAACAATTTAACATGACAAACACACAACGATGAGAGCAGTGATACTCAAACAACGCTAGTAGGAAACGAAACGAAGATAAAATAATAGGAACGCGACCATAACACGACAGCAGTTGACAAACAACATCAATGATACCACTTCTAGCAGTAGCGGCAATAGGAAGAGTAGCAACAGCAATAACAACAACCACAACAAAAGGAAACTGCAATATCAGCGGCAGCATCAAAGCGTCATAGCAACAAGACAAACAACCCCCGATCGCCCCCGCTGCTGCCTACAGTGAGCCTAGTCTCGCGGCGAGCAGTTGGGGTGCATTCTTCCTTCCGAGATGGACGCATCTCAAGACCGATAGAAGGCGCCACCGGCCAACCCAATCTGTCGTTGATCGACGGACCGACAACCAACAGCTTGCTTGCCCAGGCTCAGTGCGCATCGACGCATTGTCAACAGTGATGATCGTTGTCCTTCGGCGACATGGCTTGCATGCATTTCCTTGTTGGGCAGGATTGGGTCGTTTCCTAAGAGCAGCAACAACGCATGCGATCGACGATCGACGCATCATTTCCGCTAGTCATCGTATTGGTGTTTTACCGCGGCCGCGCCCTAGTTGCGGTCGCCGATGGCAGTGGCGGTGGCGAGATGACCTGATGCATCTGCGGGGCGTACTACTATAACAGTATGAAGATGACTAGGTTCTGGTGGCTGAATAAACTGCAGAATCGCTGTTTCGACACAGCCGTCGTCGCTGTGGAAGTCGGTGGTGTTGTTGCGTTGTCGTTACTGGTGCGATTGTGTTGTTGCTGTTTTTGTTTTCTTGCTGCTCTGGTTATTGTTGTAATTGTTGTTGTAGACGACGAGCACCACCTCATCGAGTCTTGGCAAGGCGCAACGTCGTGCAACGCAAATGAAGATACCTACGATGTAGGAAGAGAGAACAAAGTAGCCCATTCATTCTTGTTTCTCTCTCTCTCTCTCTCGTTCCTATTTGACACATTCTCTCACTCGTTCCGATTTGACACATTTTCTCACTCGTTCCTATTTGACACATTCTCTCACTCGTTCCTATTTGACACATTCTCTCACTCGTTCCTATTTGACACATGTGTGTACAAAGACAAAACGCAGATCGCCCCGATACATCCAGAGAGAGCGAGTGGGGAGCGCCGACGTGTGGCCGGGGGCTCCTAACCTCTCTCACTCTAACATACACTCCCTCATTTCCGCTGTTGCGCCTCCTATGTTGCCTTAAGGATGGTCACCATTGTCGTCATTGCTGTTGTTGTTGGCGTCGTCGTCATAAGCCGACGTAGCACGTCTGCGCGTCGGTTCTATTGCACCACGTCTCGTTCTACCTGCCCTGCTGACTAGGGCTGGCTCACTCGTCGCCTTTAGGTTGCGTCGCGTCTCGTCCAGACTAGGAGGCGGCGGCGGCGGCGCCGGTAGTAGTGGCGAGTGGGCGGTGAAAGCGCCTACGGGTTTAAATCTCAACCTGCCACATGAAAAGCCCCCCTAACCCTGCGAAAGCGCCCCACATACATCGAAGGTGCGCTCGACCGGCCAGGCCGACGACTCAGAACAAAGGTACTAGTCCACGGCGTCATAGTGAAAGTAGTCGGACGCACAGACGCTTAGAAAGTGGCCCGGGGAATGGACCAAAACACCAGTAGACAAGTCAGCAGCCTAGATCATACACCATAGCCCAGAGAAATAGTTTAGCAAAGTTAGAGCAGGAAGACTAGACTGCACAGGTTCCGCCTGCAAACAGTCATTCCTTGCCCTTATTACATGAATAAAAGAACATTCTATTCTATTCTATCTGGCTGCGGAGGTATTAACTGGAAAGGGGATGTTGCTTTTCTAAAGAATGCCTGCGTGAGACAGGTATGGTTCCAGATACTAAGTGTCTCATGTCAAGAAGGACAGGCGAGGAGGATGACGCAACTCACACATATTCTTCTGCCCACCACCGGCGAACGTACGGGAGGATTCACCGGCAATAACGCCTCCGGACACGACGGTGACAAACATCGTCACCGCCAACCCTCGATGATGAATACAGAGCAGACAAGCAGGTCATCATAATGCTGGTGGGCAGCAGAATGAGGAGCGATAACGAAATATGAAGTCGAACGTTTCATCAGTAAAGTCAAACGAAAGTAGTTTCGATGCAAATGTATGTAACATATAAGTATTGTATATAATACGTATTGCTAGTAGTATGTGCCATCATCCCCTCACTGCTAACCTGCTAAGCGATAGATGCCGACCACTAGTTCCAGAGAGCCAAATTCCGGCAAGCAGCAACAATAAACAGCGGCAACGGCCGCTATAGCCAGCATTAAACACCTCATGCTAGAATTCAATGCTTGCAGCAACAGAAGCAGCAGCAGCAGCGGACATCTTCGTATTGCCCGAGGTCGAAAGACGAAGTCCGCCCGACCGCCAGGTTTTTCCTTTCTTTCAGTCAATTGTCCACGGTGTTTTCCGAGAGAGACAGCAAAGCCCGGCCGAACCAGCCGGCCAGTAGCTATACGTGCCGGCGTCACTCTTCACCTGCCGCTGCAGGGTAGCAGAATAGCAGAACGGTAAACTAAACTCATACTGGTAGCAGTATTAGGGATCGTAAAAACAGCAACAGCTGCTATTCCTGGTGTAACGGTAGTGAAAATATCAGCAGAGCGTTACTTACTAGCCGGTTTCCGGTGAGAGTTCCGCTGGAGTGCACAATCTATGTTGCCCCTTCCCGCCTGCCCACGAGTCTTCGTCTCATCGCCTCTTCTTGTCTTCGAAGTCGGCAAGCATAAACCTCGCACGTCATGGCAAGCCCAATGCCGTTGTGGAGCTTTTTTCTACCTCCCCCTCTCTCTCTATCCCTCTCTCTCTCGCCCTCTTCCCGCTCATACTATTTGCGTCTCTCTCTCTCTCTTTCTCTGATTCTCGAAACGGCTTTTGGTGTGGGCCAACGTTTCTTTTTGTGATCTTCCCGAGCGTCAAAATGGCGCCGCCAGCGTAAGCAGTAATAATGCAACAGTAAGCAGTGCCAGTTTCACAGGGTGCGTTTCGAAGAGCAATGCTAAAAGGAGGGAAATGAAGTGAGGAAGAGAGCAAAAAGGGGCCGGGGCTCGAGGAGGACAACGCACAACCTCCGTTCCGTTGTGACAGCTGCTAACTGCCGCCTGCCAGAAATTGCCACAAAGCCGGAACTCCTTCCTACATTAACGAACGGCCACGAACAGCAATCGTCGTCGTCTTACAGAACGAGCGCGCAACGAAATCCAATAGCCATGACGCAGGCGGTTGATAGAGGGGCAAACGGCCTATAATAACGGGCGGAGGGAATGCTGCCATAGCTAACGTTGTAGACGTAAATACACCCGACGAGGGCCCAAACTTCATCGATTTGTCGCTTTAGAATCGACGCGGGATCATGAGCAAAAGAGGAAACAAATCACAGTCCAACAACAACCCTAGAATAATAGACGCACATAGCTCAATATCAATTTGATTTGAGGATTTAGTTAATTCGGTTAGATGTAGAAGAGCTCATTCTTGAGTGCGGTCTCTTGAGTGCGCCTCAGCGCTTCATGGCGCATCAGGAATTCGAGCGTTTTGGGGTCAGAGGACAGATGACTTCGAGGCCGACAAAGACGATCTCATGCTATCGCTGACGACGAAGCAACGTCAAAAAAGAACACCAATTCCGCACCGTCGAGCAGGGCTTTTTCGTCCATCACGGCCGTACTAACCGAAAACCAAACGTATGACGTAGGGCAAGAAAAAATGTAGGTCGACGTTCCATCATCTAAGCTAAACAAATCATGCGCAATATTATATATATATATATATATATATATAGAGAGAGAGAGAGGAGGGAGGGATACATAACTACCTATAGAGAAATAGTGCGTATATGTACAGGGAGCGCCAGTTAAATTCAAATAAACTGTGGCCTCTAGTAAAATCAGCCTCTAGTAATAAAAATGTTTTTGCTATAAGGGCACCTATAATAACAGGTTTGGACTCGTTGTGTCAGCAACCTCTCGCAACTTCTAGGTTGTGGAGACTTGTAAGAGCCTCGCTCAACTACGCCCCGCACAAAAATAACTCCAGAAGATTTAAATCTGGATTGTTTGATGACCCAAGAGTGCTTCGACTAGAACATCCACTTCTCTTTGGTTCGCCTTACGCGGTGGTAATTATGGCGGTGTGGCGCGACGACAGGGCGATTCAGAAGTTTATCTCCCAAAGGAAGATTTCTCGCTGATTTTAAACCGGCCCGCGCCAATCGTCGGTAAGATCGTCGTCGGGCTTGCTATTTGTTGGCATACGGTTGATGCAGGCGTGGACTACGAAGAGGAGAAGCATAGTGTGTTACGAGAGAGCATGCGAACACGCACGCTTCGACGAGCAGCGGTGTTGCAAACGCGGCCGGCCAGTCGTCGTTGTGGTCAGTCGTTGCCCATCGGCTTAGTATGCTGCTAAGCTATGCAATCATCGGCATTGTGAAAAGGCGTCGTATCAACATGCACGACGACCGTAGAAGCCTCTGCCAGCGAATCAGCGGCTATGAGCGGGAGTAGCAATCGTTCGTAGTGGTAGCAGTGGTGACCGTACAAGAGCGAGTGGTGTCCCACCACCACCACTAAGATACCCCGCCGAGATCCAGGCACAGTGCACAGTGCTCTCTCATAGTCGGCCCAATGGTGTAGATGGTCAACATTTGTGCCGATTCCCGTAGGCCAGAAGTGTATATATATATATATATATATATATATATACACATACATACACATGTATGTATATATATACACATACTACGACGATCGTATATATATATATATACATGAAAAGCGTACGACGTTTGCAACGAGGTGTGTGAAACGGCAGCAGAATCGCATCACTCAACACAAGTCGGCGGCGGCGGAGCACTCGACATGAAAAGTTCGCCGCTGCCACCGGAGTAAAACTGCAAGAAACAAAAGTTGTGACTTGGTGACCATTACGCCCCCTCCTTCGGCTGGGGCATCGTTGCCGTTGTTGCGCATGCTGTTGTTGTTCTTGTTGTTGTTGATGTTGATGACGTCCTCATTCCGCTCGTCGTTACAGAGGAAAAGGGTTAGAGGAATGGAGCCGGTGCAGAGACGGCAATATGGGGGACAAAACAAAATAACCATACGTTGGCACTAATGTTGCTCAAAGGTCGGCAGTGCCGAAATCAGTGCAGTTGTCGAAATAGCCGTAGCAGCAGCAGCAGCCACCGAACGTCAGTCGTCAGCGAACAGAGTACGGGGTAGCAGCTGAGGCACTCTAGTAGCAGCATCGCAGACCCGTTGTGACGTTGGTTGAGCCCGGTGACGGGCCTCGCCTGTTCCCATCAGCCATAACGCCATCATAGCAACACTACATAAGTAACGACAACAACAACAACATCAACAGCAACAACAACAACAACAACAACAGCAACAACAACAACAACAACAACAACAACACCAGCAGCAGCTATAGCAACAGCGACAACAACGGCCACGTCTGGACAACGCGAGGTGGGCGCATTTGCGAAAAACACGGCCCATTTGACACGAGCCCAGCGGCGCCGGTGCTGTCGTCTGGAGGGGGGGAAGTCAAGGCAGCGGTGATGCGGGCCTACCTAACTCGGCCTCCTCGTTGCGGCTTCCTCGCTTCATGCATTTGCTGGCCCCCGACTTCAATGAAAGGCTCCCGGAAAGAGACTCGGGCGCCTTCTTCGTCTTGTCCTGCCGAGCGCTGCCGCCGGCAGGTCCTTACTCTTGGCCTGGCTGCCTCTACTAAGAACGCCGCTTGTCGCGAGCCACGGCGGCCCCTTATTCCTCTAATGGTAGCGGTGGTCGAGCAACGACAGCGTTACGTGGCGTTAGGTTTCTTCGGCTCAACAATAACAACCGCAACAACGACGACGACGACAATGACAACAACGACGACGACAACAACAACAACAATAAAAATAACCATTCTAACTCGAACGGCGGCGGCCACCGCCCTCCTCACGAGGGCCAGACGTATTTATAATTTTGGCTAAAGACAAGCAAAGCCAAGAGCCCACCTTGGTAATAGACATACATTCAACATGCAATGTGAATTATAGATATCGGCCTAGAAGTTATATATATATTATATATATCAGTCCTAGTATTTCGAATTGGTAAAATTGAACCGAAACCACCAAGGTCTTCCGGCTTGTTCTAGGTTTGTCTCCAATTTGAGAGAATACATTCATCAACTTCACGCCGGCCAATTTTTTTTAATCGGTAGCGGCGTTTATTGTTTCAGTTTGATTCGAATAAGTAAAAAAAAAACTATTTTTAGGGCGCCGAAAATGGAGGCACCAAGTTGCATGTTAAAAACCAAATAGTACGTTTTGAAATGGTGGAAATGTTACGAACTATTTATGGTGATTACGCAGTGTCTCGAAACACTGTGTATATGTGATACTGTCAATTTCGCAACGGACGTGAATAGGCCGAAGATGACCGTTGTTTGGGAAGGACTTAGAGGTTAATTACAGAAGAAGACGTTAAAAAAATCGTTATATTGTACTCAGAATATAACTGTCAGCGCTGACGAAATGGATATATCTCGTGAATCAGTTGTCACAGTCTTGACCGATATTTTACGCGTCAGAAGACTGGCAGCGAAATGCGTTCTTAAAATGTTGAATTTCCGGCAAATAAACGGCCATCGGAAAATGTCCTAATTAAGTTTCAGGCGGTAATAGAAACCCCCCGATTGCATCAGAGATTACAGGAGACAATTTTTGGATAGATGGTTACAACATCGAGAGAAAAGCCCAATCATTTCAGTAGTGTTTCCAAGTAGAGAATTGATCAAGAACTCCAATTTCTATATTTCCCCAAACTCCCTATTTGCCGGACGTGGCTCCGCGAAACTTTTCCTATTCATATGGGAAAAATAGAAAAAAATGACGTTTTGAGACTATTCCAAAGGATGCGTTTAAAACTTGCCCGTCACGATATTAAAATCGCAGGCCATCGCTATACCACGGTGTCCCGCCGAGTTGAATATATATATATATATACATGGAAAACGGTGACAAACTTCTTAGCGAGTGCGGTCATGGTCCACTGTTGGGATCTAGGCAGAAAGGTCCACTACGAACACCATGATCGTAGCACACATTAAGTGATGCGCGGAATACAAAGAAGGCAGGCAAGACGGTAAAAGCATGCATGCAGGAAAAACGCGACGCCGCGCAAATTCCACCACCGTGTCGTGGCCAAGCAAATCGGCGTTCTAAACTTGTGGCATTTCCCCCCCAAATCAAACAAGCAGAAGCATAGGATGAAAATGCGAGAAAAATGCGACGACGAGAAACCAGAACAAGACGAAGCAGAAGTACAAGAAAAAAGAAAAGAAGGAGAAGATTGTTCTCCTATATGATCTCCTGGGCTAAGTGGGCGTTAAGAGAACTCTTGTTGCCTGCAGCCCTGCGTCTGCTACTGCCGCGACACGCGTTGCCGTGCACGCTCGAATTTTCGCGCGCAGAATCACTGAGTAGCAACGAGGCAAGGCGGGGGGTGGGGGGGGGGGGGAGCTTTCTCAATCCGACCAGCGTATCCGCCTCGTGGCAATCGCGGCAGGACTTGCAGGAATACCACCACAGGAAACCATCACGGCACACGCACGTATACACACACACACACAGATACAGGCAGAAGATCAGGCGCAGGCACCGCAGGCATAGGTCGCCGGCAGGACGTACAGACGACACATCGCTAAACCTGGTCCATCGACTTCTACACATGGTACAGGACATACGACATGCCAGAGCCACCCACGCACGCAGCAAATACACGGACTGAAGCGGTCGGAGCAGCGGCGTCGCCACCGCCGCCGCCTACCCAGGGTTTAGGGGTCGCCGGAAGCAGTTTTGGCAAGCGTGCCAACGAGCCAATCCGGATCATCTGCCTGGCGTCAGTTGGATGTCGAATGACGACGGCGACGACGAATGACAACTGCAACAACAATAACCACAACAACAACAACAATAACCACAACAACAACAACAATAACCACAGCCACAACAACAACAACAACAACAACGAGGACAATGTCGTGGATTAAGACTCAACAATCGCAGAATATACAGTACGCCATCGCCATTTGGCGGGCTGGCAGCGGGTGTTCATTGAGCAAGTCATTATTGTTTTTCGTTGTATGCCACGATAACAACAACAACAGCAACGGCGCCGACGACGACGACGACAATCACGACAAAGACGTCAAGGATGAGAGAGAGAGAAAACGAGAAAGATAAGAAGGAAAACGACGAAACGATGTTAAGGGGGAGAAGCAAACGCGGCGAACAGGATGCTCCCACTTTACACGATCTCAGATTGGGCCGCTATCACGACGCATAGAGTCGAAGCAGATCCAATGCACGCACCTACGGCCGAGAGACGCGCACCAGATACAGTCCTAGACATCGGCGTTTCCGACCCGTGGGGTGCCGAGCTCTCTCTTCTTATTTTCCTTTCTTATTCCCTCCTTCCCTTCCCCCCCCCTCTCTCTCTCTCTCTACGTTTCTCCATTGCGCACGGAGTTGTACCTGCTGCCAGAGAAGATTTGTTGCCGCCGGTTTTATTACCACCCTATGTAAGGAGGATGTAGAACGAAGAGGCAAGATGCAACGACGACAAGAAACAAAAGCCGTGTATCGTATCTTGCACCATTGCAATTGCTGCTGCTGCTGCTGATACAACTACATGCTGCTACAGATCAAAGTCTATGTAGCTTCATTGTAGAGCATTTCCCTGTAACGGTTAATGCAATACGTACGGACGATGTAACGACGAAGGCCATAGGCGACCAGGTACCGCTAGATAGCTTGCTTGCTTAGCTGAGGGTTGCTCGCTGGCTGGCTACGTATGCAGGTCGTAGCTACATGTGATGTCGCTGATCGAACTGCTGGCCTTTTCGTGCATCGTTGCTTCCCCGTAAGAAGAAAAGGCGGTTCTCGTTTCACTCGTGTCGGCGTCCAAAGTCAACGAGCGTTCGACCACTCTTAGCAGCAGAAGTAACAGCTGTAGTAGGTGTACCCGGCGAAGGTTTGCCTGTCTTTTACTTTGCCCCTCTATCTCGCTTGGCGCTCACGCCTCTGGATATACTCAATTGTCACCTCAGGACAAGACAACGCTGTCCGGATTGGCTTGCTCTGGTCTCCATTGCTCTGGTGTCTGTATCGGCGCCTCTTTGCCCGCTTTTCCTGCGCCCCATTTTTGTGGCAGAGCATAGGCCGAACAAACACATTGCCCCGGCCACTCATGGATGCGTTCGGCAGTAACCCTATCTATGTTTTGAAGTCGCGGAAAGCAATTCAAAGGTGGCCGGACGTCGAATCAAATCTGCGAAATTCCGCATGCAGATAAGAGAACGCATCCATTGTTTGATGTAGCTCAGTAATGGGGCTTACGGGCCCCTATAGACTATAGACACATGTTTATGTATGTTACAATAAACGCGTGAGGAGATCTACTACATCCACACGGGTCATTAATAGTTTAATTGATTTTTTTTATTTCTATGACACATGTGTAACACGGTGGAGCTAATAAATACCTATACTGCACTCTCACGTTCTTCTCGTTTATGGATTGAGCACTTTCGAACGAAATAGCCCCCTTCTTCGTAATTTCGACCTATTTTATCTCTGCGCCCATTTTTACACCAAATGGTTTCTCTACTTCTAAGTCCCTAGTCTCAGCTAATCGTTCACACTTCCTAACTAAATAACCCAACAATTCATCTCCCTTCCCACAAACTCGGCTGACTGTTGTTTCTAACTCCTCATAACATGACCGCTGCACCCTTGTGTCTAACATACCTGCTCTCACATCTGCTAAAGGTTCGCCGCCTTTTGTAGTATCGTATGATTAATCTGCACCACCCCGTGCCACGGCACCATCCGCACTGCCTTCATACCCCAGTTTACATCGTGTAAACTAAATTTCTCCGTAAGTTATGCACGCCATATCTGTGTGTATACTGTCCTTACCCTACTTTTCATTTGCCTACTGGGTACATTGTTGTATGCTCATTACTGACAGCTAAACCCCAGTTTGCTTTGGCTCCCGTTGCATTTTACCCACAATGTCCTGTTAAGCCATCGTTTGTAATTTATTACCCTAATTCTTCTACCGTGTCTCAGCCTACTGCGTACTTTATTTTCGATACATTTTGAGATCCCCTTTTTTTAAGAAACTCTGAGCTACATTCGAAAAGACACCAAATACACATTACCAACATACATTCCTCAGAACTCCTTCTAATTTTCTCCATAGGCGCGAGCTATGCACCAGGACGGAATTTGCAAATGTCAGTTGTGGCACACACCTTGCTTTCCAAATGTCCCTTGCAACCACATATCTGTTCACACCTTACCGAATTCCTCACCTTGTCTGCTTTCTTTAACCTAAGCATAACTTGCTCTCTCGGCAACTCTTCCTTCGACAATATAGTCACCTCTCAAGATGTATATATAACCAGATACCCCAACTCTCTCTGTAGTCTCAACTTTCGTCCTGAAAGTATCCTGCAATGTTTTGAGAGAGAGCGAGAGAGACAGAGAGAGAGATAGAGAGAAGAAAAGGACTACAGAAAATTATAAGGATACAAGAGCAGGGGAAAATTATATGAGCTAGGCCGTTTAGCTGGAAGGAAAGACGCATAAGTAGAAATTAGGCAAAATTATAGGGTGACAGGTCAGGTCAGACTGACAAGATAAACCAGTCAATAGTTGCGGCGATAAAAGTGCTGATGGCAAAGGGTCAGGCGGCAGATATGTATGGCTGAACGAGGCCAACGAGGTGTTGTTCGGCAGCTTCGTGAGCCTGCGAGCTCGGCGGCCGCTCGGTCGACTTATTATGGAACGTGTATGGAAAGGGAATGGCGGCCATGAAAGATACAACGTCACGGGCTAGAACGGCGCAACGACGCAGAACGAACGCGAGCCTAGTCAGTGTTGCGGCGAGCTCCTTGCGAGGATGACCACCGCGTCGGTCGAAAAGCGTCAGCAGTAGTGTCGGTCATTCGTACAGATCCGAACGTCTTTAGGAGACTGTTCGCGTCTACCGCTGTCCGTGGTCGGAGCAGCAGCCGCTTCTACCTCCGCTGTCGCCGCCGCCGGCGACGCACGGATGACAGAGGGGAATTTAATATGAAAAGCAACCCCAAAAAACTGGCGTTTGTAATTTTCTCTCCCCTTTAGTCTCTCCCGTACTCTCTCTCTCTCCTTACTGTCCATGAGTTCAGACATTCGCCTCTGAAGGCGGAAGTAGAGAGAAACAACGGAGGGTCAGCAAGAGTGAGATAAAGTTGGCTAGACATAGGCGGATTGAGGGAAAGAGAGACAGCGACGTCCAACGAACGGTGGGACTTAGGACTACAGGAGAGCGTAGTCCAGTGGCTAACCAATGGCATGGGACTGGGAGCGAGGGAAGAGCTGTAAGCGTAGAACAATGCCAAAAAAAGGACAGAAAAGGTATTGCTCTCGGGCAACTTCGTTTTTGGTGGCAGCAGCAGCAACAGCCCCCCGCAGCAGCACTCGCAACGGCAATGCTGCGCGGTGGATCGCTCCTCTCGTCGTCTATAGGAAGCCTCACGAGAGGACAATTCTTAGGTTTTGTCTCTGTTTCCTCCTGATATATATATATATATATATATATATATACACGAGTACATGTCGCTGTCCCTTGCACTATTTTTCTATATTTCGCTTTCTCCGTCTTTCTGTTCCTTTAATTACTATAGCGTTCTCCTCTGTGGCGCGGGACTGATTTCCATTCCCGTCTGCAGGGCAAGCTTTTCATTGCGCTATGCCGTAACAGTGGCACTGGTTTGGTTCTCTTTGTTGTACAGACAGGCAAACAAGTCAGTAAGTGACTCAGCCGTCAGTAGTGGGTCGCCTTCGAGACTTTAAAGACGAGGATCAGCGAGCCATAGCAAGGGTGCAGTGCTTTCCCCTTCGGGCCACCGCGAGGTAGAGTCCCTTTCCCCGCCGCTAGAGGTAGAGTAACGATTTCCGATGGAATTCAGACTCCATCCATCCCAGATGCGGCTAGACGGCTCGGCAGACAGACCGGCAGGGCAGGGGGGAGGGGAGGGGGCACACCGACCAGCTCTAAGCAAGTATGAGCGACTGGAAAGCGTATGAACTTCACTCGCGACTCGCGCGCTGATGGCGAAGCTCGCCGCCGAGCCGGGCAGGTCGCGGCGCACGCTCCAGAAGAGCGGCAATGCTCGCATGCCGCCCTGCGCTCTAGTATCCCGTGCACTCCTACAGCTGCTGCTATTACTGACGCCGAGAACGACAACGACAGTCGTTGCCATCGTCGTCACGGTAGGCGGAATAGCCAACACCAGCAAACGAGCGCGGAAGTACACAACATTAGGAGATGCAGTGTATATACCCACGCACGGTGAGTGGGTCTTGTCAGTCGCAAAAACTAAATAAAGAGGTCGTCTTCTTCTTCTCTCAAAGAGAGTGCATAAAAACTCACACGAACGCACATCCACATACGCGCACATTGACTGATTGAAAGTATAGATAGACGCACAACGCCTGAAAGTGCAAGAAGCGTCCGGGCATTGATGCACACCGGTCTAGAGAGCGGGGGTGGCGGCGGGGGTGGTGGCGGCGGTGGTGGTTCGATCGCGAGTGAACAGACAAAAAAACCCCATTGCAATAGAAATGCTTTATGTTCACGGATTCGAGCTGCCGCCACAAACGTCGACTTCGGTTGGTGGGTGGGTGGATACTTTCATGTGTATGCATTGATTTCTCACATATACAAGTTTATGTATACAATGAAATCCTACATTTCGAAGGTTGTTAGGTGTTAGTGCATCAATTGGACGTTCTTGGACAAAACCTAATGCTGTTTTTTTGACTAAAAGTTAGAACCCGTTACCAGTCATTCAAGCCTAACTTACTTTTTTTCTTTTTACCGAGGAGCAAACATAGCGTATCCTTCAAACACATTGACAAATACCTTTTATGAACTCAGAGTGAAAACTGACCACAAAAACGATTCCGTATGAAAACTGGCTACGCATTTGAGCCACGGGCCACAGGCTTTTACCGCTTACGATCTCACTATCATAATTCGCTAATTACATTTATCGCCAGTAATAGTGCGGCCCAGAAACAACACTGAGAGGATATTATTTGCCATTAATTAAATATGAAAACGCCTTTGTTTTACAGCAGTTGTGTGAATAACAACAACAACAACAACTCTACGGCGCAGTTTTGCGCGCTAATGGCCCCTCACAGATGTGGTATCTGTGTTTACTTGCGTACACTCTGTCGGCAAACACGTGTTCACAAGTACGTGTTGCTCAGTCTGGCTCTTCGCCATTTGTCGACTCAACCGAACGATCATTTTCCATCATGAGAGATGCTGAGATAGGATATCCTGCATGGATGGAAAGCAGAAGATTATAGGCGCCGTTGCTGCTGCTACATACATGCATTTATACACATCATATGAAAGACAGATTTTAGAAAATTATGAAAGTGTCATCATACATTTAATAGCTAGCACACAATACACCAGCCTCTCTTGCTTGCATTACGATTACGACTAGTACGATACATGTGTATGTGGGAAAATCTGAACCTCTTTTTTCTTCATCTAGGACTCCTCGCATTCGTCGTAGCGCCACTGCTGCTAACTGTCGGCCACTCTCGTGGCGTGGAAACGGATGCGTCTTCGGGGCTTACTCGTATCAGAGCATAGATGATCCGCGCTCGCTGATGTGGACGGGTTTTTTTACGCCTAATGAAAGAACAACAACAACCGCAGCAACAACAACTGCAAGAAGAACAACAAAAAAAAAACAGCAACAACTGCAGCAGCAAAAGCAACAGCAACAACACTACGTTCATGCGTCAGCCGATCCGCTCACTGCCATATCGCCCTCTAACGCACTCAATGGCCATTTGGCTGCTGTTTCCGTTGCTTTGCGCCCAGCTCCAAAATGCGCGCCTCTGGCTCCCCGGCTCCCCGTTGACGCAGCCTACTTTTCCTACAGTTTTCCTTATGCTGGCATTCGTCGCCACTGACTTCTTCGTCTTCCTCCTCCTCTCATTTTTTTTAAAGTTTTCATTAAAACAGCTGTCGTCCGTCATTGCAAATGAAAACATCCATCAGGAATCCGGTGCTGCTACCGGAAGCAACGTCTACGCAATGCCACGACCACCACGACCACGACCGAAACTGCAACCACCGCAAGATTTACAGCTTGTGTCTTTCACGTATCTCTGTGTACGTGCAGATTTATTTCGATATGTATGTATGTATGTATGTGCACTGTTGCCGGTCAGCCATAGCATGGCTGCTGCACCGACGTGCCCCCGTAGCACAATGATTGCCGTGGCGATTTTTGATCGGAGCCAGAGAATCGCAGCCCTAAAAACAGCCTAGCTTGTACAAGAGCCCATGTTGTTGCCGATGATGGCGACGACGACGACGGCGACAACAACAACAACAACAACAGCAATAACAACAATAACAGTGACGACAACAACACAACAAACAAAGTATTACTGCCGCTGTATTCTGCTTACCTAAGTTAGATCTCAGCGATCCAGCAGTCTTACCTTGAGCGTGATCCTTATTGCAGGCCTCTATTGATGTTGCCTTGTGCGTTTATTTTTCGAATCTACATGTCGACCTGTAGTCATTGTTACGCTCGCTACGATGCCCCTCTCTCTATCTTACTCATTCAATCTCTATCGAACTAACCCACTTATCTCTCTCTCTCTCTCTCGCTCTCTCTCTATCGGTGTCTCGCTCGTGCTATCTCTTTGGATTCCGGATTTGTATGTCGTACTGTTGGCCTTTATCACCGTTTTACACCCACATTGCATTTGGCTCATGCTTTCCTATTTCGAATTGCGACTTCACCTGGCCGGACGGACTTACCCTCAATGGAATTCAGCCACAAGCGCCGTGGCTCGTGTGTGAGCGCTCGACTAGCCACAATGTATCGCTTTGCCATGCTTACAGCCGTACAAAATTGCGGACCCGTCGGAGAGACAAGCATGACACACGCAGCACATTTTTGTATATATATATATATATATGGTGAATTTTACAACACATTTTGCCACGTATCACCAAATTTTCTATTAAAAAAATGAGTCCGCATTGATATGGAGACCACGTTTGACAACTGGAAATATTAAAGAAGCTTTACGCTCGAGGAAACCGCTACAGGCGGGAACCACCGAACCTAGAAACGATGAACATTAATCGTAGTTCAACAATCGAATGTCAATTGTAGCTTACCATAATGCATATTCACCATAACTAGCGTATTGTGAGTGGATTCAATCTAAAAGTTTAATAAAAATACTCATATTGTGATTGCCTTAACATACTGCTATTGTATCATCTTTAGGCGGCATAGCTATTTGATTTGTTTTATTTTCGACAAAAAAATAAAAGAAAGAGCTTACAGTTTAGTAGATAAATTCATCAACAACAAACATGGATCTGAACGCGTAAGTTCTTGAATAGAAGCAAATAATTGCTAAGCTCTCTTTTAGAAACTGCAGCATCTGGTTTTGTATTCAATAATTATGACTGTATTTTGCTATAAATTTACTACTATTTATGAATTTGTCGCTGTCGTTTCCGCTGCGGTTGTTGTTGTTGTTGTTGTAGAGGTCGTTTTTCGTCGTCTTTTTTATAAACTTTACCATGCTCTATTTAGTAACTCTTGCTGTTCCTTCTATGGAGTTAGTCACATTGATGCTGCCGTTATAAAAGCTTTCCAGCCTCGACTAGACAGTCAAGTCACGTTAAAAGAAGCTGCAATAAGCTTGCTCATAGACACGGGTGACACGATAGCTCCCTTTCACCCGATACAACGGACGACGACGACAACAACAACGACGTCACTTCTAGATACCCGCCGCTCCTGCGCCCATAATTACCCCGGGTTGACCTACTCAACTTCTTGACGACGCGCTCCGGCTGAGTTTCTGGCTCTCTCGCTACCGAAGCCAACAACCCGATCGTTCGACGCCAACCCGCCTGCATACTCAGACAGCCATTCAAGTCGTCAAGTTCCCAGCGGGAAACTCCCATTTTCCTCGGCCGACATCGTTATGTTCGTCGTTCCCATCTTCGTCGCGCTGCTTCTTCCTCTTGGTCTTGGTCGAGTTCTGCATTTTTTTCTGTTCTGTTCGGCGCTGCCCTTTCCAGTATGCAGCAGCAGCAGCAGTTCCTTTATTTTGCGCTTTTTTTGGACCATCATTTGCTCTTCGGTTTATCCGATTTGTGGATGGACGTGTTCCTGCATCAGTTTCTGCACTCATTCTCTAAGGCAGTTCGTTCTACTCTACGTCTAGTGGACGCTGTGTTGGCTATTTGGCGGCTAGCTGTCTTCAGAAGCCGGAGTTGGCTCAGTCCCATTTACGTTCTGTCTCTCTCTCGTTCCCCATCATTTTTAGACGCGCGCAAACGATCGCGGTCTGCGGAACCACGGAAAAGGCTGCCTCTTGCTGACTAACCCCCATAGGTGTAGCAATCGAGTCGTCCTTAAAGTGTTTTTAGAGTGTCCCAAAAATAATTGTCGCTGTACTTCGCATGCCTCTAAAGTGCATATGCCCGTGTTTTCATTGTGTAGCAAAAACCCTAGAGTTTATATATACCAAGAAATTAACAAGCTTTATTTCAAAACCATCATCCGTGCTCTACAAGGCTTGGGATATCCTTATATATATATATATATATATATATATATATATATATATATATATATATATATATATATATATACAGGTAGTTCAACAAGTTCTTAGAATGAAAACCAAGAATTTTCCAAATCTTGTTTTTAATTTTTTCTTATTCGATATACTCCCCGAGAAGCTCAATACACTTTTCCCACCAATATTTCAGAGCATTTATACCTCTTGAGTAGAATTCCGCGTCTTTAGACTGAAAATAGGCATTGACAGCAGCCTTAACCTCTTCCTTGCTGGAAAAACGCTTTCCACCGAGACTATTCTTCAAATGTCCGAAGAGGAAATAATCAGAGGGGGCCAGGTCTGGAGAATAGGAAGGTTGTTCAATAAGTTCGAACCTCAGTTGGGCCAGTTTTGCCGTTGCTTGCCGCGACTTGTGTGCGGGAGCATTGTCCTGGTGAAACAGGACAACCTTCTTCTGCAAAGCGGGCCGTTTCACGATAAGTTCTTGCTTCAGGCAGTCCAACAGTCTTGCATAATATTCTCCCGCGATCGTTTTACCGCTCTCAAGGTAGTCGACCAGAATTATTCCACGTTGGTCCCAAAAAACCGTCGCCATCATCTTTCCGGCCGATGCCGTTGTCCGCACCCTCCTCGGAGGTCCTTCACCAGGTGCACACGATTGGCGAGATGCTTCTTGGGTCTCGGAAGTGTAGTGATGGACCCAGCTTTCATCGACGGTCACGAATCTGCGCCAAAATACCGACGGATTTTTCGACATCTTGGCCAAATTTCGCTGTGAAGCGGAAACACGCGCGTCTGTTTGGCCTTGGTTGAGCAAATGCGGCACCCATTTTGCTCTGAGCTTTTTCATCTTCAAGTTTTCGTGCAGGATGAAATGCACTCTACCCAAACTGATCCCCAAGGCCTCCGCTATCTCCCTAATGTTCACTCGCTTATCTGCGGCAACGATTTTCCGCACTTTTTCCACGTTTTCCTCATCAGTTGCCATTTTTGGGCGTCCTGAACGTAGTTCATCCTCGGTGCTCCTGCGACCTCTTTTTCACTCATTAATCCAGTTGGAAACAGTGGCAAAACATGGCGCAGAGTCACCGTACACCTCGTCTAACTCAGTTTTCACTTGGGTCGCATTCCAACCTTTGAAATAAAAATGCTTGATAATCGCTCGAAACTCTTTTTTCTCCATTTTTCAAAATCACGCCGATACGTTGCACGGGAAAAGCGATCAAACGAAATCGCAACGGCCAATCACCATAATATTTTGACTGCTAGCATTCGAAAAGTTGCCGTTTCCAATAGCGGCGAAAGCGCGCCAAAATTCGAATTCTGAAAAGCTCATTTTAAGAACTTGTTGAACTACCTGTATATATATATATATATATATATATATATATATATATATATATATATATATATATAGCTAAATTTATCAATAGATCCATTCGAACGAAGAATCGAAATGGTGGTCGATTTCGATTGGAACTTTGCCAGCAGTCGGGTTGTAGCGAACGGTGCACGTCATGCTCGAGGTGTACATTCACCGCTCCTCGGTATCTATCTCGGGGCCCTCGAAATTTCACATTGCCCCAAAAGACCCGTTTTTCGCCACAGGTAGCGTAAGCCAAGAAGAGGATTTTGCTAAACGCTGCACTTTGGTGCGCTAGTCATGAGAGATACCCATTGGTTGAACTCTAACACGAACAAAAAACCAGAGAGGCGAAAGCGACTGATGATGGTTGCGTGACTCCGACACCCCGAAGTCCTTGGCTAATGACACGTAGTCACTGGGGGATTCTGTTTTACAGTTTCGCGCAAGCGGTCTTTCTCGAGGGTAATGTACTAACACATATACACAAACATACACAGTAGTAGTAATAGTAATATATACACAAACATACATAATCTAACTTACGGCTTCACGGTTTACATTCGCATCGAAACGTGCCTACGTATACATACATAGATATGTACATATGTAAACACATGCATAGTATGTACACATGTAAATACATGCATAGTATGTACACATGTAAATACATGCATAGTATGTACATGTATGTAAACACATGTATG
Organism: Dermanyssus gallinae; assembly: GCA_003439945.1. Taxonomy (NCBI): domain Eukaryota; kingdom Metazoa; phylum Arthropoda; class Arachnida; order Mesostigmata; family Dermanyssidae; genus Dermanyssus; species Dermanyssus gallinae. The sequence continues at coordinate 44,006 of QVRM01002998.1, read as the reverse complement.
GCTATCCACATAGACGCACAATATTCGCCAGGTGATGTATGCAAAAAGGTAGTCTAAAGAACTAACCATCGTGTGCCCGTATACCCCGATAATAAACAAATTCCTGCAGCCGCCATCGCTGTTGTTGTTGTTGCTGCTACTGCTGCTGCTGTTGTAGTCGTTGGTGGCGTTAACCTCGTTCAGGCTGATGGTGGGATATCCCGTACTCTCTCTCGTTCTCTCGCTCACACCTTGATGCCGCGGATTATTCCCCCGGTATTCTACAGTACTAGTAGGCATATGATGGTATAGCAATACGACTGTATAGGGATAGCAGCCTAGTAGCAGTGGCCAGTCCCGAGTGTCGTTGTCCCGACAACATCGTGGCATCCACCACCGCCGCCACCACCCACCCTCCCGCCCACGTGTCGATGATAATGATGGCGCAGCGGCCGTACGCGAGCATAAACATATAGCGTGCAGTAGAGCAGCATAGACATATAGCGCATGGTGAGCCGTAAGCTGCAAGTGTAAAGCGGCACACATTTCCCCCGCTCAGCTGTATGGTACGTTGTCCCACGATATCGTCACCGACGACGACATCGAGAGGGCCCATATAGGAATAGGAGCTATTCTAACAACAACATTTTCGACGCCTTGATGGCTTGCATGGGCTAGTGTAACGGCAAAAGCCTAGCGCGGGGGCCTAGCGCGGAGGCCGACCGGCCGACCAATGGAAACCTGAAAATAGAAGGCGGGGCCGTAAGCTCGAAGCAGGCCGACAAACGATCTTGCCCGCAGCAGGCCTGCAGCAGGCGCCGAGGTTCCTCCCCCCCCCCCCCTCCTACCGACGACCAGGCCCTCCCGGGCCGCCGATAATATGACTATGAAAGGGAGCTCGGAATGCTCGAACAGCAGCAGCAGCAGCAAGTTTTCTAAATATGAAACGACAACAAGAGGCAATGTCCACTTCATGCGCTGGTGCCGTGTCGCCTCGTTGTCGCTGGTGCCGTGTCGTTAAAAGACCCGCTCATATGTTAAAAGGCCCTGCGTGTGGCAGAGTACGTAACGGCTGCATAGATATCGGTCGATAAAGACCACATCGAAGCTCACACGAACGACACAGGATGATGGCAACGCTGTCATCCTGTGTCGCAAGTTTTTTTCTCACTGGCGTTTTCTGCTTCCGTATAGTAACGCACGAGTGCCCCCATCATGGGGCACAATGGTCTGTTTTAACGATAACGAAAAAGTAATGCATTGCAGCTCCGCGGGTGAATAGGGGGTGAGTTGAGTTGAAGACCAGCTACACAAGAATGTCAGTCACAAGCCAAAGTCTAAAGCCACCAGCTTGGAATGGCGGTCGGAATGGGGCAAATGTGGGGTTTTCGGAAGCCGTACTGTGCCTAGCACTAGCTTGCTCCATTTGACCTAAGTTATTTAGAATTATATTAACAACAAAAATTGTAAATTATAGATTCTTATATTGTCTCACACTTCGGTGGCACGTTGACCACCATTTCATCACATTCTCACTAGTGATTTGAAAGCTCTTCGTTTCTTCTCTCTTACTACTCGATTTTTTTAATCATATATTTCTATCTTCTCGGTCTGCTTAACGTATATATAACGTATATACCGACTGCTGAGACATTGGCCCCACAAATAGCACTTCTTCTGGTACCGGAACCTCTCTCTCTTTCGCTCTTCTGTTCCTCTATATCTTCTCATTTAGATGCGAGAAGACGTAACAGGATGAAGAACGGATGAGGAACTCGGAGAGCGCCGAAAACGAACTCGACTGTGGCGAAAAACAATAGGCAGCCTCAGAGCAGCCGCGGAAACTCTCGCCACTGTTAAGCTTTCTTTGCCTTTGAGCACACTTAATGGAAGCCACGTCTTCGTAACGCCGCCGCCGCGGCACACGCGCGAACGGCGATTCAATCGGCTGAACTCGAACCTCGGCGAGCGGAGGTTCACTGCTGCCGCCATCACAGAATTGAAGCTGAAGTGGAACACTGAGTTTTTGACTTATGTGTGTGAGTGTATATGTCTGAGGGTCTGCGCGGTGCAGACTACAGATGTTGATGCCATTTGCCACTGAGCATTCGCTCTCGATAAATCAACTTTGCCCAAACACGCTCGACCATCATTCTGTACCAGTTACCAGGCGCCGGGGTCAACAGACCGAGCAGTCAACTGAAAACTGTTCGGCTAGATCTTTCCCTTCTCTCTCTCTATATATATATATATATATCTGTTGGTCCTCTCATGACAAAATACATGGAAGACTCTGCTCGCCCTTCCAATGGGATCTCGGTATATATATATATATATATATATATGGAGAGAGAACCAAAGGGGTGGTGGGGAGAAAATCACATGCAGTTCGTATGCCACGCGTATTGGGTTCGATCCCGACACGACACACAGTGGGGGCGGTAAACGGCCAAGCGGCCTCTTATTTCTGCTTATTGCTTACAACAATTACAACAACCGTTACGAAAAGATAAGTTTACGTACAATACGCATAATGGTAAAGCGCTTCTAGAGGATGCCCTGCTATGCTTCATACGTCGCGTAGACACAACTGTAATCCAAGGTGTAGCTTTTTCGAGCCACAAACGTTGGCCGTAAGCTAGACACGTAATCTCGTATACGTCACAGACATATCTCGTTACGCTAACAAACGAAAGACACACACACACAGCGTCACCAGATAGCAGAGCAGTCAATAGTCTCATCATCATCATCACCAACCACCACCATCACCACCGCCATCATCATCATCATCACATAGTATCATCAGGCCATCATAGCCATCATCTGTCCGCGCTGCTCGTTTGTGTCTCGACGGGCAGAGCAAAGTAGAGTAGAGGTCCCATTACCTTGGTTTCGGCCGCAAAGCACGTTCAACAAACAGCACACGTTCTCTTCTTTTAGCTAGTTCGACTCATTTCGCAAGACCCCCGGAGCGCAGGGCAGTGTAGCAGAAACAGCAGCAGCAGCAACCCGAGTCGAAGCTCGAGCCTGTTCGTGTCCGTTTGAAACCATGACGAACCACCATCGGCCTGACGGCTTGACGAGGGAGGGCCCAGCGCTGCTGACTGTGTTCACGCTCAGAGAATTCCGCTCCAGCGAGCCCGGAGTTGCTGCGTCTGCCCTGAGAGTCACGAGAATCGGCCAGACGATATCTCGAGGAGCAGCAGCAGCGGCGACGACGACAACAACAACAACACCAACTCCAACAACAACTTCAACAACGATAACAACAACGGTGGACGCTGGCTGAGCCTCCGAAGGGAATTGAACCACTTCGCATCATCTGTACTAAACCTACCGCATTGACCCAGAAACGTCGCGGTGGCGACGAAGTTGTTGTCGTCATCATGGACGTATTTGTGGCCCGTGCCGCCCGTATTATGTCCGGCCGAGACGTGGCATCGAGCAGTTGGCGAAGCAGTGGGCCGGGCCGTGGCATCGAGCAGTGGGAACAAAGGTGAGATGCGGTCGCTGCACAAGCGCCCATTGCACACTGGTACCAATTCACTTCCAATTTGCGCGACCAACACACAACCCCATAGACAGCCCTTCCAGCCATCACGCGCTCAGGACACATACGTACAATGGCGTTGTACTCCCCCCCCCCCCAACCTGCCCCCGGGCGGTGGTGAAAACTGCCGTTGACTGCCTCGAGCGCCAGCCCCCAGTGCCCGGTCCCCCGGCCGTGGACAAAGCGCCCCCCCTTCACCCCCCGACGTTGCAGGAGATTAGGGAGTTAAGTAAGGGAGAATGCAGCATATAGAAAGCAGCAGTTTTTGCTTTGAAGCATTTTTTCTTTTGTCGTTGTTGTTGTTGCTCTTGTTGCTTTTGTTGCTGATAGAACAACAGCCCACCACTAGAAAAGGTAGATCACGAACGTCATGCGTTCCGACCACCGAGGAATAACAACAACGAGCAGTGGTTAGCCGTGGTTAGAAAGAATCGAACGTTGAGACACCCTGAACCTAGAATGCAGCCGGAGTCATGCGGGCACAAGCTCCAGCCAGCACGCGCAGACCTAAGAAACAAACAAGTTCAAATATACAGGATACAGCGAGAGGTAGCGTATATCGTATATACTAAAATGTTGATGGCTCCGCTAGAAGATAAGTGAGAAAACCCACTTAAAAAGACGAGAAATCCAATATTGGGCAACACATTTAGTTTCTGTAACAACCGATAGATTCGACAATGGTTTGACCAGCCAAGGGCAATTATTAATGCCCGAAGTGTCGTCATAACTAAATCATGAACAAGAATAATAGTCACCGTCGCCAACACTGGTAGCGCCAGTATCGGCGACAAAAAGGATCGCGACGCCAATAACGACAACAACAACAACAACGTCTAGGCAAATTCCGATAGCATCAAAATCACTTTATGGAGAACACTAACTAAAACTTTTTTTCGAGCTCACCCTCAGCTAACATTTAACGTCCACGGGACTGCTTTCGCATTGCTTCTGCGAAATAATAGGCCCGCTTGGCCACAAAATAACTAATAATATATATATATATATATATATATATATATATATAAACAACCCGAAAAAATACGTGCACTGTCAAGGTCAAGTCGTGCTACTGTCGATATCAAGTTCGCTTAGAGAAAACATGGAGTTTATTTGGGAGCGCTTTTCCATGCCTAAAGAAGCTCGATATGTCCATCAAATGCGTCACATCGATTCAGGTTTTACACGACGAGGAATAGCCTCCAAGTCAGTTCAAATAAGCCATTCCGCTGCAGATCGGATAACGTAGCAAGATTCAAGGACACCGGTGAGAGCAGATAAGAGCTGATAATAGATAAATAAATAATGATGACAACGCAGGCTCATAGCAGGCGCTTTCCGAAGTGAATAAAATATAGATCATATATGCCTTCTTTGACCTTTATCCTTGTGCATATTGGCACACACCTTATACGTTTTATGCGGATGGTAAGAAACATTTCAACAGTCGGATAAAACCACTTTACCACCCAGAGTCAAACCTGACCTGTTATCGCAATCATGTTTTACTAACCAGTCGGAACGCCAGTCAATCGCCGATCGATACCGGTGATAGTGCCAGGAGACCGCGTGACCCTAGACACTCAAAATTGTCGAGCCCAGTGGCGTGCATTCGCCTGCGCTTCGCGCCCGGGAGACTTACATAGGTGCGCGGGTTCGAGCCCCACCGTTGCACATTTATATTTATGGGGGTCCGACTATAAAGCAATCGCAAAGCAATGCCGTGGACGTTAAATCTTGGCTGGGGGTCAGCCCGAAAAGTGTTTTTTTTACACATGCAGAATGTCTCGCACAGTGTTTCAAAGTTACCCTGAGATGACCATTGAAAGATGATACACAATTGCAATTCGTCCCATTTCAGCTAATTTCGATATAACAACCAGTATGAGCTATTTCAACCTTAGCTGGCAATCAAATTACGTTAATTTGTCCTTGCTTTACTTAGCAGACTAAGTTCATGTATGGCGTGCGGCACAGGAATGCTTATATGCATGAATATCAGAGGCAAAAATGTACTGAAGTTGTTGAAGGCGAATGCTGAATGAAACAAGCTTCTTCATCTGCGAGATGAAAGGGGCGTTTCAATGCATCTGATTACAATAGAACACATAATTTATGAATGCAATGACTGCAGTTATTTCACGAAATACCCGAAAGTATAGTGGCCCGAACCCAGAGGTTGAGGACAAAAAACTCACCGAGCAGAACTTTAGTCGAACCGAGTGACTCTTGGCGAGGAAAAACGCAGTTTTGACGCACACATCTTTCAATCTCGCTATGCTAACCTAACAGAGGACTCCGCCGAGCAGCAGCAGCTCGACATCCGTGGCCTCGTCGAACATGTTTATTGAATCTCCTTGAGTCAGTTAGCTACTTTTCCTTCGCTACTTTTCCTTCTAGCCACCCCACCCCCCCACCCCTCTCCGGCTATCGGTCTCAGGCAATACACGCGCGCACCCCTGCATCGTTGTTTCGTTTCTTCCACGTTTTTTCAGTTCTTTTCCGGTTTGACATATTTTATCGCTGTTGAAGTTGAGGCTGTTGTTGTGGTTGTTGCTGCTGCTGCTGTTGGTGTTACGGCCTCTCCAAAGCCCTTTCACATAATAAGACCAAGAAGAAGTTTGTCATCTTCTTGGTTTTCGTTTCCATCTCTTGGGTCGTCGTCATCGTTGTCGTCATTGCGCCTGTCAGCTCAGACCGCGGGCCACCGGAGCGAGAACGACCACGCTCAGTAGAGACGGGCGGGCCGGGGGAACGGGGTGGCGAACTTTGACAAATCTAATTTGAGAAAGTCAGCTGAGGCGGCGGCGGCAGCAGCAGCAGCAACAACAGCAACGCCAGTCTGTAGCAGGCACAGTCATCCACGGGCCGCGACAGTCACATTTCCGCCCTTCCAAGGGTCGAAAGGACCCTTCTTGCCGCCTCTCAGTAAAACCACCACCATCACCACCACCACTACCGCTACCACCAGTAGCAGAAGCATCAACAGCAGCAGCACCAGCAGAAGTACCACATGCAGTAACGACGTCGTGGCCAAAACAGAGCTTAATTTTAGCCTGACGCCTTCCGCACGATAGATTAAGTCTGCAGTCTGAGTAACTCTACTGGTCGTGGTGTTAAATGACCTTCGTATAACTAGCGAGCGAAAGAGTGAGACGGCGAGAGGGGGAGAGAAAGAGAGCTCATGTTAGAGAAAAACGGGCCAGAGTAGGGCAAACGAGGAGGAAAAGAAGAAGAAGAAGAAGAAGAAGAAGAAAAAGAGGACAGCCACCGCGTTGGCGTAGCGAAGTTATTCTCTCTCGGCCACCCCGAAGTGGCAGCCTAAATAAATCTAGAGGGGCAAAACACTTCAACACACTCTTTTCCCGACGAAGGCTTACTGAGGCCGCGGCCCCTGCTGTTGCTGTTGTTGTTGCTGCTGCTGCTTCTGCTACTACTGGCTCTTGAATGCGGTCGGAACAAAAGGCCAGCCGTCAACGTTGAGCAAGAGGAGAGGCGAGAGGAGGGAAAGAGGGAGGGGGGGGGGGAAACAGCGTGCGAGAGATAGAGTGAAAAGGAAACACATACAAATAGAACGCATCTCTGAGACTGGAGTCGAGTGGAGATCTCCGACACAGACGTTTATCTGTGTCAGCCCAGCTAGACTACAGCCAGGCCAACCAGGCGCGGCGTCTCCTCTCTGCCAGGACAAATCGCGGCCCACAAGATCGCCCGAACAGCGAGCGAAACAGCTAATTTATTACTGCCACATATATATATATATATATATATATATATACACATATATATCATTGTTTAATATACGCCAACAAGATCTGCATATGGCAAATACTGCGCATGATCATCAAAAAAGAACAGCACAAAGCAACGGACAGTATGCTTGTTATACTGACGACTGCATGTGTCAGTAACTGCAGGAACATATCCGATAAGTTGACATACATAATATACGCACACAGGGTACACATTCGTTTCCTGACGAACGGGTCAATACACCACGGTGAGACTTCTCTGATAACCACTTCGATCCTCACCTGAAATGAAACAGCACGACCGATATGCAAATTAGCATTGTAAATGTTTAGTTCACTAATTTAAGAAATTATCAGAAATCATAGATTTCTGATATGTTCCCAAATTAGTGACTCTCGAGTGTATATATGGCAAAAACAAGCTGGCGACCAGTTCATTGAAATATATGACTACTAATGTAATGAAAAAAATTAACGAAAATGCTGCTCAGTAATGCGTGGTACATTTCTTGGGAATAACTTTTCGGGAGGTTTATGAAGGCCTATTAAACAAACATTCACAGAGAATGTATCCTTGCGTGCATGATGGCGGGTCGTGGTCCGGCAAGACCCACCACTTACATAAAGGGAATAAGGGTAATATTTCACAAAAATCGCTCATCACGCGACGATTTAGCTAGGAATCAAATGCACCAAGATCGGTTAGCAACAAACAAACGGGTAAAACAAGCAAACGCCAAGAGGCCGAGATAGCCGGCACAAAGAGCAACCCTTGAAAACAATGCCGCGCGGACTCGTCATGGCAGTTGGTAAGACTGAGGCTGACCCTGAGCGGTCAGTCAACAAGATAATAAGCTGCCGCCATGTAGTGTGTACTACTCCCCGTTTCTAACAGCGGTAACCACTTGGAATATATGTTATCTACGGCTATATATATATATATATATATATATATATATATATATATATATATGCATACAATGGAAACAATCCACGTTAAGCAGATAAATATCAACCAAAAGCCCGACACAGTAGAGAGAAAAGCACGAAAAGGAGGAAGAGTCGATTCTAAAGCACTCTTGTACGAATTTAGCATGTGCACAGACTACGTCCACGTTTCACCGTTCACGGCGTGTCGCGCAAGTCTGGTCTAAAGCATTTCCGAGATTTCTACGACAAATGCGAGATTTTTCAGGACTGTACACTCGAAACTAATCTATAATTCCTATCTCGTCGCTTATTTATCTAGGCTTGTTAGTCAGTTAGTTAGTAAATTCGCGTCTGCTTAGACAGTTGTGCCATCTCTTATCTGGACCTCGGTCTATGTACATTCTACGTACTAGATAGTATGCGTAACTTTTATCTCTGTCTGTTTAACAAAACGTATGCTCTACATATGCTTCAAAGTGGGAAACCATCCGGCCGTGTCTGCATCTCAGGACTGAAGGAACATGTTCCCGGCCAGGGGAGAGGGTCAGGAAGGACTCTCGGAAGGAGGCACCCGGAAACTGCTCACACACGATAAATTTTACGGTGACTCCCTCAGTGCCCTCACGTATACATATACGCACTCAACCGTATACGCACATACAAACACATATATACAGGGTCCAAAACCGTATGTACTTAGCTTGAAGTCTGGTAGAAGTCGGCAAGAAAATATTTTTTTCCAATAAAGGGGGGGGGGGGGTGGAAACATCTTGTTTAAGATGAGAGAGGATAAAATTAATAAAAGTAGTTATTTTGCCTTTTTCTTTTTTCCCACATAGTTGTGCAAAATCTACGTTTGCGAGAGAACCACACTTGTTCGGCAGAACATTCTGCATAATCTGAATGACACCCGACAAAAGCTAGCGAAAGGCGAATAGCCGAATTGAGAAAAGTTATAAAAAACGATATGTTGTAATGCCTTACGTTGAAGCTGTCATGTGCAGAATCGTAAAATGTTGCCATTATCATTATTAAATATACGTCCAAAAGACTATTCTCGAAAGCAAATTAAATATTCATCATTTTCGTACCGAAATAGTGACGCTGCGTTACGTAGTTGCCGAGTAACTAAGATTTTCTGACAGCCATCGAACCTTGCTATCTTTTACGTTGAAGCTCTCACGTTCTGAACCGTAAAATTTTGGCAAGCGGTTCCGCCCCCTTTTTCCATTAAGATAATATTTTTCTTGCCGAGTTACTCGGAAACTACGTAATGCAGCATCATCACTTTAGTGCAAAAAATAATGGGCATTAAATTGGATATTGTCTGAGAATAGTCGTTTAGGCGTAAATTTTCGGTCGTAATGACAACATTCTACGTCTCTGCGCATAAAAACTTCAACGTAAGACATAACAATACATCAACTTTATATGACTTTCTTCAATTCTATGCAATTCTCATTCGCTAGCTTGCGTCGAGTGTCATTCAGATTACGCGGAATTTTCATACCGCGTAGACGCCGGTATGATCGGTTCCCTCTTGCGTTGACTGGCAACCGTAGAGTTTGCACTGCTACGTAAGCAAAAAGCAAAATAACTACTTTTATAAATTTCATCCTCTCGTACCCACAATACTCTACATTGGAAAAAAAAAACATTTTAATGAAAAAATAAAAGCCCCCTCCTTACATTAGGAAAACATATTTTGTTGCCGAGTTCTACCAAACCTTTTCTATCAACTTAGTTCTCCGTCATCCCACCGTCCAGCTCTTGGCGCTTGTTGTTTACCCGCGTTCGTGTTGCATTCCAAGATTTGTTTCTGCATGCTGCTTGGCTAAATCCGTTTATCTCAATTGTCAGCAAACAACAACGACGACAGCGATGACAACGGCAACAACTTCAACAATACCAGGAGAAATGACTAGATATTTCCCCCGGCCGCTGGCCAGACGACAAGGAAAGAGCTAATAGTTTTGGGGAAGAGTCGACAGCCTAATATAATCCTAGTTGTATCAGGGGGCATCGTCGGGACAGCCAACGGTGAACGAACGCACGGCCTTTGCAGGCCTTTCTTTGCCTCTACAACTCCCGCTTGTATCTCTCTCTCTTTCTTTTTGCGTCTCTTTCTCTCCCTCTCGCGCTCTCTTGGATAAGTATGGTCTAGTCACGTAGAAAGATAAACAACAGTTCATATACCGAGCATCACCGTTGTCTGCCAGTGGTGGTGGTGCTGGTGGAGTTCTCTGGTGAAGTAACCCCGAACTGCGACTGAAGCAAGTATCTCCGGATCTATTACGGACCGATGGCGACGATGCCAACATGGTTATAGAGACGGCCAGCCCCCAATGCATAACGTAACCTGCGGTGACTGTTGAGACAACGTCCACATGGATATAAAATTATTAATGTACAGCACTTTGCAGAAAATTGATCCCTTAGCGCAACCAATCAAATCTGGGTCACGCGGGGGGAAGGGTAACCAAGCAAACGGTTTAAATCGTTGTCGTCAGCAAACGGAAAATCAAGAAAAAGTCAACGGCGTCAAATCACAACAAGCACCATCGTCGCGTGGCTCGAAACATCTTCCTCACGCTTATCATTGTTGAAATTCAGCCGACTAAAAATATTATGTTCACCTCTCAGGGCAAACGTAATATTAACTCGAGCCCGTTTTGATGACGTCTAATTTCCCAACTAAATGAACAAACTTGACATCCCGACGCGTCTATGCCAGCCACAACGGTACAAACATGGTAGACAATAAATTAAACTTGCTCCTAGAAAAACCTAGCTCCAAAAATGACCGTCGGACCGGCATATTGGCCGCGGGACATTAATGCCAGCTGACTTGGTGACTGATGCTTGGCGTTCATGTGCCACATGTGTACCGGACTTATTTTAGTGCATTCACACTGCGGGACACACCAAAGCAGGTTCGGGCATGCCTTGTTGGGCAAATGAGCCTTGTACCAGTGCGCCAAATACACTACGCCGGCAGGGCAAACAGGAGAACTAGAGGCAAGGACGCTCTGTCAAGAAAGGGCATCGACGCATGGTCTAACAGTGAACAGAAACAGGGTGGTCCATATGATCTAAACTGCAGCGGAGAATAAACGTCCCCTAAAGGGTTAGCCCCTTCCATGGAGTGGATAGCAGAGATTATGATCAGTCAATGAAGGCTCACCCAGTCATACAACCGCACCAAAAGTAACAGCCGCAGAAAAGCGCGAATTATGAACTTGCAAATGACCATCTTGCATTTGAATGTTAGAAAAGAACGTGCCCGGATTTATAAAGGACACGGTAGGATAATTACCTAGATTTAAATGCCTCAAGATCGGCGGGTTTATTTGTACTTTAAAATAAAAGTAAATATTTGGCCGATACAGAAAGGTTTCACAATTCAATCAAGAGTAACACTCCGAATCGAAGAATATGTTTGTATCATACTGAATAAAGGCAAATAAAATTAAACGTTCTGTAGGGTTCTAAAAAGTAGCATCTTACACATATATAAAGAGGGGTTGTTCAAATGAAAATGAACGAAATGACACTATGATTATAATCAAAGTATTTATATTAGAGTAATCACCAGAGGCCTGAGGACGACTATCTCACTGCTCCTCGAGCCAAAGGATTATCTGTTCCCAAAAATCTTGCGACTATGACAAGAGCCAGTCTTCCACTATGTTCACTTCAGTTTTTCTTCCTAAAACGTCATCTTCAAATTTCAACCGGTTTGGTTGTTACGACGTTTCCTCCCTTTTCATTTGAGCACGCCGCATATATATATATATATATATATATATATATATATATATACGCATAGGTATACATATCTACACAGGTGCATGCGTATGCTCTGTAAGAGCGAGTCTAGCGCTCGGTTGGCAGGTCACTCTAGACACCAGATGGAGTTCAGCAAGCGCTAGCCATGCAACTGAGCTTCTAAGCGCGTTTTAAGTGACAGAGAAAGAGAGAAAGAGTGACAGAGCGAGAGAGAGAGAGCGAGAAATGGGCAGATAAGACGGCGGCATCTTCGTGGAATACAATCCATTCCGCGCACTAATTGCACCCGGCATCCCGGGCCCCGTGCTGTGCCCCCGTGACACAGATAGACACAACATCGGCTGGGCTGATATCGTTAGTGTGGTGGGGCAACAAGCAGATGGGCACGCCGGCAGATACAGCCACTCGAGCCCAAAATAGTGTCACGCGGGCTCGAATGCCGCGACCAGAGGGGCCCCGGTTCGGCGTCGTTCTAATCGGCGACGGCAACGACAACAACGACGTTCTTAGCGCGTGCGCTGAAGGCAATGGTGCTGCTTTGCCTACAGGACCCCCAGTCCCAGAAAAGGACTCCTTCCTCTAGGCCAATCCGCTCCTGAGGCTAACTCCTGCTTCAGGCCAACCCCTCCTCCAGGACGCCCTCTCGTCCAGGCCTGCTGGGTGTCGCCGCTATGGACAAAGTGGCGACTTTTCATATCTTCCTCTTTTTATACCGCCACTTCTACTACTACTACTAAAACAGCTTCCTACAATACTAAAAGTGCCGAGAATGCAGCACAAAGCAAAAGTAGACCATTACCACGCTCTCCCCATCATCACCACGGCTCGGCTGGAAGTCAATGGTGGCCATCGTAGCCGGCCCTACAATAAGAGCCTCAAGTTCTGTCAGGCTGCGCCGCCGATTGGAATGGCGGCCGCTGCAATTGGGCGCCCAACCAGTAGTGCCAATAGACATTTAGCACTTAACTTCGCTTAGCTTTTGGGTGTCGTCGAAATAAATATATATATATGCTAAAATCCAACCGGCAACCAGCTTAATACCTCGTCATTTAGGCCTCAGAATAGAGCCAACTAGACTTTACGTCCTTACACTACGGACGCAACACGGGGTTACCCTCACTTTACGCATGAAGTCGAATTCGACTTGCTTCTCGATGCTTCACGGAACTATCGTAATCGTCGTTGTTGTTGTTGTTGTTCTCATTAGCGCTGTGAACCGCTGGCACACCGCAGTACGACATTCATGGTCGAAACACGCCCAATATGGCAACTGCCACTTTGCACGCGCTTTAACGCACCTGGCCATCTACGTAGTTTCACATGTTGGTGCGCAATGCCAGGCAACAAAAATGTAAGGTCATAGTTCGGTTGGGTGCACCCACTTATACATATAAAGAATCAACTTAGTAACCGCGTAAGTATACAGGTCGCATATATATACATATATTTATATATATATATATATATATATATATATATATATATATATAATATATTTATATATATTATATATATATATATATATATATATTATGCCTAATTTTTATATTTATTTCAATACCACCCGGGCTGGGTCAATGTGTCTATGTTACATCTAAATGTCTCGAGACAACCTAGCGTTTTGCTAGTTCTGCTATAGACCGAACCGCCAGACGTACCGCGGAGCGGTATCGATCACATTTGCTCGAGCACTGTCTGCATCGACATTCATCCTGTGGTTCAACAAAACCCTCCACGCCGCACAGACGTGATGAAAGTCGTGGGCAGCAAAGGTCGTAGTTAGATGTCCATGTTTTGCTTCACCCTGAATAGGCTGCAACCAAATATGACCACATCATCAACGTATAATAAGATTCTGGCCCATTCTCGGGTCCAGCCCGTTCTTATCCGCTCTGGTGGTCCACCCAGAAGTATGGAAAACAGCAGTGGGCTCAATATATCGCCCTGTGCGACACATGTGGTTTAAGCCACCTCCCCCGAAACGCCGACCCCGTTATCAATTAGCAACGTGTATTGTTTCGAGATATTAATAAATAACCTCAGAATTGCTCCCGGCACTCCCGATTTTGTCAGCTCTTCAATTATCTTTTCCCTTGGTGCTATGTCAAACGCTACCTTTAAATCTACAAGCACAGCATATATACAACTCCTCTACCTGGACAGTGCATCCCAGACTGCTTCTAGCAGCTCCCGAATTGCTAAATGAGTTGATTTTCTATTCCAAATTCCATGTTGCTCCTCCGGTATTATATTATTATAAAATTCCCAGTCTCCTAGCATTTTTTTCGAGAATATCTTATACGGGCAGCTTTATATTGACAAGCGTCTGGTTCCATTTCTACTCCATTTCCTTTTGAAATGACTATTAGGGTCGCTTTCCTCCGGGCCTGTAATATTTCCCCCTTGTTTAAGCAATAGGGTTTGCCAGCATGGTGCGAGAACCAGGGCGTCTTTGATGTGTTCATTTCTTATCAAGTCTTTCCCATGCGCGTTCGCCCGTGGTGCTCTGTCAATTGCTTCTATCACTTCTCCGAGTGAGATTGCTTTCCTTATCCAAACTCTCGCTTCCTCCGTTGTCTGGTCCCGCGGGTCTTCGTATTCTAGCGACGCTTTCGGAGTTGTCCGACTTGGCTAATATCCTTCTGAAATGTTCGACTAGCCTGCCCGTCTCTACAGAACACTGTCTTATCCTCTTCCGCTTCATTCATGTATATGGACGTTCTTCAGCATCCCTTATTGCTGCCGACGGACAGTCTTTACATATTCTCGCTCTCAACCTACCAGCTTGCTTGACCGCCCTGCACCGTTCGTTAAACCAAGGCTTTCCGCTTCTCTCCTGTTGTCGCCCCTGTAACTTGTATGTCCTTTCCGTCTATATCGAGTATGCTAATAACTGATGCCCTGTGTGCACACATTTGCCCTGTTAATTACCTGGCAGCCGATCTCATCCAGTAAGCCTAGCAAGACCTTTCCGAGTCAATCCTGGTTAATCTCGCATTAAAATCCCCTCCTATGATCATTGGAGCCGTTCTCGGTAATGTTCTATGTGGCTATCCCCAACAAAAGGCGCTTGACCATTGTCTCTGTTGACTCCGTTTCTGCCAGTTGCACATAGGTAACCACTAGTTCTAGCTCAGATGACATTACTGCGATCAGATTCTCTGCTACCATCATAACTTCTACCCCTTTGTACGCATGTTCTCTTCAGTCAATCTGACGGAATAGTCACCCTTTGACGCACTATGTCTCGCATGTTCTCTTCAGTCAACCTGACGGAATGGCCACCCTGGGAGGCACCGTGACCGACCAAAGAGGGACCTGAGGGGACGGTTACAGTAGCGTCCCAAACCAGCGTCTTACCCTTTTCGAAGGCTACGAGAGTTATACAGACTACGAAACGTTTATTCGGGGCACAATTCTGAAGGTTCCAGAACGCACGAAAAGCCTGAGGCCCAGCGCGTATGCGAGGGAATCGTACCGAGTAGAACGCTCCGCGCGACGGCTCGCGCTAGAGATGCATGATATACCGCGATGTCCAAAGTGTGGAATCCGTTCTCCACTTCACGAAACATTTCATAAACTTTTCCAAGTCTCCACGTATGTATGTATTTATATACGTATACATCTGCATATACATATGTACGCACAAGTGCGTATGTATATATTCACATATATACGCATATGCATATATAAAAACATATGCATACATAGCGGTCGGCCCCGCGGTCGTTGCGTCGAGATCTCTAGCCGAGGATAGAATCTTATGCATCCTGGACCCCGTTCGGCCACAGGAAGAAACATTTTCGGCCTCGCTAGACTTGGCGGGAACCCTACCGACTGCTATTCATGATAGACTCACTGCAATCCCCCGCTGCCATTTGAGTGGTCGTCACCCCTGAACGACGCCCGTCGGCCACCCACCCGCCTGTTTAGGCTCATTGAAAGAGCCCTTACTAACAGCGGTGGAGTCAAGCTCCGGGCCGTTTCTGCGAGGGCGTGCATGCCCGGCTATGTGCTCTGCCTAGCTCTGCACACCTCATCATCGGGCCGTCACTGAATAACACTTACGGACGGTTTTTCATAACAGCACATTTATTCACGCATTTGAAAACTTTTCATGCATACAAGTCTCAAAGAATATATCAGGCTCCCGTTTTAAGACATAATAAGTTCACTGCCTGTAGACCGAGAAACGTAGCTTCATGGACATGCGGTCTACTTATGTGTAGGGTTTTTTTGAGATGGTTGCTCTTCGAAGAGCAGTGTCTTGAAACTCTTTTTCAATATTGTTATTATATATTCTGTTTCGAATGTTGCTCAGAAGATTGTTCCGTTTTTTTCAGTGCACGAGCGCCGAAAGCTCTGGCTGCACTATGCTGATCGGTGTTAACGATGTTTTTGTTAAATTATAAAATAAAATAATAAAAATATACTATCAATTTTAAACAGGTCTGTGCTTGTTGTTCTGGCTTCTCCGGGTCTGACGAGGTCCAGGCCAATGCTGTTTATGGTGTTGAGGACAGTGATACGGAAAAGATATGGTGAGGTCGAGCGAAGCTATTGTACAAGAAACGACAATACGTAACGGATTGGGCGAGTAGTACCTGCTAGTTTTTGGTAACTTTGTCTACGTAGGTAACGCCAAATAATTTGTGCTTGAATGTACGCTGAAGAACAGTACCCTCAAGGACAAGGTATATTATGTCTGAACTTATTTATTACGGATGTTGTTGAATACACACCTTGTCTTAAGTTGTACAAGGCCTACTGCATTTAATATGCTTATTGGGCAGTACTTAGTTAGTCCCACCCAGATTGCAGGGAGGGACCCTCTGGGATCGGTGACGAGTCTCGCGAGGCCGAAAATCTATCATGTACGAGCTTCAGGATCCGGAAGACCCACCATACATGCATATATATATATATATATATATATATATATATATATACTACACGGGAATTTATGGCGCCTACGGTACTGCATTATGATTTCCATGATATCTCTACGGGCTACGCAGTCGGAGAATCATATTGTTGTACGGTTAGAGACGCATACGATACGCGCTGCCGTGGAGTGCCACTCGACCCTGTTTCGCCCGTCGCTAGACTACCCTAACATAGGATGCACTTGCAGAGCAGCCTGCCATTGTGGAGTAGCGGATCCATGACTTAGCTTGCCAGATTCCGGAGCGGCGGCGGGCGGGAAGAAGTCCTTGCTTGCCGTACTCGGGAGCTACGTCGTCGTCGCCGTTGTTGTTGTTGTTGTTGCTGTTGTTGTTGTTGTTGCTGTTACTGTTCCCGTCGTCGTCATTATCATCATCATCGGTGACCCACGATATAGCAACTCCGTGAAGCTGGCAAGCAAGTTTGAACAAAGCCGTCTCATCGCTATCGGGGCAGATCTGTCTGGAGCAAGATAGAACCTCCACCGGCAGGAAGATCCTGTCCCTCCAGACAATGATCATTAAGACGATGACAGCAATCACAACTATAACAACGATGATGAGCGGGGCGGCGGGAACAGCAAGCAGCGCCAACACCAACAACGACAACCGCAAGAGCAGCATGGCAACAAGGAGGACCAGAACAATACCACTCATACACTTAGGACACAGTACGCAGAGCCAGAGCCAGCGCTTCGATGACAATAACAACAACAACAACAACAATGACAGACTAACAGATAGACATGCAGAGCATGACCACCACAACCAACGACAACAACGACACGGCTTCGGTAGCAGATGCCGGGAGGCATCTCGTGTGTCCTTCCTGCGGAGGGGTCACCCTGCGCCGACAGGGTGGCTGTCGGATCGGCCATCGTGGCCACACACACAGAGGCCATTATGGCACGCAGAAGTGCGCAGACCATGCATTGTCAGTCTGGATCCCGTCCAGCCGCGGCTGTAACACGGCGCATACGGAATACGTGTCAAGATAGCTCTCCTTTCAGCTGTCGGACGCCCCCGCCACCACCGCTGTTGTGTCTACAGCTGTTTCTTGTTGTTGTTGTTGTCGTTGTTGCTGCTGTTGTTGAATTTGTTGTTGTTGTTGTTGTTGCTGTTGTTGAATTTGTTGTTGCAGGTTGGTCCTTGACCGAGCGGCCATAGAACATACTACTAACGCTAAGCCTACAGTTACTACTACTACGAGACGACTTATACCGCTGTTAGCAAGATGTGCCTGTTGGACTTTGATTTGTGGAACCGCAAGCTCTAGAAAACTACTTCGACTATGGCCACGCTATATATTCTTCGATTTCTTCTGCGGCTTCTTCTTCTCCTTCCCCTGCTTGTACGGCAACAAAGCCATTACTAACTAGTGCCAAGCACTCATGATGGTACTGACGACGGTGTTTACGCTGTTGTTGTTGTTGCTGTTGTTCCTATTGTTGTTGTCGTTGTCGCATATGATGCTGATGATGGCATCGGCGCTGATAATGATGTTATTTTTGTTCTCGTCATCGTTGTTATTGTTGTTGTTGTTGTTGCTGCTAATCGTGATTATGCTCACAATGGCTGTGTATGAGGGGTCAGGTTAGGTCGCAAGCTGACAACTAACTGCCAGGCTGGGCGGGTGTACCAAGTGACAGCGCGGACGAACGGACGAACAACTATTTCTATGTCGTCCTTGTAGATGTAGCTGTAGCATTCGAGCAGCGGCAGTGGCCCAAGGGCATCTCACATTCACGGTGCTCCGAAGTACAGCATGCGCCTTTCACCCGTTCCCGACCCCCCGCTTTCGACCGGTCCTAGGCCAGTTCGGTTTTGGCAGACGATGACTACAACAGAGACAACTTGACCCACAACCCCACATCCACCGTTTACCCACAATCCCCCCCCCCCCCCCCGGTCGAGCACGCCGAGTAGGGTCCGATGTGCCTAATGCGCCCTGAGGGGGCGCCCAGCCCATTATTTTCCCCGACGACCTACTCGCAACTGCACGTGTGTGTTTGTGTGTGTAGCCGGCGAGGAGGCCGGGGATCTCTCCAGGAAGCCGGGGAGACAAGCATCACAAAGTTCCGTCTAAAACAAACGTCCCAATTCAGGATTCACTACTCTCCTCCATAGTCGGGCACGACGACGGCACACGCGTCGCTGTGAAGGCGCACATGCAGCGATAAGGCAACGCGTGCGCGCTCCTCGCGCCCGCGCAAACGTCACAACGTCGCTGTGCTCAAGCAGCGGCGAAAGAGACTGAGTACGGTGCTCAGCCTAACACATTTACGTTTATACGAACATACAGGCATGCGTGTATATATATATATATATATATATATATATAATATATATATATATATATATATATAGACAGGCAGTGCTACAAACTTTTTGATCTACCTAGTATATATATATATAAATATATATATATATACTAGGTAGATCAAAAAGTTTGTAGCACTGCCTGTCTACAACGTGTACCGCCTGTCTGCCGACGACAGCACGAGAGAGAGGGAGAGAGAGGCGTTTTCGGAAGTAACAAAAAAATTACTACCATGCGGATTTGTTTCGAATTGCGTTTGTAGCAGGTCGCGCAACTATAACATGCCACCGGCCCTCAAGTCAGTGACAATGGAGCAGAACGAGCACCGTGTTATAAGTCAATTTTACTTTTTTGTGAAAGCCTACTGCAACAGAAACTCAAAATGTCTTAACTTTTTTTTTTGTTTTAACTTTTTGACCCTCGGTCAAGATTTAACGTCCACGGGACTGTTCTTCGCATTGCTTCATAGACGGACCACCATAAATACAAATGTGTAACGGTGAGGCTTGAACCCGCGCACCTATGCGTCTTCCCCGGTCGCGAGGCGCAGACGAATGCACCTACCACGCCACCGGATTGACAAGTGAACACAAATTGGACGCTGTTTACGGAACTAAGCTACTAAATTGATTGTCATTTAGAAGAGACACAGTGGACACCGATGATGCGCCATGTCCTGGACGACTAAAAACAACTTCGAATGAGACAACTGCGCCAGAAGTCTACAAACATACCACTTCACTGCAGAACGGATACACACGCAAAACCAAGGCCACCGTACAGTTATTAAGCATGCGTGAGTTTTATAATGTATATACAATATATAAACGAAAGAAAATAAAATATAGCATGTTCAACCAAAAAGCTACATGCATTCATTTAATAGGCAAACGTATGTTTAGGAGCTACACTGTTATTTGCGCAATGCATCTACAGAAGCGGTTGCACCTGCATTCTATATATATATATATATATATATATATATAACAAACACGTTATAAGGATTACACGCAAGGCACATAAGCAGAAGTTCCGCTATATATTAATAATAATAATAATCATCATCATCATCAAACGAGTAATAAATATATTACAGTTTGCAGCGACGGATCTCTCACTCGCCGACTGCACGCAGTCGCCCGAAGGATCGAGCCATCGAGCGACGAAATCGACTCTATCCGGCCCCACAACGTGGTTGGTTGCCCTTCTCCGCTCTCATGTGACACGACGTGACCGCCTCGAGAGTCGCTCGCTCTGCACGGACTTCCTATCCGTTTGATAGGATTTCCGCCGCTGGCGAACGCTAGCGAACGAGTTCGCCACATGGGAAAGTAGCGAGCGAGCACCTCACGCACAGCGATAGACTAAGGCTTCTGCCAATCCGCAAGGTGTGTTGCTACAACTGTTACTACCAGTCCTACGACGAATGCTATCACTCACGAGCCTATTGTGTCCATGTGTGTGGGGGTGTGTGTGAGTGTGCTTATTAACTGTACCTTAGTGGCCTTCGATTTCGTCCTTCACAACTGCCACACTAAAGCCACTACTTTGTCGACGCTGGACGATGCCGTCGCCGCTGCCGCTATCAGAGACAGACTCGACGAAGGTCATCATCTGCGTAACACGTAATCGCTGTCTCCCTATCCGCTGTTGCGACGGCGGCAGCCGTTATCCGAGCATGGGTGGATGAGTGAGTCAGGAGTGAGTGAGCCAGCCCATGGCCGATGGCCGATGATCAGCGCCGATGCACCGAAAGAGAGAGAGAGAAAGGGGGAGAAAGATAGAGAGAGACTCCGGCCGGGGGCGCTGGCTACACCCCACTCCGCCCGCCCGGGCTCCCACTCTGGCCCCATCTTCTCCTCCGCTTTCCTTCTGCTGCCTCTCATGACACCGCCGCCATCGCCAAGTCACGTCAGGCAATTTTCGCCAGACTAGATTGCGACGGATTGACGCCTTCTTTCTTCCTTATTTCGTTTTTTTTTTCGCCTTTGTTCCCTTTCGGACCGTCTTTCTCTTGTTCATCTCGTTTTTCCTTCGTCTTCGTCTTCTTCTTCTCCTTTTTCGTCGGTGACTTATTGGCCCATGTTTCTAGAGCTCGAATGGATGGGTAAGCGACCGACCAACCACATTGGTGTGTGGCTGCCCTGTCGATGAATGACCGGTGCTCGTGCCGTCGTCTTGTCGATGTCGAACCAGCCGACTCACGGGGTCCCTTGCAACGGGCAGAAGAAGACGAGGAACAGGAGGAACAGGAAGAAGAGACATACCGGGCACAACAGCGTAGTGTTCCGACAACAGATCGACGGGCAAACGAAGCCAGGGGGTGCTGATGTTGTTGTTGGTGCTGTTGTTACTGTTGTTGTTGTTGTTACTGTTGTTGTTGCTGCTGTTGTTGTTGCTGTTTTTGTTGTAGTTCCTGTTGTGGCTGTTGTTGAAGTTCCTTGTCGTCGCCGCCGCTACCACCCGTTTGCGCTCCCGTGCATTATAGCTATACGCGCACGAAATTGGCTCCTTAACATAGGGTCCCGTCATTTTCACGTGTTCTCGAAAAGAAAGACGTGAACACTCTTCGGCCAACATAACTTGGTGTCACTGTACGCGTGCAGTAAGCTGCGCAGAATTAGCTATGCACCGAGCATCAGCCAAATAATATTGTTATGAAATATAGATAGTTGTACATACATCCCTAACTTGTGATTTTAATTCGTAATGTTTGCGACAAAAAAACACCCAACGAGTTCGAGTGCCTAAGGACACACGAAGGCGCGCGATTGGAAATAAGTTTTCATAAAACGTAGCGCTTTGTGTGGGACAAATTAGTAAAACAGATCATATATTAGCTAGCTAGAATATGGAATGTGTGCTGGCGGTTCCGCCACCATAGACCGCGAGTGAGACTGCAGAGCGGCAGGCACCAAAGAGGCTTGTGTGAGCCTCTAAAAAAAATAATATATATATGTATATATATAGATATATATGACAGAACCCAAGCCTCAACAAAACAATAATGAAAATTTATCACCGCAGATTGCCCCCGCAGAGCTGCTGGTGTAGTCAACCTCGTTACCATTCAATTAAGCTAATTTGGAAAGCTGTTCCGCGGGTTGCTAGAGTGGTTAGCTTGCCAGCCCTAGCTTATTGTTACAATAATTACCATTTGCTAGCGGGTTTCCACCTCATAATCGGCGGTGGAACTAAGCGGAACAACAACAACAACAACAACAACAACAACAACAATAACAACAACAACAACAACAACAACAACAACAACAACAACAACAACGACAACAATGATATGAGGCAACAACAGGGGATAACAATGACACTGTTTCTCTCTCTCTCTCCACATCTTCTTCTTTCACCAAACCCAAACGATCATTCAAAGAAATTCTTCTTTCAGCCAGGCAGGTCATACTTGCGGGATGGAGATGCGACAGGGCGATGTGTAGGCACTTGGCCTAATGACGCAACAACGGCTTCTTATTGCTGCCCTTCGGGGTAAGAATAGTTAAGTGGCAGAGTCGTACAGATAGATACCTTTGAGAGATCAGTCCGAGGTGGTCGAGAGCCAGCCAGTGAGTAACCAACCATAAACACCTCAGACGTCCGAAATCGACATCGACAACGACGTATCCCGATATACTACTACTACTACTAGTCGTCAGCCTCACACTGAATACCTTCATCCAGCCCTGACCCCTTCTTCCCTTGCATTCCTCTAGACCCTGTCGTCGCTTGGCAATGAAGGCAATTTTTCCAGCCCGTCTCTATCTATAGCTAGCCCTCTGTGGCTGTGCTGCGCGTACCGTGACGGTGCATCATCAGGTCATCAACCGTCAACGACAAAATGGAACAAACACAGCCACGGAATCCACCATGCCACCACTTGTGTGGAGGTTGGGGGGCACGCGCAAGGTAGGCGCGCCTGGTGGCACTACCCGCTTCCAGATGCTGGTAGTTGTGTGGTGGTGGAACCTTGATCTGATCTGTTCTCTGAGCGGGTCACGCCTTCCTGCCCTGAGTGGGCAGAACATCCTCGGAAGCCACAAACAGCTCACGGTGTATGTGAGCATAGCAGCAAACAACCACAAAAATAGCAACGACGACGACAACAACAACAATAGCAATAACCTCACCATTCTCTTCTCGCTGTGCCCATCCGCATGCACGAGATGTAGGCGAATAGTATGCTTGTGCCGCTACGACAAACGCGATTTCTCTACTGGGAGTTCCTACTGAAGGCTATTGCATTCGCCATATGTATACAGGGTCTCCCAGAATTCGTCCAACAAATTGGGGTCTAGGACAACTCGGCGACAAAATAATTTCCAATGGGCCAAGGGGCGGAAACGTCTTCTTTTGCAGTGAGAGCGAAATTACCAAAAGCGGTTGTATCAAGCTTCTTATCCTAACAAACCCGAAATCTGCGATTGCAAGGGCCCCTATCGACAAACCAATTATACCAGCCTGTTTGGAGGAAAATTTAGCATCCGCTGAATTACATTCTACTAGTCAGCTCGAAACAGAACAAATGTTGTATGAAATATAATTTTCACAAAATCAAATTCTTTGCAATTCTCCTAGTTTTGGCTTTCACGTTCATTTACCCATTTTAAGAAATCATTTCCGCCCCTTGGAAAAAATACTTGTGTCGCAGAGTTGTCCTAGATCCGTTAGTAACAACTAGAAAGTTTGTTGGACGACCACTGCGAGACCCTGCATTATATATATATATATATATATATATATATATAAATGTATATATAGATATATATACACTGTTCAAGTTCTGGCCTCCATATTCACTGTATCGACTGTACGCTTGTATTTACTCAGCACCGCCTATATTTATGTGCCGGCTATCAGTCGTGAGCGTGACAACAGTGCAGTCGAGTGGGTGCACAGCAAGACCGAGCGACGTAACGCGCGCACGCAAAATGGGAAAAATGGGAAAAAGGGAAACAAAGGAGCCAATCGAGGAAAAAGTGGGCACAGGTGGAAAGGAGGACACGAAAGTTGGGGCAGAAAAAGAGAAGGATTAAAGCGAGATGGGCGAAAGGACGGAACGAAAATGAGGTCCAAGATGTCCGAAGACACGAGGAAACGACGACGGCGACGAAGACTACGATGAGACAACGCGAACGCTGGCCGTGACCGTGGCCTCCTCAGCGTCCGTGTCCGAAACGACACGGACACAAGCAAGCCCATACAAGCAACCGGAATCGAGCCAAAGTAGCACGATAAGATGATGGCAAATATGCGTATGCGGTGATTCGGTGATTTCATGTAAGACACCACTATAAAGCCGGATCCCCTTAGGGCGTACCGTATCTGTTTGAGTTTAGCTCCACACAGGCACATATTGTACACCTAAACGACATGTCTACCGCTCACTATAGCTGGCTAACTGAAAAGATGCATAGACCAATGAATAAACATAGTGGCGCCAAGAGTCGCCACGGCGGCAACAACAACAGAGCCTATAAAAAAAACAAGAAGAGCCTATAAAAACTGTAATTATTATTGCCATATTTTGCATAAATTATCTCGTACTACTTAACAAGACTATTACTACTGCGTAAATCGTTATTATCTCGCTGTGTCGCTATTAAAGAAAACACTAATCGATAGTGTGTCAATTATATTTCCCGTGGTGGCTATCCGCGAGCCGCAGGCCGAAGGCATCCCGGAAAGGGCAGGGTAGAACGAGAGGGAGAGATGCGATTAACAAAGGAAAAACTATGGAGAAGAGGGCTAAAGCAAAATAGAGACACATCCTTTTGTATATATATATATATGAGCGAAGGGACTAAGAGGGCAGAGAAGGACAAGTAGGCACACCGTATAACTTGGAAAACTTGAGCACTAAGTGATAGAAGAAAAGCGATATATATATATATATATATATATATATTAAGTCGCCGTTATCCCGAGAGCCCCGGCGCAATTAGTCTCCGTTATCTGCTAATTCATTGTCGTCGCTACCAGTACCGCAACCCCCCACCGGTGCCCCCTGAGACGACCACTTCCACCCCCCACCATGCTATGGCCTTGCTGTCTGTGGCTGTCGTCATCATCGACCTCCTCGTTCTCGCCCTTTTCCTGGACGTTATCATCATTGCAATCGTGGCAATTTGCCGCTTAGCACCCCACACGTTTTGCTTGGTATCTCCACGAAGGCTGCTACTGCTACTAATAATTAACAACAAACCACAACTGATATGCGTGTGTGTGTGTGTGACTCTGCGGAACGTACCTTGGACAAGCAAGTGCTTCAGCAAAGGGCAAGAGAAAGAGTTGCTTTGTCTTTGGGTCTTATTTTCGTGTTTGTTTGCGCTCGCATATGATTATTAGCTCTAAATGCCGTTCCAAACCGTCTTTTCCAAGGTCCAATAGGTCGCCCCACCGTCTTATTGGCTTTTCCAGGGTCCAATAACTCGTTCGGCTTTGGAAATATTAGTTTTTTTTTTTGGCAACATGTCCTTCCGGCAGCGTAGAATGAGCCCCACAGCAGAACCCCCCCCCATACAACCCTACAGCTATTAGTTGATCTCATCGCCAGTTCTTGCCGTTGTCGTGTGAAGTCGAGTAGCAGTTCGAAGGCATGAGCGCAGAATGCGACGCCTCGATACACAGCCCTCGTAAACACTGACTCTATCGATGGCGGCACGTTTGCCTCGTTGATACCTATCTAAGGAAAGGGTTTCGTCGGCACTGCACTGTGGAACAGGAATGCGGGAAGAACAAAAACGACCGTCTCGCTGGCTCTGCAACTGGAGGCCATTTACGTGATCGTATTGTGTCTGGTTCGTCGACGCTGCATTGTTACTGCTAGGGCTCAAACTCAACTTGCAGTAATAATTACCCCATTACAATGCCCTTAATGAACTCGCCATCTCACGATCTACGTGTATGGGCCAGCAAAAAATAACTTTATATATATATATATATATATATATATGTTGTTGCCCTGCTAGAATATATATATATATATATATATATATATATATATTTGTATGCGGGAAGACAACAGTGCTCTCCTCAACTTCAACTCGGACGACAAATCGGGGTCTTTTCGATTTTCGAGGTTTCTGCCACCTTATTCGTAGTTGCATGAGCAGAGCTAGAATACGTTATGTTTGTCTAGTAGTAACATTAGTAACAGCGCTAGTTTTAGACATAGTTGCAGATAGAAACAGGTTGAGGTTGTTGCGCCAGCGAATCTGCCTGCACCTATTGTAAAACGGTACAACCCGTTGCCTCGCCATAAGACCTTTTGGGTGAGGTATTTTTTGATTGTTAGTACCATTCTGCCAACATCGGACTGAGTCGCACACTCTACAATCTGTGAGTGTAATAGACGAGATAGGCATGCGCAACGAGATAGGCGTGCATGGCGTCCCTTCTAAATAACAAAACGTAAATAGTTCGCACGGCATAATCAAGAAGTCAGGCCGTGATTTGTTACTCTACACGCTATACAAAATTTTACTACATCTACTACTACTTCTATTACTAAAACCTTTTCTGGCTGGACCTCAGCCAAAATTTAACGTCCACTGAACTGCTTTTAACTTCCACGTTTATTCTAATGCCTCAACAAACCACGGACTTCTGTTGGCCCTAGTTTGGCCTAGAGCGACTTATTACCGAGCAGAGTTGACGAGGAGATCGCGCGCAAGAAGGTAACACAGAAAATGGCGCGTATTCAAATGTTGTACACACCACCTCTATAACGAACAAGAGATTCCCGCAATCTTTTCTGATGTTTTTCGTACCGTATTATTATTACTGTAGACATTAAATAAAGACAAGTGTGTGGATGAGAGAGGAAAAGACTTAATATCACTACTAACGAGCACAATACTAGCAGCTACGAAATAATAATAATAATAATAATAATAATAATAATAATAATAATAATAATAATAATAATAATAATAATAATAATAATAATAATAATAATAATAATAATATAATAATAATAATAATCATTATCATCATAGAACATCGACGAACAAATCCGCCAACAAATCCAACCCTCGCTGCATTGTCTTAACGGCGGTACTCTGGCCGTACACTAGACTAGACACTCTACGTGTACTCGTGAACGTGACAACTAGCCAAATTAGTGCCGAGGCACCCGAGGGCGGACAATGAAAGCGGCTAAGAGAATTCACATGGACATCGGACGGGGAGGACACGGGGAGGCGAGGGACACGGCTCGGGAGTGGGAATGTCGTCCCGTCCTTCTCGGTCGTTGTTTCTTTTGTTGTTGTTGTTGTTGTCGTCGTCGGCAGCATTGATTCCGACCACAGACCGACGGGCTGGACCAACGATTAGAAAATAATCCTCGCTTTGCGAAGAAAAGGCCATGTTGTTACGGCATGGCGTGGCGGCTCGACGGATAATCTATATATATATATATATATATATATATATATATTATCGCACATCTAGCGTCAAGCGGTATACATTTGCAATTAGTTGCCTGACGCCGGATCTCGAGAAGAGTGGCGGCGTGGTCTAGGGGACTGCTAGTGCGCTAGTCATGGTTGTCCTCTACCGGGGCGTCGCCAGTTCGATCCCTGTTGTCGATCGAATTTTCTTTGAGCGATGCTCATTGAGAATAGATGATAAACCATAGCGCTGAGAGTCAGCGGCCATGCTGCTGCCACAAGGACTGTTGGGGAAACCCTAGATATCTTAACATGTCCGGCTCTCGGTGCATTCAAGATATACCTCAGGTTAAATTCCAAGCCCGTAGGGGATGAAGGATGGAATAGAATTAAAAACAACCTCCTTAAAAAAATTAATTCTAATTCTGCATCTCGAGAAGAAGCTGCTGTAACCGAAGAGGAATAAATACATCCAGCCTCTCGATAAACGGAAATCATTAGTCGTTTCGATGACGCGACCGACTTGACAGTAATGCGGAATAAAGTACTAGATCGGGAAAGGGCGTTAGACGGGAGGATATTTTATTTAGCTTTTACAAATGCCGCTGAGACACCAAACGAGCACCTACGCCAATAGACTAGAAAGGATTACGTTGTAGATATATCAAATTTTCCCGCTCCTGCCAAGCGCTTTCCTGTCGGCACGCTTGTCGGCAAATTGCCTTTCAGTAATGACGAACTTAACGGATTGGATTTGACTTCATCTCGCCTCACATACACTGTGCCTCGTTTCTGTCGTCGGTACAACGCAACAACGCTTTAATAATAATAATAATCACCTTAATCATTATCATCATGATCATAATCGCAACCACTTTCCGCTTTGCCCGCCAATTGTGTCGTGTTTTCTCTCTTCAAAGCGCGCCGCGAGAACCGCAGTGCAGCAGAGCTCCAGTCTGTCAATGGCTTCAGTACGAAGCTATATGTAGATCTAACAACAGTATTTAACCCTGCTTCGTAAAAAGAGCTTCTTCCCACATGAGAGCAGATCTGAGGGAGTCGCATTATCTATAAACGACAGCTGCGAGTGCTAACACACAAGTATATACATGATATAAAAGTGTGACATGTGTATTTAGGTAGACATGTCAAGCGAATAATAAATAAATATATATATATATATATATATAGAGAGAGAGAGAGAGAGAGCGAGAGAGAGTACCAGTCTCGGTTAAATCGTAACAGGGTGCGTAAAGCAGGTGGAGATGGAAAGGACTGTTACTTTTATTTCGGTTGTTGTTGTTGTTGTTGCTCGTGTTCTTGGTGTGGGGACCAATGGCGGCAGAATGGCGTGGCTTGGGTGGTGACTGTTTAGTCTGAGTAGCCGAGAGATTGACAACACAACAGCACAGTAACAATAACAACAATGTCAGCCACATCAGCAATAGTGATGATGGCAGCCGCAACGTAGTAGTAGCAATAGTAAACGCTTTGCTGCTATTGTTGATATGGTTGTTGTTTTCACTGCTGTTGTAGTTGTTGCTATCCCTATTGTTGTTGTTGATATCCCTATTGTTGTTGTTGTTGTTGTTGTTGCTATCGCCATTGTTGTTCTTGTGGTTCATGTTGTTGTTGCCATGGTTCTTGTAGTTATTGTTTTTGCTACAGTTGTTGCGGCACGACATTGTCGCTACTAGACACTCGGAAATCCAAACTTAGCCGTTGATGTAGTCGAGCCTACATTTTCTAAACAAAGTTGTCCTGCATCCTTTGTACAAATCTCCTACTATTACCACCTCGCCCTGTGCGAGTAATTGCTTGCGAAATGACCGCGTTCAAGAACAGGTCGATAGTGACCGTAGTAGTCAAGTTGGAGTAGCCGTACAAGGTGGTGAAGAGGCTAAAGTGCATGCTAATTGTGCCTTCATGGAAACAGAAAGTTAAGCGAGAATATTGGTGAAACTGCACTTCTGTAACGCATTTAATACCATGCGCAGACGCATTACACTAGCAGAAGTGAGAAAAACGCCAGATCTTCTCTCGTGGGAGTCACTGGTTGATGAATCTGCGCGGTCAGAAATTAATTACGCGACAACCAGAGCAGACTATCCGGGCGTCCGAGATGAGCTTGAGGATCCGGGTCCCCTAGAAGAGCGCCCCAGAAACGGGAAATGCGGAGAGCGAGAAAATGAGTAGGTGTTCAGAACTGGCTAGTGATTCGGAGGAACGCTAACGACATACAATATGTTTGTATTTATCGTAAATGAAACCCTGAGAGACCTATTATTAAGTGAGCTCAAAGGCTAGTCCTCAACGGCTTAGCTATTAAACGTATTCAAATAATGATCACAGAAGATTGAAGCGAAGCACCGTGCTTGAGGCTGTGAGATGTTGTCTTGGCTGTCTGTAGGAGAAACGCGCCATGGGCTGAGCTAGTGAACAGTGAAGGTCAAGCAGGCGCTCACTCGCACCTCGCAGCGGCATAGCGGTGATGGCCGTAGTACACTAGAAACACCCTCGAACTGGCACACTGGTGAATGTGACAACGACCCAAATTAGCGGCGAGCGCGAGCAATGAAAGCACCTAGGGGTTTTTCACGTAGGCGCATAGGGTGAACGCGGGAACGGTCCGGAGGTGGAGCGTATGTGTCGCCCTCGCCGTTGTTGTTACTATTGTTGTTGTTTGTACTTTTCACTGTTGTTGTTGATCTTTTACTCGTTGATGTTGTGCTTTTCACTGTTGTTGTTGTTGTTGTTCTTGTTGATCTTTTCACTGTGACTGTTGTTATTTTGTTGATGCTGTCGTTGTCAGCTTTGATGACCTTATAGTCTGGGTCTGCCTCCGGGTACAGATCAACGGACGTGGACGCGACAATAGGAAAATTCTTGGCTTGCGATTGGAGAGCCAATTATTCTAAGGAACGAAGCAGATGGCGGACGAGACGATGGCCGTAAAATGTCACCGGTCACGCTGCCCCTGCATGTTTCCATGTATGGTCGGCGATAGTAAACTCCATCGTTGACATCATATAACAACAACAACAACCAAAATAAAAACAACAACCAAAATAACAACAGCAACAATTCTGTCAGTATTGTTGACGTCGAATGTCTTTCACCAGCTGACTTTGCCAAATAGCTCTAAATATTAACATTGGTGAACACGCAATTATCGGAAGCACGGAGCACTGTTTAAATTTCGTTGTTTGACTCGACAATTTAAATCGTTCTATTGAAACAAAACACGCATTCCTTTTGCTAAGCAGGTATAGGAATTTACCGAGAAAGTGTACGTTGAGATAACCAAGGGAAAGAATTTATCAATAATCAATTATAAAAAAAAATGAAGAACTATACAAAAACCTTGTGCTATGAATTCGTTACGAATCCGAAATCATTCAAGCTAATTTTATTTTATTTTCATTTTGCACTGAGGTTGTTTGCTGGTTTCATTCGAGGCCGATTAGCAGTAGTGATCAGGGTTCCACCTCAGCGAGGTCCTATTAATTTTTGAGGAACTCCATGTGAACAATTGGTGATAGCACAAAACGAATAATAACATACTTAAATGGCTGCAAAATATATGTATACCATTGTGAGATAGTATAACGTCTCTCAGACACTGCGTGGCTTTCTAAACACTGGCTAGTGATGGCGGAATTGACAGAGCCATGCAGTACCCCCCACTAACAGTCATTGAATCACACCGTTATGACACAAGCCTTGTGTAATAACAATAATAGTAATAACAACATTTCAAAGTAACGGTCGCGCTGGTTTACCGAACGCTACACCCGTTGCGACCATAGCACAAAAGCCCTTATTTGTTTTAATCATGTTGGTAGGTTTTCATAATACAGAACAATAAACATTGCAAACGTAATAATAATAATAATATGCAAATGGCATCTCTTTGACGTATCGCTATCAGTGTGGCCCGGTAGGATGACGACGCATCAAATCGTTCAACAGAACTAATAATGGCTCGTGAGTACAGTGTGCTTGTTAGCGTACTTTGCTATGGCGACAATTTTAATAAAAATACTAATACAAATCTAAATAATAGCGTATTACAGACACGACAAAATGATTTTTTAAATGGGTAGACCACACAGACAAGGAAAGAATGGAAGACCGCCCCTTATATGGCTCTGGTTCAATATAACAAAAACAAAATGCACTTTTTACATAACTTAACAAAAAATAATATATTAAGACTGTACAAAATGCAGTTTTCCATCAGCTCTGCTGGGGGTGATTCATAACTTATTTCACCTGCCATCTGTTGAAGTTGCTACTGTCTGTCGTTTTAGCCGTTAGTACTCTTGTTGTTGTTCTAGCGGAGAGGCTTGGCGGAGGACATCGCTCATACAATTCAGACATCACCACTAAGTGTCTTAACATGAGAAACTTGTTAAGAAACTTTACTAAACCTTTTTTTTTAGCCACAATTTAGCATGCATCACGGAATTGTTTTCGCATTGCTTCGTAAGACGGACCCACGGATAGATACAAACGTGCAGCGGCAAGATTAGAACCTGTGCGTTCATCCAGTTCAGCGCAAGGCGCACGCAAATGCACCACGCCACCGGGCTCGACCCGAAACTTCACTAGTCGAAAACTGTGCAACCCGACATGCAAGCATGAGTGAGCAAACCTGTGTAAGCGATGCAGCATAGGTGTGGGCCGGTGATCACGGAGAACGCCTCAACCTCGGATCACAACGACACTACGTACGTATTCTACACACAGGTCCCACTCGACTGACTTAGTAACCAAACGACGACAGGCAAAACAATCTATCCACCCGAGTATGTCTCCCTTAATGTCTTCAAGCCGGCTTCGTGCCTCTGCATGCTGTGCAATACCCGATCCCCCTCAACCGAAACGTTAAAAAGTGATTGTGTGGCTATGCACTCGTCACTCTTCTGACATTCAATTGACTAGTAAAAAAGTAAACAGCCACACACACAGCCATAGACAGATAGACAATACACTCTTGCCGATTATGTCGGCGTTGCTTGCCAGTGTAAACAGATGAATTTCTAAACAAAATACCTGCGGCGATGTAGATGAACGCCGTGAACGCCGACGACGACCTTCTTAATCCACAAGTTTTAATCATAATAACACTAACAAATGTAACATATCGCAAATCTGTTTTCGTTTTTTTTTATTCGTAAAAAATAGAACGGCACTCGATGTACAAAAAAGCGACAACTACATTAGTGACACGACAATGCTGCAAAGAATAAGGAACCACATGCACAATGGGAAAGTGGCTTAGCGGGAAAGTAACCGTCGCTGCGGCAGCAGCAGCAGGACAGATCTATGTCATCACCCTCATCCGATCAAACAGGAACGAACAAGATGGAGCCTTCACCTTCCTCTGTTTGGATCGGATTGGCCTCTCGCCGCCTCTTCCTCTCTTTCTCTCTCTCTTGGTTCGAACGATTCCTCGATCCTCGTTAGTTATCCCAACACTCCCCAACGACGATCAACAACCACGGAGGAGCCCGTCCTACCAACGGCGGTATTAGCGGTAAGCATGTCCTCATCGCCGAAGCTGTCGTTATCATCATCCTCAGCATCCGTGTCTGTAAGTCGATAATTGTCGTCGACTTTATTAGGTGGTGGTGGTGGTGGTGGCGGCGGCGGTGGCGGTAATCCACGCCGGGCTCAGGCTCACCCCCGGAGCGCGGAGGAGTATTACGGCATTACGATTCATCGACTTCCGAGCACGGCAGATATGGCGATATGCCGGCACCGAAAGAGACCCACACATAGCCCCTATCTCTATATCTCTCTTGCTCTCGCTCGTTCGCGGGGGGGGGGGGTCCGATTGCTGCACCTCAGGACTCAGGATCGCGCGCGACCGGTGAGCGTAAGCGAAGCGAGCATACCGAAAACCGCCTGGCACGCCTGGTTCTCTACGAGACCATGTCACATGGCTGGCCTCTGTACATACGTTTAAGCTTGCGGTTTATGTACATAAAAACGTACATGACTATGCTAGAAGTTCCTAATTGCTAGTTCAAAACGCCTTCTGTCATTGGGAGGTGGCACTGTGTTGAAACGTTACAGATAAGAGGTGGTGTCTATGAGGGCAGATGAGCACGCACTGCATTGACGCACTCGTAATAAAAGTGCTCTGTTTCTTCACATATTTGTGTATACATATCTAGATACAAATTTGATTATACTCCTCGAATGAAAGCGTTCTTTTTCACATTGGCAAGGTCATAACTTCAGATATGTATGTATATATATATATATATATATATATATATATATATATATATATATATATATATATATATATATATATATAGGTAGCATGAGCTAGTTACAACCCGATTGATTTGCATTATTTGCTCAATTTATAACCTCACGTAGGAAACGCTCATCTGAATATATATATATATATATATATATACACTCAGTGATTGTTCCTCATATATTCGTGTTTTAAGTGAAGATGGAAATAGCTCTTTAATAGTGATTTACTGCATGTTTTGTGTATTGTCTTATATTAGTGAAGCGTTAAACTTTGTAAAATTCACTGCTATTGCTACATGGAAGCTTCTCCAAAGCGTTACAATGCACCGGGTGGTACTGTCGCCTCGACAAAAGTCGACAATCGGACTTACAACAACGTCGGCTTGCTCGCAATTAAAGAGCAATGGTATCTGGATCGTTACAGGATTTTCTTCCTAGGCCACGCGGGACAGGCTTAACGTAGCAACAACAACAACAACAACAGACAACAACCCAACCCCTAAGGCCATACCCTGTACAGCATATCCGCTAATTGGCTAGAAACAAGTTACCTCGGCATTCTTGGACGCTGCCAGCCATGTTAGCAAATTATCTCGTAGGAGTGTCTCTCGAATTCGGAAACACCACCAGTAGAAAGTACGACCAGTTAAAGTTACTCGGCTTAGCTTTGCTTAATGGAAGGCAACATAGGCACAAGCGGCAACAGCTGCTAAACAATCTATTCGTGTCCACGTAAAGACCTACGCGGTTTCGTTTCCCAAAAAAGCAAGCGCCGATACTAAGTAGTGTTTGTTTTTAGTTTTGCAGGCGCTTTTTTTAATTGTTCCGTAAGGCTCACAATGCCCGTGTACGGTTTTTCATGTCATGGCCGATTTTTTTTTGTCTACTCCGGCATCCACCTTGTCGAAATTGGGAGCCATGCAAACAAATTTAAGAGTGGCCGGTCCGGGTCTTAAGCCCACAACCTTCCGAATGCAAGGCAAAAGCTTTGCCTGCCACCAAACCACCTTGCCCGGTGACTGGCATTTACTGCGAGATAGATGTGTCGTCGTCTGTCATCGAGATGTGTCTAAGTTTGCCCTCGTGTCATGAGATGGGTTCGCGTGTTGATTTTGAAATGAAAAACGCCACAATTTTGATTCGCATCCCTCACAAGATGGCCATAGCAACTTAATTAACTGCGTAAGCTCGGCGGAGTCATTTTCATGGGCAGCACGTCGTCTTGTGTGCCTCTCTCGTTGACCTTTAGATTTAGAGCCTTGTTTACCCTTCTAATAAGGTGAAGACGACGAACGACGCACTGAATGAGAAGCGAAGTAAAAGTTACAACTCCCAGGGCAACTAAATACTTGATGCAAAAACCGAATTCGTAGTCGAAGCCGACACTAGCGAGAGACGAAATGCTACGCCGACGAAAAGT
The DNA here is from genome assembly GCA_003439945.1 of Dermanyssus gallinae. Classification (NCBI taxonomy): domain Eukaryota; kingdom Metazoa; phylum Arthropoda; class Arachnida; order Mesostigmata; family Dermanyssidae; genus Dermanyssus; species Dermanyssus gallinae. The sequence goes on along the minus strand of QVRM01002998.1, from coordinate 8,642 downwards.
CGATGAGGAGAAGAAAATTGCAGACTTCTGCTGCTCTTGCAGCAGCACCGCAGCAGCAACGGTGTGGACAGACGCCGTTCTCATGTGGCGGCTCATCTCGGGTGACGAACACACTGAAGAAGCAGAGAACAATGAACTTCTAATGGCACGTAACGGCAGTATCCGATTTGGTTGTTGGATTTGTTCGGTGTCTGCTATGAACGACGAGGCATATCAAGCATCGTAGCGGCGCGCTGCCCCGCTTTATGCCTCTCCCATCTTCTTTCTGGTCCCTCTCTTATTATCTCTCTCTCTCGCTCTCTCGCGTAAAAACTCTCTCTCTCTCACGAAGTTGCACACATGTAGTCTCTATTATACGCTCTCTGTATCTCCTGCTCTTTAGCATTCTTTACCTCGTGTACATCCATCTTCTCTCATTCTCATTCTCTCAAATCCTTTCTCTCGAACGCGTTCGTTATTGTCTGGACTGGGCTGACTCTGGCGCTCTGAAAAGCGGTGCTGCGGGCGGGCGGGCGAAGCCGTGCATTTTACGTCACCGTTGTCGTCGTCATCACCATAATCATCACCATCACCATCATCATGACCGTCGTCGTCATCGTGGTTCATCATCTTCTGCCTAAACGACCCGCAACTTTGAATCGGAAGTTCAAATAGCCTTTCAAACGAGAGAGAGAGAGAGGAACATACCGACAGACAAACAGACAGACACAGATTGATACAGAATGAACGATTAAGGCGCATCGACGCTATCCACCGAAGTCAAAACTGCAGTCAACAACAGCAGTTGTCTCGTCTCGATTGCGATCTTAATAGAAAGCTTCTTGCTGGTAGAGAGCCTGCTCGGCGTGTACTGATGATCGGACGGACGGCTGGACAGAACAGAACGGCTAGTGCGTAGTGCCGAGGTCTGTACCTCGCGTACCTTGCGTCCTTTGTTTATTTGTGTCCTTCATAAACAAGGACGCGCAGCTTGCTGCGTGATCAGATGGATGACTACACGACGTTCTTTAATAATAATAATAATAATAATTGCATCTACAGCTTGTATTCGAGAAGGGCACCTAAGAGCAGGACCCGTGAGTCGAGCGGCAGGACAGGAGAGGACATCGCACGAGGCAAAGCAGAGGACGAGAGGTATAAACGCCACCGCCGAGCGATGCCGATGAACCAAATGCATTGTCGTAGTCCATCACCTGGTGCAGTGTGTCACCGTCAGACATCCACCGTCCGTCCAGGTCGGGCGGTCTGTGTCCTGAACCACTTAGCTGTGATTATTGTGTTTGCTTTTAGTGGTGGTGCTTCTGCAGCAGCTGTGAAATATGTAGTTGTTGTTGTTGTTGTTGTTGTTGCTGCTGCTGCTGCTGTTGTTGTTAACTGCGTCGTTGTTGTGACTTTCCCCCTTTTTGGCACTTCGAATTGACTGACTAACGGTCTGCCTTTACTGCCGCGGCTTCGAGTTTTCTCCCTCGCTCTTGTTCGCTAGTTTTCTCAATATTATTTTCTATGTGAATGCCTGTACATATGAAATGACCACTATTCGCGAGCTACCTCTTATGCTGGGTTTAAATCTAGGAAGATTAAGGTCGAACTTCATTCAGAGCCGGGCACGCTCGGAGGCACGACCTGGACAACAGGCCAACCAACCCCAAAGGGACCTTGTACCGAGACTTTATCGAGGCGGAGAAGTCTATCGATACGAAATGGATAGACATCGAAAGTCGAGCACGGAAAAGAAGAACACAACGGGTACGAGCTATATCGAACGCTGCACCTACAGTGTCAGCGTTGGCCAGTGAGTCAAGCCAGAACAGTGTATCAATTGTAGACAGTGACTCCTCTATGTCGAAAAAGACGATGAACAAGAGGATCTCGAAAAAGGATGAGGACTGAGGCAGGTGTAGTGGGCTCAGATCACCAGACTTAGTTGAGTGATCGAGCGGCCGAGAGCAGTAGAAGACGGCCTTCGGCTCCATCGTTCCCGTTCTAGATAGCACTACATGCAATTCAAGGCAATATATATATATATATATATATATATATATCATATATAGAGGTCGATGAAGGCTGGGTAACTACAGAGCCAAGGTCGCGAGAAAACGAGAGGGCGAGAGAGAGAGAGGCGACAACAGTAGCAGAAACAAACCGTACCTAAGTTACATGTACCCCTTGTGTAGGGGAACACCCCCTCAAATTGTACCGTTATATTTACCTACTGTGTTTTTGCCTGTTGTTGTATATTACATTTAATGTATTAACACCCGGGCTGGGTAGTGAGTTTATGTTACATCAGAATGCTTCGACACGACCATCAATCTAGCGGTTTGCTAGTTCTGCTATGGACCGAACCGCCGGACATACCACGGCGCCGTATCGAGCACATTTGCTCCAGCATTGTTTGCACCTGTTGTCGTTGTTGTATACTATGAAAATGCTTTAGACTACTTCGTTTCTATGTTTATGTGAGAGCATGTTGCCTAGTTATTGCTCGGCGTTGTAACAACCGCACCAAACGTTGTGTGCGCAAAGTCCATGTAGTAATGTCCAGTGTGATTACCTATTGTGTAAAGCTCTTATACAAAGCATGTTTTTGATTTTTTCGAGTGTGATGGTGTTCTGCCTCGTTGTTTGACGTTGTTTGATTCACTTTTGTCAACCATTTTTATTTATCGAGAAATCAGGCGTTGTAAAGTTCAGATCTGAACACATCGCGCGTCTTACACACAGTGTTATGAACTCTGGTAACCAACCAAATCATATATATATATATATGCGAATGCGCGTTTTACGTTGGAACAATACTGTCCTTAAAACAAGCACATGTACGCCGGGTGAACGGGGCGCCATCCAGGCGCTACTGACCGTGGCCAGTCGCACGTGACGATGCTTGGTCGCTTGTTTTTTCGATTGCGCTTCGCCTTATATACAGCATTATCCAGCATATATCTACAGCCCGCCACGCTTCCCGCCACCTATGATGACAGAGAGGAGCAGAGCCCCGCAGTGGGGGTCTTCGGTCATCATCATTTAATATGATGGCTTGTTCCTCTATCAACAGAGTCGCTCTCTCTCTCTCTCTGTCTTTCTATCCATTATCTCCCCCCCCCCCCCGCCGCCCGCCACCCCCGCACCTTCCGTTGCAATCGATCTCCCCCCTCTATGTGGTTCATCCTCTGGAGTACATGGAACACTGCCATGTATCCCTATTTATCACTCCCTTCCTCCTCCCTCCCCGTATGTCCTTTCAGCTATGAGCTATTGGCGACCGTATCGTTAACTACGACAGCCGATCGTACAAGACGAAGTCTCACGGTCGACATCATTAAGACTACACTGGACTGGCGTTCAGCAGCGAACCGACTTGTCTCTTAGCAATGGCGTCTGCGCGCTCAGAAACTCCGTTCTATATAGACGGTCATAAAAGCAGTAACTAAAGTCGCTGCTGCTGCTGCTGCTGCTGCGGCTACTGCCGCTGCATGGTTCGCCGCCGGGCGGTATGGCCGCCGTAAGCCAAGGCAATGTAACGGCAAATGATTTATGGGCATGACAGTGGCTGCAGATGAGCTTGCTCTGGCAGCTCCGGCACAAAGGAACTGCTACTCCGAGACATTACTACGACCACTACTGCGATACTGCTGCGATTCTTTGCCAGCTTTACTCGTCAAGATTAAAAGCTGGCTGTCCTGCTGACCGAGATCCGGATTTCCCTTGAAAACGACTAACTAATTCGGATGACCTCAATAGAGAAAGACACAAAGAATCTCAATAGAGAGAGACAAAGAACCTCAATAGAGACAAAGACGAGTGCGCAGAAAACTACGACTAGCGCGTCGGATTGTGCGTCATTTGCGATCTGCGTCAAATGGCTGGCGGAAAGCGCGCTCACACGGAAATGAAATGGGGGAGAATTGGGTCAGCCAACTCCGGGTTTCGGCGCGGAGAGAGTGAATTTGGGGATTACATTTGTTGTCTTGAGTTGTTACATGATTTGCTGAAGACCAGCTTCTACCAAACCCCTCCCCCCCCCTTCCTAAACACAAAAAAATAATAAACGACAGACTGAAATAGTACAAAAGAATAGATTTGCAATGCAATTTTTTGACTCAACTTACTTATTATGCACTTTGCACGCTTCGTATTTTGTAGAAGACTTGACAGCAACTGGCGTTTGTGGCGTTTGCATTATCACTAGGTATATATATATACATGCATGTATGCGTGTGTGTACGTACTTACACACGAGCACATATATTTGTCTTTATACATTCGTAAGACACTGATGTAAACATATATATATATATATAGATATATATATATATATATATATATAAAACATATATAATATATATATATAAGTCTACATAAGTGTCGTACGAATGAATCTGCAAAGAAATCAGGTCGAAGGGTGTGTCGTAGCGGATGGCCTATAACTCTGGCAGTCGCGTCTTCTTTCGCGTTGGAGCAAATAGATGTTACCGCCGAGTAAGGCGGAGAGCGGACAAAGCAGCCGGACCCTCAGAGCTTCGACGCCCCCCACACAGGGCGGTTTATGAAGTGGCATAAGCCCCCTATATGACCGCAGGTAAAGGTCGGCGGGAGATGGCCAGGGATAGAGTTGAGTGATAAGAATGGGCAGCGACGCCTCTCCCACGGCTACGACCGTAATGCCAAAGTAATTTATATATTACCCCCCAATACCGAGTCGGGGGAGGGGGGGGAGAATCTGAGTTTAGTGGGTCTGTGAGTCTCATAGTAGTTACGCAGGCTGCTAACGACGCATGTTCGTCGTGCATTCCTGAAACGTTCGAGAAACAAACAATAAAAACGATAAAACATGTAGATGTTATCGATCGATGCATGCCTTCAGGACCGTCGATCGGACCGATCTTCGAGACGGATCAAAAAAAGAGAGCAGAGAGAGGGGGAGAAGCAGACAAAGATTGCTTAGGAACAAACTATCATCATACGCCATTGAGGTGGGCCCATATAATGACCACAGCGACCGACCGCACACGGACCTACCTACAGACCTCGCCTGCAATGAGCTCTGCGATGGGGTTGGGAACGCCGCCGGTTCCTCGTGGTCGTCGTCGTCATCATCTTTATCAATGGTGTTGTTGTTGTTGTTATTGTTGTTGTTGTTGTTGTTGTGTTGTTGGTGTTGTTAGTGTTGTTATTGTTGGTGTTGTTATTGTTGTTGTCGCCGCTGTTGTTGCTGTTGTTGTCGCTGTTGTTATGGCCTGCTTGGTATGTGGCGTCGCACAGCCCGGTTGTAAACCTTTTGCTCCAGCTCGACGCTGTTTATGTGAGGCGAACGACGAACGAAGAGCTAACCCGTCACCGAACGGCAAAGGTAGACTGCAAGTTGTTGTCACAACGAGTCATTCGTGTGTGCACTGGTTCACGCAGCAACCATCTCCAGCCACCGTCGAATTATCCAGCCCCCACAATCACCATTTTGGCCGGTGGATGGCGCCACGCTGCCACCGTCAAGCGCGTGAGCATACGTCGTCATTGCTAACTATATTAGCAACAACAACAACGACAACAACAGTATTGCAACGGCAGAAACATCGGTAACAACAACAACAACAACAACATCAGCAACAACAACAACACTAACAACAATAATAACAACAACAGCAACAGCAACAACATCAGCAACAACAACAGCAACAGCAACAACAACGACATCATCAGCAACTACACTAACAACAACAACAACGACATCATCAGCAACTACACTATCAACAACATTAATAACAACAACAACAACAACACGAGCACTCATCATCGGAACACGTCGCAGACTTAGCACTGGGCTAACGCTACCAGCTGGCCATATTGCTAAGTGAGCTTGTTAGCTCCACCCTTAGACGACATAGACCCTCAAGTGGCGGCCGATAATAGTGATTGTAACAATAATAATATTAATATATTAATAGCGCCTTGGGATCTAGCATACCAGTGCCGCCCTATGCGTCTCGTCACCCAGCTCTACCCGTGTCTAACGCCTCCGAATTGCCTTTCGTTTGGTTAAAATGACGTCAACCACTATAGATGGCGGCGCTTCAAGAATCGTGAAAACAACAATAATAATAATAATAATAACCGTGTCGGTACCGCGGCGTTTTTTAAACAGAAAAGCGTACGGAGGGAGAATACTACGGGCGACCGACGCGGACCGATATTTCTGAAGCAGATGATATCATTAGCCGTTGGTAAAGAAAACGCGGCTTCTATTATAAACGCCATGGGCTGACAAGAAATTAACTGAAAACAGTGAAAATGTTTATCTCTCTCTATATATATATATATATATATATATATATATATATTCAGCTCACCCGTCAGCAGATTTAATTCCCACAACTGTGAGAACTAAACACAAATAAAATTATGATACAAATAATCCTCATCATCATCTCAACGTAGTTACCACCGTCATCAATTTGAACACTGATGTTGTTACCAACGTTGCTGCTTTTGTTGTTGTTGCTGTTGTCGTCATCGTTACTGCTAGACGATTTCGGTGATGATTATGGTAATGTTGATACGTTCCCCAACATCAGACGGCGCACCCAATATGCATCACGTATTCTATGCACTTATTCATTGGATACCTCAACGTCTCGAGGCGGAAATTGATGTGGCGACAGGTCACACTGCTCAGCACGATTTGACTAGTTCGAATACTAGTCGAATATATGGCATGCTACCCAACTTGCACAAGCTCAGAAGCCAAGTATATATATATATATATATACATACATACACATACACCTTATTGTCGACGCTAGGATAGCGAGGCGAATAGATGGAACCGTACGTAGGACGTGGCCAGGCGTGCCCCCTGACGCCTGCATGCATATCGTGCCAGCAGGCGACGAAAGCGGCGTGAATGCGGAATATGTCCTGAGTGTAATTTCTCAACCACGAGTGTGTCTGTCTGTGCTTGTGACCGACTCAGCTTTTCTGGGCTCGTTTGAGCAAACGTCGTTCGTTCGAGAGAGCCACCGTCTCAGGGCTCCTTCGGGCCAACCCTTTAGGGCACTCTTGGAGGAGGACATTTCGGGAACGCCTTGGATGGATGGGTGATCTTTCGCGCACACCTTGGATAGGGGACCTTTTCGGGGCGCCTTGGATAGGTGATCTCTTCGGGGTGTCTTATACAGGAACCTGCTGTCGGGGGCGGGCTGCTGGAGGCTATTTCGGGGGGGGAGGGGGGGGGTCTCTTGGGGGACTTTTCGTGGCGGGCTTATTCGGGCCGAGGCCGTTATCGTCGCGGTGCACTCGCGAACGTAAACAAGTAACAGGCGGTAGGCCAGCCGACGAACGGCAAGCAGACAAAGGGCGAGGAACAAGGAGCTTCCGCGACCATCACAGCAGCCTGTCACATTGTCGCACATGTCATCACTAAGGCGCCGCCAGAGTCGCTTTTATTCATGGACTTCACCAGCAGCGGCAGCAGTAGAAGACGATCATCAACTCGAAACTTTCATTTACCATATCGTAACCGCCTGCCGGCTACCCCTAGCTAGAACACGATGCACGCGCCGCAGAGTCATATGCATGTACGCATTCCTTATATATATATATATATATATATATATTGGACACGGTGTTTCTGCACCTCGCTGTGAGGTGTGAACTTGTATTGCTTATGCTGCTGCTAAGGTAAGCCTACTGGTCAGAGCCTTGCGCATGTGCGAGGCATAAACAACGAGAGGTGACAATCCAGGTGTAGACATTCTAATAAAATAACAATAATAATAAAGAGCCACACGTACAGATCATCCAATTGTTATACGTATGAACAATTAACGAATGATGAAAAACATAATTAGTAAATAATATTATTGCTGCTATCATATTCATAAAAGTAGCGTCAAGGAGCTACAAAAATAACAATACATGTGACGATTTTACGATGCAGAACATCAATATCGAAGTCGTACAAATACTTAGTAGGCTTCCGTCAAACTGTCATTATGATATGTGCATTACTTGCTGACTCCATTATTGAAGAATACTGCGCATATCGTATAGCCTGAAGTGCGTTTCTTCATGGCGATGCAGAGTCAAGTGGGCAAAGTGTCCATTCCGAATGAACAAAATTGTAGCTACAATTCATGTGATTGATAAATTATGGTAGCAAGCACCCACGCACAACACAAGATCATTAAATGATAAAAGCATCGATAACGCCTGGCTATATATATATATATATATATATATATATATATATATACTCAAATCTCTAATACCCCGCTGTGCAAAGACGAGTACAAACAATTTGTGCCGCATGGTGGCCGCATGTCGTGGCATGTATATTCTAATTAAACGTCAACTCACAATCGTATTGTAAGGTATATATATATATATATATATATAACGTTTGACTCTTATACCGAAACACAATCTAAACCACAAGGAGAGCCCTCGACTTACCGCTCTATAGGTATGCACTCCTGCCTATCTAAAGCAGTTCTGCACATTATCAACGGACGACTAGTAACAGAACTAAAAGACAAGTAGGCACTGTCGGATAATCAGCACGAATTCTAAGCCCGACATTCCACACATTCGGCTAGCAGCAAAGTTCGCAACATAGCTGAAACACAGAGAAATGCACCGAGGGCAAA